>WEKY01061930.1:57130-77405 GCA_013390045.1 Picathartes gymnocephalus
AAAGAGATTACAAAATCAAATAAACTGGGGGAAACTATAGCTTCATTTTAAGCTCTTCTGTAGAAATAAATAAAAGCAGTAGTAGCGGGGGAAAAAAGCAATCCAGGTATCAGTTTACTGAATTTTATCAAGGAATGCACAATAAGAACATGCATGCAAACACACATCTGCAATAACTTATCAAAATGTACAGTGCAAAATCTTACCACAAGGAGTCTATACAAAACAGTGGTAATGGAATCAAGAGAGGGGAAGGAAAAAATCACCAGGAGTGCCTGTGCCAGTCAAGGGGCATTGCTGAGCACCTACATTTCCATGTCTCTCTGTGCATCTAATTTTTCCTGTATGCCAAACAGTACGTCTTTAAGCATCTTCACATCTAAATACTACAGACTTTTCAAGGTATCAGAAGAGCCAGATTTTTAAAGCACAACCACCTCAAGGCAAGTGAAGTGAGGTTCAGTGGCACTTCATGGAAGCCTCACAGTGCATTGTGTCAAATGTGTATTTACCAAAAGGAGCAACAAGCTCAAGCCAGCAGGGAAGCAGCAAGAATATGAAAGTCTGGCAGTTGCTAAGGATTTATTTGGGAACAAGAATACTTTAGATAAAGATTTGCAATACACCATGGAACCTTATTCAAAGTCCAGCTGGAAAATACCATATTGTTAAGAGTTTGAAATAAATACTGAAGTGTCATCAAATATGTGATCTTCCCTTTATTCACAATCACTCATTAAAGAAACACAACTCAGATGTGATCTCACTCTCTGCTACAGTGAGATTAACATTAGAACAGTATTACCACTGTCTACTCCCCTTTTGTGCTTCTCACTGGAAGGCACTCAGTGCACCCCTGGATATGCTGCTAATGAGTTAAAAAAACTAACGCCTCAAAAGTTCCAAATTCTGCTCACCTGTTTGTACATCACTGGACAAGCGCTATCAAGTTATTACTTAAAAGCCATCTGCTACTTCAGTCTGTATTTAGCATTAATTACTCTTTGTTTTGATCTTAGGGAAAAAAGCTCACACAACACAATCTCTGATGCTCCTTAGAACTTTTGTGTGTTCACAAATACACAGAGCAAGGCTTTTAGCTTTTGCTGCTACACTCAGTTCCAGCATATAAAAAATGTATCTGTGAAATAACAGCAACTGCCTTACCATGTTACTGAACTACATTCAATTTATCTGGTCTCAAATAAATACTCCATATTTTCTCCTTGTTTTATTTTCAAGGGCATGGGTATGGGTATTTAAATGACTGCTTTCACTGGTACAGAATAGAATCTGTTCACACTGCTATAAATGAATATTATTCTCTTGACGAAACACCTTTTCCAAAGCCTCTGACAAAATGAAAGGAAAAAAAGAAGAAAAAGAAAAAAAAAAAACCAAAAAAACAAAAAAAAAAAAAAAAAACCAAAAAAAAAAAAAAAAAAAAAAAAAAAAAAAAAAAAAAAAAAAAAACNAAAAAAAAAAAAAAAAAAAAAAAAAAAAAAAAAAAAAAAAAAAAAAAAAAAAAAAAAAACAAAACCACCAAAAAGAAAAAAACCAAACCACCAAAAACCAGAAGGGAGCCACACGCACATTGCCTGTCACCCACCAGAAAGGGTCTCCTCCCTAAAGATAATTCAGGCACATACTTCAATATGGATATCTCACTATTATCCCAAGCTCTTTTTTTAGTGTAAGTTTCTTCAGAGAAACTGAAGTGCATTACTGTCTCAGACAGCCAAGGATAAGATGACTGAGGGAATTCAGTTGCTCTGTTTAATTAATACAGGATTATTTCACTTTCATTTTGTGAAGCTAATAATATGACTGGTGGAATGTCAGTAAAAATTAAATCATAAACTAGTGCAGTACCAAAGGGAAAACTTACTTTAGTTATGGAGTATTCCCAGCAGAAATCTTGAAAATCTTATACATATTTACACTGATAAAATACCACATGTACTTCATGGGATACTGCAAGCTTTCTACAATCCTTGTGGCATGTATTTACAGAGCAAGAGTTAACATTTTGAGATTATACATTAATAAATGAGTTGCAGTTGTATTGTTTCTTGAATGTTAAGCACCACATACTAAACGCAGGAACACGTTCAAGGTCAATGCCCTATTTTAGACCTTTTCAGCAGCTGTGATATTATGATAATCACACTTAAAATATTCCTATAGAAAGAGTAAATTAGCCCCTTTCACTAGAAGGATTATTATGATAAACAACAAATCTGAAAGAGAACAAATTCAGATTTCTCTTTCATTTGTTGTTTTTTGTTTTGTTTTGCTTGGGTTTTTTTTCCCAGCAATGCAGTAAGTTGCTGTATTTTACTATGATGGCTTTTCTACCCAGGAATTAAAAACAAAACAAAACAAACAAACAAACAAACACCCAAACAAAAAACCCCCACAAAAAAAAACCCAAAAACCAAAACAAAACAACAAAAAAAACCCCAAACAAACAAACAAAAAACCACACAAAAAGAAAAGAAAACAAAACAAACCCCCAACACTGCATTCTACACTTACATTACCTTTTGGTGGGTTTCTTGGGGGGTTTTTTTGGAGGCCTCACCCATGTAAAAATACCTTCCTTAAAATGCATTTATGCTTTCTGTTAGAATCAAAACATGCCAGCTAACATCCCATTCTATCACCTATACTGCAGTGAAATGTAATATCCCACTAAACCAGAAGGGAAAGAAGAAAATTTAGCATCAGCAGCTATTCCTAAGCAAGATTAGGGGTTTAGCTCCATCTAATTGAGGGATGAGACGTGTCCCTCAATGGGTCTCTCCCCACTCCCCCACCTGCCCTTCTACCTGACTGCAAGCTCAAAGCGCTAAAAATAGAAGAAGACGGAGCGTAAATATTTCCCCAGTGAAAACACCAATAATCTTTACTGTGAGCTGACATGAATTGCTTGTTACACTGCCGTAGGATATCATGGCTTGAAGCGAGAGCGCAGACATGCACAGAGCCACCAACCACCCTCAAAGCTTTTGTGCCGTCTATTTGTGCATGTCCAACAAAAAACGGCTCCTACGACATCTGACGTGGAGCCGGGACACCTGCTGTACGAAACACATCCTCCAGCCTGCCTGCCCCCACCCCCGACTGTCCCAGCCCATCTTCCATCACTCTTCTGCCTTTTTCTCCCCCTGCTCCCCCTCCACTCCCTTCGCTCTGGCATTTTTATTATTAATGTTATTGCTATTATTACTGTCCAAGCATAAGCTGATCCACAGGGGAGCCTGTGTAATTTAACCCCTCAAGCACTAAATTCCTTCACATGTGCCAAAGACACAGGTTTGTTGTTGCCTCCAGCAATATCCCAGGAAGACGAGTGATGGCGGTGTCATATCATCACACAGCGACTTAATCTATTGCGACACCCAGGGAACGGGTAACTGAAGAGATTTACAGAACATGCTCTCTGCCTGAATACAAAATGTTATCCCCTTTACCAACAAACTGAAGTCACAAGAAACAAAGTAAAACAAATTTTGCCCTCTTATGGCTCATTGTTTCCATGACTGCTTTATCCATCCTACCCCCGCATTACTTGTCCCACTGTACATCTTCTAGCTATACAACACTTTTTTTTTCCAACATTTTTGTTCTCCATCCTTTGTTCTTCTTGTGTTCTCTGATTAACAAACAGCAAGATCATGTTGAACTGCCAAGTAACATAGCCTTGGAAATCTTTTATCCATACACTAGATGACTGGAACTATCACTTACATCAGGGTTATCTCTACATGCTGTCTTTATGTTGTCTGACATCTAATGCATGATTTTTAAAAGAATAGATTAAAGGTGTTGCACTTTTTAAAGGTGCAAGGGACACTAAATTAAACACAGTTTAGCTACAATAAATACTAGCCTCAGGAAAGCATCTATTTTAACTATTGAAAATCACAAACCCCAATCTGTTTGTCAGGTAGGGACTTTCTACATGGTTGTTCTGTTATCCATATCTATTAAGGAAAAATTCAATATCATAAAGCAGCTTGCAACTGTTGTCTCCAAGATCGAGGTTAAGATTCTCTAGCTTCTAACATTTCACTGACCTAGGAAGCAAGAATTTGAAACAGAATTAATACTGGAGACAAATGAGACTAGTGAAACGTCCTCAGCTCTGGATAACCTGATTGTGCTGGTGAAGAGAGCTTTCACCATGGGAAATTAACAGCTCTGAAACCACTGGTAACAAAGGCTGAGTTCAGATGCTCAAGAGTAAACAAATCCTTCCTCCCCATAAAGTAATAGCTACCCTTATCTCTAGACACCCAGATCTAAAGTAGGTAGAGGCTTCCATGAAGGCCACTGAACTCTGTCCCTGTAGTAACAGAATCCTGATTTTTGTTTCAGTACACGTGCCTTTTTTTAAAAGCCTGTATCAGCTGACTGACTGAGCACTCAACAATGTAAACTTTGTTTAGAGGCATAATTAGACTGCAGGTTACATGATTTCTTGGACACACACTTATGTGCACAGGAAGACATTAAGAACTCCTTGTACTTCTCCCAGCCATTACAATGAAGAGGCTTAAATGAAAGGTTATCGTGGGTATACAGCTCCCAGATGGTAACTATGGTTCTATGAGTTTGAAAGAAAAGTGAAATTCACCATCAACTGGTCTTTTCCCAGGTCCTTCAGCTCCAGCGCCCTGAAAGCCCAAGGCCTGATGTGTCAGGGCGCACTGAGATGCTGTTGACCTCTGCTTTATTCCTTTTCTCTTAGTGGTGGGTAGGAGGTTTAGAATACCCATCAAGAAGATGCCAGTGCACACCAACACAAGTGCAGCAATCCTGCTTTTTCCAGTAGATGTGTACGCTAACATTTAAGGGAACATTAACATCATTAACAATACATAAGAGTCACACTTTAACAAAAAAAACTGTGTTACATTATTACAATGAAAACTTTTTTTTCTGGCTCTGTTAGTAAGTATGATCAAATGACAGCATATAATCATAATGACATCCTTCTGCAGCTGAAGCCTTGTATCATCAGGTCTTTCTGTCCTATAGCAGCTTCACTTCTATTGACCAGACAGTTAGCGCTGTTCAATTATTCAATCTCAAATCAATAGATTTAGCTCCACGTATAATAGTTAAGGTGTAAACCCTATGCACATGCTCTTTCAGCTTAATTCATTTACAATGCAAATCTGAATTTATACCTTATTTTTTAAGAAACATGCAAACTTAAGTTTTCATATCAGGCTGTTTTCTCCTCCCACCAGCTCTGCCCCCATTTCAGATGTTACATTTCCAGAAATTTAGTGTAACTTGCCTACGACATAAATTTCTGTCTTTCACAGATTAAGAAAGGAAAAGTAAGAATTATAATTATTTGATTCTGATTATGCTGGATAAAGCAATAAAATAGCAGTATGACTCTTAAGCGGATCCAGTCAATATTTTGTTGCTAAAGCAGTCACTCAAGGTGTGAATTGATCCAGAAAATACAGCCTTTAGACTTACTGCACTTCTGACACTTATATCACAAACAATTTGGTTCAATTACTGCAGACATGTGTCTGTGTGTGTGCCTATACCTACACAAACCATTTGTAAATGTATTATATTATAGGCTCTTGGTTACCTACATATCTCCACACACAAAAAAATAGGTGGCAAGAAAGTTAACTGAACCAACACATGCATACAGAAGTTAATGTCTCCACCTTTCATTCTAGTTAGAAGCCACTTTATTAATTTAGTCCCTCCAAGCTTACAGAGCTTCCAGGTGACAGCCAAATTTTACATTCTTTCTCAAACAAATGCATGTTGACTTGAGTAGCACACAGCCCCTGCCCGATACTTTAGCAATGCAGAACGGATTCCTGATCACCTACAACACTTTAACGTTGTATAACAGATTCCTGATTACCTAATTCCTGAAAGTACATCCATTTTTTTACATCTAGGAATATTAGTGCCATAATGCAGTATCTTTACTGAACAGGTAACCCAGAATAAATGGTTACAACTTATCTGAGCCTGAGTTCAAACAATACTACCCAATGAAATACTGATTTCCTGGGAAACACCCTTGCAGTTACCTGCCTTGAACCCTCCCAGGACTATGTCCAAAGCAGCTGCAGTTTATAAGCAGGAGGGTAATTCCAGGGAGCTGTTACAGAAAGAAAATCTAAAGCAATTTCTGCATGCGGTTGCAGAACATTACAATGTGACTGTTAAGAGACAGATAAGAATTTCTCTAATATCGTCAAGGAAACAATAGGCTTAAAAAATTGGAAAAGCTTTCAGAAATAAAATATCAAAAGGAAAAGTTGCAACTCAGTCTTCCTACTGACCCGTTTACTCCGACTTCAGATTATCTGCTCCCAAGGTATTAGCATAAACTTCTCCAGTGTTATTAAAGGCTGTATCTGCATTCTTTAGCACTGTTTGCATTTAGTACGGATATTTTCAGAATGCTAACAGTCTTTTATTCAATAATGAATTTGGCAGAAAAACAAGAATCAGCTCTCTTTTAATGTTATTTTTCTAAATAAATTCTCTAAACCTGATTGAGTTAGATCCTTGAATCATGCTTTGGAAGATGCAACTTGGAGTTTTTGGATAAAGTGAAGCACTTAAGCAAATCAGACTTTTATTTTTCATCCACTGAGAAGCCTCAGATTTAAGATGAAAGAGCTGGGCTGCCTTTCTCTCTCCTTATCCTGCAAGGTTCCTTCATTTTCTCTGTTTTCCCAGTAGATTTACTTGTAAATCTGGTGACAGCCACATTTGAAGTCCTGAGGTCTGACTCCTGACCTCAGTTATGTTAGCCCTTCCCTGCAGAAGAACTACCCCTTGGATCACTGACTTGCTATTATTCTATGGTTAATAGACCTGAGCTGTGCAATATTTTTTTTATCTGGCTACAGTCCTATCTCTAAATTCTCTATTTTGAATGAATACCGATTTTGTGACATGAAGTCTGCTATATAATGAAATGCAAACAATGAAAAGGCTAAATCAGTTTACAAAAAATCTATTTGTCAAACAGTGTGGAGATGCTCCCAATTTAGTCTGGGCAGTGCATGCAGCTCTTGATAAGGGAGTTAAAACCGAGCCGTTCCGCTGAATAAAAATAAAGGCATCTGCAAGGGAGAGGCATTTTCTTTAGGAGACTCTCCCCTAGAATCTGTAGGTAATTATTTTTAAAAAATCCAAACAAACAAACAAACAAAAAACACCTCCCCCCCCTACCCCTTGGATTCTGCAGGAATTTTCCAACAGCCAGGAGCACTATTAAGAGGAGGTAACAGCAAACGCCTCCCCAGCGCCGTCCCCTTATGTCACATTTGCATTTCTATTCAGCTACATTGCCTGACAATGAAGCAAATGGGTCTGCCTTATCTGTACAATTCCGGACAACGGAGATTTCTAAGCCATACAAAGGAACGAGCTTAACATTCAGCACTCAACACCTCCTGGTGTCCCCCCTCCCCGCCCCCGGCCCTGGGGGGATGGCGGTCACACAAACACCTGGCCACGCCACAGCCTGACACCCTCGCATGGCATCAGAAAAGGAGCCGGTTAAGAGAATAACAATAAATTACAAGAAAAAGCGACCGAGACTTCTAAGAAGCTTGCCAGCCTCAAGGAAGAAAATAGTCCCAACCCTCCAGATTTTCAGGCTTTGTTTGGAGCGTAAAGGAGTGTCCCTGGAATGTAAAAGTAGATAATATCTAGTCAACCATTTGTGTCTCCCCGCCGTCCCTTTTAGGCTGGTATTTAATACAGCAGATGAAACCTATAGAGCCTTTTATCAGGGAAATTTCATATCACCCTAGTTTTCATTAGAAAACCTTTAGCAGCTAGGCTGGCTAACTCATGCCATTTCATTGCACTACGAGGAAATTTCCGGCTAATTCCTTCAAAATTAATATCATCTGATTTAAAAGTTAGAAATGACATGAAAAAACCTGCACAAGCTGAAACCTCCAGATCAAACTTGTGTTATGACAGGACTTAAGCCAGCTATAATACAGGCTAGGGCTTTAAACAGCAAGGAAAAAAATTACAGTGACACTGTTCTGTAGACACTTTGGCTTTAGCCTGGCTTTGCATGAGATAGACATATATATATATATATATGTATCTGTCTTCTTGGCCCTCTCTTGCTCTCAAATACTCAGGGTAACAAAATAGGCCTCAATCTCGATTATGAAAAGCTTCATTGTGAAGGGGGTTATCCAGATGTTTATTTGTATACGCAGAAGTAATCTAGGGTAGCAAGCATGAAGAGGGAGGTGGGAGAGTGTTCCTCTTTTTGTCCCAGTTAATATATCCTAAAGCACAATATACCTTTTACACAGCAGACCGAATTTTAAACTGCTAGTTTATACTTTAATTGTCCTGAACTTCCAGGAAAGTTTATTCTTTGCTGTTGAACAAATGCTGAATTTCTCCCTAGAGGTGGTTGCAATGAGTAGTGATTCTCTATCTTTTTCTCACTCACACAGTTTTGAAGATTTACAGGCATGAATATCATCACGTTTGCATAAAATGATATTACTATTGCCGAAAAACAAGGCAGTGAAGCACAGAGACAGTGAGGAACACAGAGCACTTACTTGGATTCAAAGGAAATCCAAAGCTCCTTAAAGCAGCCCACTGTTTTAAATTTTACTAATATTGGTGCATGAAAAGCTTCTGTGGTTGTTGCTTTTGCACGAGTTGGAGCAAGAGGCTAGAGTGCATTCTGCCTCTTCAAGTGCTTGTAAGGGAACAGCCAACTTTTATTATCCTTAGCACCAAGAATGGCTTTATTGCCGAGAAGGCATGAAACTAGCATTGTCCTGGAATCACACCTCCTAGAGCACTGCAGATCCCTCAAACTCTGTCAAGGTGACAGATCACTTTTACCTTCAATGGTGCAGGCATACAAGCAAACTTCATAGAAGGCATGGGTATATGGTGCAGTGCAGAGCAAAACTTAGTCCTCACACTTGCTGTGATCAAAATAAAACATAGGACAGAATTAAATAATTGCTACTAGTATGTCAGTATTTTAAAACACTTTTCTAGACTGTAGTGTCAGAGATACTATGAGTTATCACACACTACTGCATTGTTGGAACTACTTGTTTTTGTTGAATTATTAAAACAACAATTAGTACAGATGGGAGAGAGATGTTGTACCTGAGTAAAGAAGAAAAGAAATAAAGGGAAATATTTTTCCACAGATTGGTCCAAGGTTTATTTTAATCTCAAATCAGATCATCTAAAAGGCTTGCTGTAACTATCCAAATGAAAATAACCCCTTACTTGTACCTTCATTATCATCCAAGGACAGAACTCGTAGCATTTACCTTGCTGAATGCATACATAGTTTATGCCTGTGTATTGCATCTTGAAGATACCTGCCAGGATGCTTTCTACAAGCCTGTCCCTTCTGGAGTAGACTAAGCAACACAGCTGACCCAGAAGGATTAGACGAGAAATTCAACTAATTAATGAGCCCTGCAGGCAAAACATCATTTCTTCTGCTCTTTGGGGCTTTTACAAGGTCAGCTGGTTTGTTGGGTTTTTTTCCCAGCATCAGGTCAGACTCACTCATCTGTCAATTTACACAGAATTTGTAAGACAATAGTGGCCACTATCAAGCCAAACAACATGGTACATTTTGTCCAATCCCCACAGTCAGGGAAGAACTGTTCTGGCCAATTCAGCTTTATTAAAACATGCTTCTCTAATGTTACTTTTCTCTTCCAGGGGTAACAGTTTAGAATTACAACCACAATACTTGCATTTACAAAAAAAATTCTGGATGACAAGTTCAAATATTCTGGAACACAGTGCAACTCCCCCCTCCTGCTCTGCTATCTTTCTGATGATTGCTTTTCTGAGCGTCACATGGCACAGTTTTCTTCCATCTGCCAGGGAAGTTTCCCAAAAAGTATACCAAGTTCAAGAAATGAGGAATCTGAGTAGGAGACACATTCAGATAGAATTCAGAAAAATTATCAGCTCACCTCATCTGTTTCTCTAGCAGTATGTGCACTGTTACCATCCAATGGCCTCTTTGGTAATAAACTTGTCCCACCTCCCATCTGCTCTTCTTGCTGGCCTCCTGCCACTTCAGCCTCAGTCCTTTCCTGTCTTCAAGATGTCATTCAACTTCACTTGCTCCCCTACCCATTTGTTTCTCTTTCCAAGTGAGATCAAGCATACATCTTTCTATGTCTCTCACTCCAGCCTTTAACTTCTGCTCCATCTTTTTAGTAAGTGTCTATATTTCTGCTCCATTTATCATAGTTGGCAGTATGCACTATGCAGGTGTCAAGGAAACCAAGAGAGAGTTCACTATTCATGATGCTGCCTTTTCAGCCTTCTTGTGGCTTGCCATTGAATGTCAGCTCCTTAACACTGAGCTGTATGTGGAGAAGAATATGTATCAGTTAAAGACAAATTACTTGAAGCCAATACAAAAGCACGTAAAGAAACAAGGCTGCTTTAGACTTTTTCAGCCTGCTCTCTTTAAGATTTTTATTTGCTTATTACTTGAGTTTTCATGTCACCTCTACAGGATTTTTTCCTTATTGGCTAAAAATAAACGTACAAGACATTGTATGGTGGTGGACATAACATGCAGGCAGACCTCTGTAAACGTGAATACCTAATGCTTGACTTCAGTAAATGCTTTCTTTTCACATCAATACAGACTTGTGTCTCACTAAATGTAATGCAGCTCAGAAAAAGAGACGTCTTGGGCTCAGCAGAAAAGAAGTCGGAAGTACATCAAAAATACCTATCTGGCTTTCTGCAAAGACTGAGAGCAAAACTCCACCCATCTCCTCTGCTGCCTTGAGCAGGGAGGAGGCACAGCCTCCCCCTGAGGCTGAGCCCAAGAGGAGGGGTTCACCTGCTACCAGGCAAGAACAGCTTTTTAAGGACAACACTCAATTCCATGAACACACAAACATCATAAGAATCTAACTTAGCAAGGAGGGAGTTAACTTGATGAGAATTCACATATTACACATATCACAATGGTTTTCAGGTCACACAGCTCTTCAGACAAAGGCAGATCAGAGATATTGTGAGACAAGGGGAAGAACTGACCATTGAGGTAACTCATATGATGTAGCTTGAATTATTTTGCATAAAGTGCAGTACGAAAGTTTCCATACAAGGATTTTTTAACTCAAGATACACAGTTCATCATGACTACAGTCTGATTTAAACTCTATTTCTTCTACAGTGAAACCGTACACATCCAACATGAACACAATTCACTGCTTTCTATTCTGTGTGACAAAGAATAGAGGACAGACACTTCTCATAATCATTTATTTCTAAACACTTCTGTCCAGACCACCCTTTTGGTTTTAGCCGTCATTAGTATGACGGCAGCAATAAAAGCAGAATTTTTCTTACAGTAAAACAAAGTGTCCAGCTTCTGGCCCAGCTAAGCATCTTCTAATGCAAAGCTTATAATTTCTGTCCTTACCGATACTATGCATTCTTTAAAACAAGCCTGCAAAATGGTTCTGTGACTGGCAGAGCCACATCTGAAAACTTCACATCTTCTTTCACATAATTTCTGTGAAAGTGACAAGAACTATTGATGTAAATACAGATATAAAACTAAAACTAAAGGCCTAACATAAAATTAGTTTAATGGCTTGCAAAATTTCTCAGGGGGCTAAAGTTACACATTTTTCCAATACTGTAAATATTACATTTCAAATTGAAATTCAAATCTGAACATTTGCCAAGTCATTTGGTGGATTTTTCCTCCTTTGCTAGAAGGCAGTAAAACATATTCTAGTCCACTGATCAACTATGTCTCTTTGCATTCAGAGACCACTACATAACATCCTTACTTAAAGAAAACAGCAGAATAAACAATTGCTTTAAGTATTGTAACCTATTTCAGGTGTTACACCACCTGAAAAAAAATCCACACCTCCAGAAGAAGGTCAGCTGGAGTGGGTCAAGGTTATGGCTGAAAAGGCATTGGAAGTGCAGGACAGCTCCACACTGGGAAGGGGTAACACAACTTTGTGGGGAACACACATGGCATATAACGAGCAACGGCAAATTACAGTCATATAATGAAGGGATGCTTCTTATACCCTGAAAGACAAGGACAGCATAAGACAAGAACCCATCCAATTATCTCCACTCTTATTTTATTCCTCATCCTTCAGTCAACTATCTCAAGCATGGGAAGCACCCTCTTAAATCAATCCTACATTCATTCCATTTATCCCTTTACAGGCATGCTCATTTTATTCTGGTCCACTCAGAGTCTGGCACGACTGAGAAGAACAAATTAACGTGAGCATAAAAGTCTAGCAGGCTCTGTCTGTAAGGAGTGACCACGTATTTTTCTTGTCACATTCCCTCTCCTCTACCCAAGTGCCACAAACCAGCCTCTGTGCCAACAAAGCTATTTAGTACCCTGTGCCATCATGTGCAGTGGGGCAAATCCACACCCTATTGACCACCACTCCATAGCTGTTTGCCTTGTCTCTCTGGTTCGACAAGCCTGTGCTGATGGCACCTGTTAAAGCTGCTTCAACTAAGCTGTTCTGCATTTGTCTGGCTGGATTTGGACTTCCCGGATCCCTGACTGAATACAAAGTGATTTGAAAAAACAGTGTTTGGCAACAAGCACAGTGGGGAGTACACTGCGTGTTGGTATACAAGAGCACAATGTGTTCTTCATAGCATCACTGAGGGAGCATGCTGCTCGAATCTCTCTGCTGTCGAGATCAAAATGGTCTCCTTTGTTGTCAGCTGTTTAATAGCAGCTGTTTAATGTAATTCCAAATGATCTGCTTGAATGAAGTTGTCATTCTTCCACTTCACTTTAATGTAGTAAAAAAAAAAACCAAAAAACCAAAAAAACCCCCAAACCACAGCTTGGCCACATTATTTTTCTATTGTTCTTACAAAAAGTTGCACTGTCTCATATTTCTGCTAGGCTAGAAAAATAATAAAAGTCCAATTTCTTCAAATAAAATGTAATTTTGAGGTAAAAAATAGGCAATATTTATTTCAAAGCACTTTCCTTTCAGACACCCAAGAATGGCTTGATTAAAAATATCTTTGCTACTAAAAAACCCACACACTTCTAAAAAAAGAAGTGAACTTGTCAGCAAATATGTGAGCAAAAATAATATCTATTTCTATAGGTATATCAAGACATTCTCCCCTAGCGGGGGTTATAATTTATTTTATTGCATTTCATAGAGCAGAAAAAGTTGTAGCAGAATGTTGATAGAGTGAAAAGAACATATGCACTCTTCTGGAAGCAGTTTAGCTTACAGAAGTATGCCTTTATATTGTGCGTGGGTTTTGTTAAAATCTGTTTGATACCAAGAACGATAATAAGGATCATAATCTGTAAAAATATTTGCAGTTCTCTGATGAACAATAGAGGGCACTAATGTTTCTAATCTGGCAAACGCATCACGCGCCAGACAGACAAAATAGCCGTGGTACTTGTAGCACACAAACCACATCATCTATGCTAAATACATAGATAGTAGAGAGAGGATTTCTGTCTCTCAGAAAAGTTCTTTTTGTCCTTTAAACTTCCTCTTTTTTTTTTTTTTGCCTGCAGAAAGTAGGATGTGATAATAACGTGCTAATACTTGCAGCCTTTCAAAGCGTTATTTTCTTTTGTTCGTTGAACAAAGCAGACACAACTTTTCCTCGTATAAATCCTTCTCCTGTGTACTTTCTCACCACACTCTTCTCTGTTTACCTATAGCTGTGTACAGTAGTTCAAGGTAAAGCAATTCCACTGATAAATGGGGAAGCTGAAGAATGCTTAATGTGTGTTAATGCAGAAATATTGGTCAGTGACATCAGTAACTGGGAGATCCTGGGTGCACCACCTGAAAGCTCTAAGTTAGAAGGGCTGATCAGGGAGTCTTACATCACTGAAGTATTTTAACCAGTATCACTTAGCTCTGGAAAGATGCAGCTGCTTCAAGTGGTACTTTCAATAAAAGACAGATGCAGAGAATATTTCTGCACCTTAAACTACTTTTCTCTACAAGCACTAGAAACACTCATTTAGAAAACAATTCAGCCTCATCCCCCAGAAAAAATCTCAAGAAGATAAAAACTTTTTTAGAAATACTAGTAGCTGAACACTGTCTACCTTCTTTTTAAATGCTTACCAGTGTATCTCATTGCTATTCAAAGAAACAGATTTATATCTCAGCCTTGGAGATTGAAACTTTGGCAAGAGAGACTTAAATACCAGACACCAACTAAAAGATTGTTGTTAATATTGTGAAAAAATGGTAAATGCACTGTGATTAGTTCAGAGTAACTTATATGGAGAAACATAAGAAATACTAATATTCTGATGCAGTAATTTCAGCACTTATTGTTAATGAAAAATGAAACAAGATCACACTGCAGACAGCAAAGTCTTCATGAATTACATGGCTTCATTTCTGATTCCTCAATTCTAGAAGAGATGGATTGGCTTTTCGAAGCTACCAAGATCTCTATCAGATCTTCAGATATTAGTATCTTGTCAAGTCAAATGATACAGCTTGAAGACCAGGCTAATAGCTAGGCTCAAATCTGAAAGCTGGACTAAAGTTACTTCCACCACAAAAGCAAGGCATGCACAACTAGGGAAAATAACTCAAATTTCTATCCCAAGTCAGCCTGAAATATAATGAGTTGCCACCTTCCAATTTGGAACATTTAAAGACTTTTTGGCCACAGATCTGAATAGTCAATGCAAGTACTAGATGTTCTTTATTTGACTATACTGTAAAGGTCAAAAGCCTACACGCTATTCAAGCAACCCTCATTGGAGTTTTCTGACGTCAAAAGATTATTCCCTAACTTCAAAGGGGTTTGTGTTGTTTGGTTTGTTTGTTTTTCTTCATTTTTTCTTTTTAAATATGACCTTAACACAAGCATTCTGCCTTTTGTATCTTTATTTTTTGTGCCACTGAAGAGACTGGCCTTTGCATATTTCTCCATTTATTTCAGGCAGTCATAAGAGACATTGCAAACTAACAGGTAAAATATAAGCCTTGCTATGTAGGATTATCATTCCAATTCAGCATATTATACTAAGTGCTATCATACTGATGACACTCAATTGCATCTTACTGACTTGTCTTGAGAGACAAGTAACAGCCAGACACAAAGAGTATCTGTGATGCTGCCCAACACAAAAGAGAGCATATTCTGGCATTGGAAAGACAGACAAATTCTTGCTTATTTCTATGCTAAAGATGTAAGCAAGAGACAGAACCATGGACCCTAAGACATTCTCTATACTACAAAACTGCAGTAGGCCAAAAGGCATAAAAATAAACAGACAGATAATACACATGTAGAGTACCAGAAAATGAAGAAACAGTTAAAAGTAGGATAAAGACAGGAACCTTTGATGGGTTCTATTTTAAGGAACCATTTTGTGCAACTCATTGCTGTTTTATCAGAGAAGTTCTGTACACATGTTAGTCAAACAAACAAAAAAGAAATTGCATAAAGATTCAAGTTACTATCACTTGTCTATTTTCCCTGCCCAGCCTTCAGCAGCTCAGCAATGAGCACGACCCCTGCTATGACCCTGGATGTCACACTTGGCTGTCTCACAGACATGGCTCAGAGTCTTTACCTAGGTCAGAAACTGTGCCACCTTTAGCATTCCTCTTTCCCCTAAGTTGTAAGTATTCTTTATAGGAAAGTTTATCACAAAACTGATAGATCCTGAAACTGTAGACTCCAAATATTTTGAAGGACACATGGTATAATTTGTTTCTGCTACTTGACCCCACTCATGTTTTCCCCAAGGTGTTGTCCACTTTGTCAAAATACTGATTGTCCTGTCTCCTCAGTAACAGTGTCAACATTATTTTCCTGTCATTCTCCACATCAGACAGTAGTGCATGCACTTCAGTACAGGTATGACAATTTACTTATTCTTAGTCCACAGTTTTTATTTGATGAATGCTTATTACTACACTGGGCCAAATGTTATTGCTAGTTACACCACCAACTTCAAACTCGAAAGGATTTGCTTCAATAGAGTCAGAACAGACTAGTACCAGCACAAAACTAATCTAGAGACAGATAATATAAGAAAATACCTTTATCAAACAACAATTCCAGAAAGATCGTCTTTATTATTTTCCTTTTATTATTGACCTGCCAGGAACACTAACCAACATGGCTTAAAGATGCATTAGGTAATATCTAAACTACAGTTACATGCAGAACTGTTTAGCAACTTCCAGAGAACATCCAAAGTCCCAGAAAACATTAATGTATCATCCACATAATGATTTTTACAGAACTTTTAAGTCATCTTTATGGGATGAATTTGGATACTTAATCTAGTACAAAGCTAGAACAAAGATTTACCTATAAATGTTATTGTAGAAAATACTACAGATGCTGTTTCTTGCATTTTCTTAGCAATCATCCTTCAAGTTTTTCTATAATTAATTATTTGATCTCTGTCCTGGTTCTTTAGTAAAATGAACTATATTAATAGCCAATCTGAAATTTGCAAGAAACTAAATCCAAGATGATGGAAACAGAAGTAAACTTGACAAAACTTCTCTAGCCTTAAAACCAGGTGAACTGAACCTCACTCCTCAACAGCATGAAGGGTGGTTATTCATTCAGAGATTACTTCTCACCGAGGGTTTTCCCTCCAAAAGAGCAAAGAGTGTAGATGCTGGCGTGGCAAAGGCGCACTGTGAGTGACACCAGTGCCAGTGCTGGCTGCACTCTGTAGCAGGGAGACTTGCGGCACTGAATCGGTGCCTTCCACGTTTTATGAGTCCCTAAAGCAATAGCGAGTTTTCAAAACAAGACGCAAGTTAATCAGCAAATTGCTGAGCATATAGTTGGAGCCAGAAGTACTCTCCTACTTACCCTCTCAGTCCTTCATGTCAATAATGCACAATTATTATTTTAAAAATAGTTATGTGCTCCTGATGCCTAAGCATAAACGCAGAAAAGTCACTCTAGCCTCCAAAAATTATGAATATCCTTTCTTTTAAGCAGGAACGTATTTCCTAATGGGAGGACATGACTTTGAAGTGGTTTGCCTTTTTTCCTTTCCATAAGCAATATACAGAAGTTCAATTATTCATAAGGACTAGTCATGTAAATAAGGACTGGAAGGCTGAGCACTATGTTGCCAAAACATATCTTAAACACAAAAGGCAGTTTTAGCCTATCCCTTGCTAGGAGGATGTGATCTCAGGAACCCTGTCTGGAGAAGGTGGGGTTCATAAATCAGTATTTATACCATGTGGGGAGACCACGCACAGCAAGTTAGAACATACATACATGCAGTGTGAAGTTTTGCAACAGGAGATTTACAACAGTCAGAGATAATAACACAAAAACCTAACCAGAGAGCCCCTGTTTATCAAATGATAGCCTGAAAAACAAAGCACAACTCTCAAAAATCTCATCTACATGAAACTGATGTCTTGATTCCTCCAGAAGGCTGAGGTTTGCTGGGCACCGACATTCAGGGGATTCACTAATTCTTGCAATATGTCTTCATAAGGAGTATCTCCTGCTCTTTAAAACAGCAATTCTGCCTGCTTCAATCAGAAAGAGAGAATGATTTGGTATTTTTGTTGGTTGGTTGTTTATAAGAGATCTAGTCTAGATTAGTCCTGCTTGAGTGGCATCATAAATGGCTCCATTCCCCAGCAGTAGTCTACTTCAGATGGGAACCTGACAACCTCTACTTAGCGTGTCTTTCATAGTACACAATGAAGTGTAAAAACTGCTGTGAAAAAGCCTGTGTTTCAAAACAAGCCATCTCAGTAATAAGCATTTAAAACCACTTTTTATTAATATATTTCTTTGTGTACAAAACAAAAGCTTAATGCTACAACAAGCCTGGGACAATGTTTTTGTTTGTTTTGCTGTGGATTTTTCTTTCCTAAATGAAGTACTACAGCAGCTTTTAGAAGGCCCAAAATAATCTGAAATAAAGCGTTAAAGTGAGGCTTATGAAAGAGTTGCTTTTTACCTCATCACAGCTTAATAACGTGGGGTTTTCAACCAAAAAGCTTAATCAAAATCCAAAGTGGAAATCCTAAATTAGTAAATATTGAATTTAACCACTTTTATATCTCAGGTATTAGCAAATACCTTTGGTCTACAGAGATACAGCCCCTTCTAATCCTTATCTGAATTTGCAATTAAGACTTCAGAGCTACAGATATCTGTACACAGCTCTGTACACAGCTCTGCTCTCTTATTTTTAAATGATTGGACCCACATCAAATCAGTCTTCAAATACATTGGAAAGTAAATGTCTGATGTCTAATTGAACTAATAGATAACACTTTTTAATACTGTTAATGCTTAGTGTGGGCTTCACACTGACAGAAGCAAGGGGAGGGAGAGAATTAGAAAAAATCTGCATAGAAAACCTTGTTGTTATATTATTACCATGCTATAGAGTAAAGCTAATATTTACAAATTATTTGTTTTGTTGTTGTCAATCCACTCCCCTCCAAAAATAATAAAAAAAGAATATTTCTAAATATGTTAGGAGATAGATTCTTCTTCTCTATCACTAATTGTCACCTCCAATAGGACATTGTAAGAACCTGAAAATGAAGCACTTAAGAGTTTTCTTTTCCAATCTCTTGTGGGCTTCTCTCAGTTTATCGCAAATGAACAATCGTGTTGGAAGGGGCACCGTCTGTTTAATGTCATTAGTGATTGTTTCATAAAACAAACAGCCGCTCCACCATTCTGCTGCAGTTAATCTTAAATCTAAACGTGGCGGCACTTGGGGAGAGTCTCAAACATGGTTTGTTCTAACCAATGCAGGGCTCTTAATCTATTGCAAGTCAAGGCGCTTATCTCTCTGCTCAGCTCAGAGCAGTGATTTCTTTGTCCAAATATCAAACCGAACCCAGTTAATATCATGCTTCCAGCCTTTTCCCAAAGATTTTTCCTCCTTAAATTGTGGCCAAAGCCTAAGGCATATTTATTTATTGCTTATGCCATTTCATGCTTATTTTTCAGTATCAGCAAAGTCAAACTATTTCCAAGTTAGTGCACAAGGGTATTTCAATGAGCTTAATCAGAGAGGTGAACTGATAACTTGGAGATTTACCTAATTGTGCTGGAAAATCATTCATTCTGGATTAAGCCTATAATGGCACATGTGTTTATAACAATTGAGGGTTTTTATACAAAGGCTCAAGTCAAAGGAGTATAAATCACCTTAAACTTTCATCAGTGTTTGTAGAAGCAAAGGTTGCCATCACTTCATGGGTTCAAATTTATAGCAGCAGCAGCCAATAGAACCCAACAACACAAAAAGACACCAATACCCAATCCTAGTGCTGAAGACAATTTCACAATAGCTTCTGCCAGATGCATCTTATCATATTCCTCCATGAAAAGAAATTTATCCCATATGCTTTCTAGTGCCACCACACCCTTATCTGATACACAAGGGTGGGCATATTTTGGCAGCTTGCATATTTTGGAAAATTACAACATGTGTTTACAAGGGTATTTGTGAAAATATAAAGGTAATATCTCTAATGCACTTGTATACAATAGATTTTAACTCTCTTCTCACTTCTCTTAAATCTGTCGAGTCCAGCATGAATTACACAGTCCTGAGTTTGAAACAAATGCATACATGTGTTCTTGCCAAGTAAGAAGAAAACGTTTCTTTTGACCAAAAGGTAATCCAAGTGAGTGGAGCTGAGTAAGAGG
Organism: Picathartes gymnocephalus; assembly: GCA_013390045.1. Classification (NCBI taxonomy): domain Eukaryota; kingdom Metazoa; phylum Chordata; class Aves; order Passeriformes; family Picathartidae; genus Picathartes; species Picathartes gymnocephalus. The sequence continues at coordinate 76,880 of WEKY01061930.1, forward strand.
ACAGACATCTCCAATGGCAAGTCCCCACATGATGGAGGCCCTGGAAAAAAAATGTTGCTGCTCAAGGTAAGCCTGAAAGCAATTTTTTGGCCTTACTGTTACCAATCTATCATGCCCTAGCCCCACAGACAAAAGCCTCAACAGCAAAAGAATACTGGTCATTTGTTCACCAAGAAAGAATTAAAACCCAGTAGAATTAGTGCTTATCTCTAAAAATTCTTAAAAGTCATGTCAGGCAAACACTAGTGGGCAGGTATACCAAAAACAGACTACAATGCCACAATAATAATGCTTATATAGTTCATATAGATATTTCCTGGTTATATTTAGCACACTAAGCTACAGATATTTGTCAACATGGTGAAAGTATGCAAATTTTTTTCCACTCTCTTCATTTAGAAAATGCAAAAGAAACCAAAACTAGCAATGCATGTGAGCCCCCATGAACCCCCACACTTTTGTGGTCTGTCCCTCAGGACTTGTATTAAGCTCCCTTAATAAACACAAATAATTGTCTTTTTCTTTT
>WEKY01061942.1:2766-23017 GCA_013390045.1 Picathartes gymnocephalus
GCATATGTCAATGCAGTTTATATGTCAAGGCAGTTAAGCAGTTTAGAACATTACAGATTGGACAGTTTCTACTGACTATCCTACCAAGAATCATTCACACCAGGCAAGAGAAGAGATACTTGAATATCCACAAATGTTCCATTTTAAATAAACACTGAGAAGAAACTACCAGCTGTGTAAAGCTACACAAAAATCCTGATGATTTTCAAATGGAAACCACTGGCCACTGCAACTAAAAATGTGTTCTGAAAATTCATCTACTTTTGAAACCTGTAGCACATTAAATTTTGTGGTTTGCAGTACTTTAAAAAAAAATCCCCTGCAGTTCACTAATTACCTCTATAAATGTTTTTAATAGACAAAAAGCTTTCTCAGATAGAAATATTACAGAGACATTAGATACAGATACATGCATACTACAAAAAGACTGTAAAAACCTCAAGAATACATATTAATACTTTTCAGATGTAAGGTCTCATATCCTTTACAAGTATTTATAATCTGTGGAACTGTTGTTAGGTATATAAACATCTGTGTAAAACACCTAAGCACAAGCAGTTTCCATCCCATATTATAGCACACAATAAAAGACAATGCTCCACACGCATTTGCAATATTCTCATTAAATAAAACACTTTTAGCATCACTTGCTATCAATACAACAGAGTGTGAATCCAGAGCGTGTCTCCATTAAAAACAACACCAACAAATCCCACCTCACATCAATCTAACTACAGCAGTATAAACTTCTCTCTCATACAAATTTACTCAGCTGTTATACAGCAGGGGTTTACATCAGCACATTGTACTGCAATAGTCTAATGGCTTGAGTTGCACCAATATAAATTTATGTTAGAGTTAGCAGTTCATTTACAATGGCTGATCCTACCATGTATCTAGCTACACTGCGGTTGAGGGATGTTCATTTTCCCCTAGACAGATAAATCATCTGAGTTTGACATGGCATCTGTACCATTCAGCAGCACAGCATTAAAGCCAAACCCTTAATTTCATAGAAACTTCACAGAAATTTTTACCTCTCTTATCGTGAGTTGTCCTTCCTATGTTCCATAAGACACAGAGGAAGACCTAAAGATTTCCCCCACACAATACATGACTTCCCCCACCAAAATTTAGAAAGAGTGAAAGTGCTCAGGGCTGATTCACTGCTGCTGCTTGGAAAACCTGGAAGAATGGCTGCATCTCCTATGCAATCAGAGAGCAAGAGCTAAAACACATGCTGATCAACAGCCTACATCTGTATCTGCCCAACCTAAACAATGACCTTGAAAATAAGAGAAATATATATATACACAATCAAATACTGCATTGTGATAATATTTAATTGCAATCAATGTATTAAACTCCTAAAAAATGGCAATTACTTTAAATTTCTTACAGTGCAGTGGCCTTTTTTCCCCCCTCTACAACATAATAAAAAATTACATGCTACCATTCAGTGAGAACTATGAGTTTTTAAAAAGTTATTTAAACATTTATCTTATAATATTCAAGATTAAAAATGGAGAAAAAAGTCTAGAGTTGATGTATCTTCTCAGCTTAATTAACACAAGCTTTTCCTGTTTTAATTCGCACTTAAGAAGTGGGAACTTTACTCAATTTGCTAATTACTACATTTTCAAGCTGTTTTCTTGAAATAGATAACAGCCTATCACACTAGGAATCCAAATTTCTCTAGTTACCTCGAATTATGTAATTGTCCAAAGCCTCTTCCATTCTTTTCAGTGCTTCAGCTCTATTAGAGCCATAGGTAATCAGCTAAAGGAAAAAAAAAGGTATTTACATTACCTAGAAATTAGATGTTTGTCTCTAGAATTTGAATAGCATTTAAAAATTAAATAGGTTTGCAGAACTTCTACAGTCATAAAAACCATTCTTGACCATTAATGCATTTGTGCTACAAAGACTCCCAGAAACATCAAGAAAAAGCTAAGATCTCTTCACCCATTCAACGAAAGAAGACCAGTCACTTTTCCTTCCTAAAACTTATCGCATCTAAACAAGCTCTCAGAAAATCAGACAAGGTTCAACATCCAAGCTGACTCGCCAGATTCCTAACACCCAACAAAACTCCTAAGATATAATTCTTTTGAGAACTGCACTCTATCATGTCATATTTTAATTTTACCAATACATTCCTGATGAATAAGAACTAGTACTAAGAGACACTATGAGCCATTTGTTTCAATGCTTCTTTTTGGAAGCCAGAATTATTGACATTGACTATGTTAAAAAAGATAGATTGGCAGCATCCAAGTCAGACAATAAAGGCTGGTGTTTAAATCAGAATCTTCTTAATAATTAGAAATTGCAAGATAAATAATTACAGTGTCAAAAGGTAAAAATAATTTTATTTCGAAGTGACACTAGATTTCCTCTACTCCACATGTTCCTTCACTTCTTTTATATTCCCTTGAGGCATATTATGCCTGGCACCTTTAAAATACTGGTTTGCCAATCCTTTAATATGCTCGCTCCCATTTAAATAATCTACATATAAAATCAGTACTTCATACCTTTAGAATATTGAGAAATAATAATCAACTCACTTTTGAGATCATGGGATCATAATAAATGCTAATGTCACTCCCTTGTTGTATACCACTGTCAACACGTACCTTCAAAAACAAGAAGTAAAAATAATTATACATCACTGGAAAAAAAAATTCCAACATGAGGATCAAATCTACCCATCAGCCTTAAACCATAACCCCCACAAAGCTTATCACGTACATTTTTCCCTCTGGAAAGACTAGAATAATTATTTGTTTTCAGAGAATCTGGGAGGAGGGAAGGGAAGCTTTTTTCTTCACCAGGAAAAACACTTGCAAGTTAGTCTCTCCTTTACGAGAGACTTGACTGCAATCTTGAGTTCATAGTCAAAATTCTCTTTTGTTCTCTAGAATACACAGTAAACGCACTAAATTTGATCTAAGAATTTCAGCTGTTACACTCGCTTCAACTCTAAACACATGCAATTGTGATTTAATCCCTGTAATAAAATACAGTTGTAATTATTTTTCTGACTGACACCTGGCATGAGGGATGACCCTTATAATCACACCCTTTCTGCATCTACATGTAATCACATCCCCCATGTTCTGGTACAGCCCTTTCAAGGGCTTCAGTAGGAAAAGAAGTAGGGAGCATTCAGCAGGAACTTTGGAGCTCTGCTTATCAGCTCCATAGGAATACTGAGCCCATGGTTTTCATGTCTGTAACACTTTCCTTCTCTGTCTCATCCTCTCAACTGTTAAACAATTTTTTTTTTCTGTTGCTGCTCTTCCCCCAAGGCTTTAATGTTTACACAGCTTTTTCCATGGCTTTGCTTTGTAAGGACACAGCCCCAATTAAAGCTCTTATTCTGCAATATCCATGGAAAAAAATAACACAAGTTCAAAAATTTCTTTTGAAGAGGCTGATTGCTGTTAACCAGCCAACAAGTTAGTTTGTATATTGCTGATTCTTGTTTTCATCTCTCAGTTTGATTTCATCACTGTAACAATGAGGTTAGCCATATAAAACTTTTCAAATGAGCAATTTCTGGGGAATAAATATTTATTAAATTGTTGCTTTTGAGCACTGGAATCTGAAATATTTTTTTTAAACTAATCAAAATAACTCGAGTGATAAATGTATTCTGGGGATCATAAGGATGGAGGGCTCTAATCAGAGCCGTTGAAACAGCAGGGCTCCGATATACTGCATTGTAAAGGGGGTGGGAAAGAGGGTCCTGGAATCTCACTTAAATCTTCACCTGTGGGAAGAAACCTTTGTAATAAACAGCAGCTCAGCTGTCTTCAGCAAGGCAGAAAAAGGTCAACACAACGGCTGTTAGGCCTTTAATATTTTAATTTAGGCAATTATCAAGGGACCACATGTAGAACCTCTTGTCTAGAGAATCCACATGAGGGCCTGATGATGACTTTATTATCCAAATGACATAAAAAGATACCCTAGCAGGTGTATTCACTTTCTTCAGTAAGAAACATTGTCCGGCTAGTTTTTAGGACATTATATTTATTTTAAGAAGAAATTCACTCATTCACGTATTTGTATTCATATATTTATATTTACATATTTACAATTTTTTCTATACTTATTCACATATAAAGGCAGTATTGCTTCTCTACCACTTTAATAGCATCTTATCTGAATGTACTATATCTGTGCTTAACTGGGCTCCCCACTACTCACATCAGGTACATTTAACATTAGCTACTGATGAGAAGGTAGTTCAGACATGTCATGATTACAGAAAAAACATGCAGTGTATTTCTCAGCTTCCTTTCTTCCAGCTGCTAGATCATCATTTCTCATAGAATGGCTGCCTATACATAAAGTCAATGCACATGTTCTCACATTTAAACCAGAAAGAATTAATTTACCTACTCAGTTCCAAATAAATCCCCTGCCCATGATATTTTTTTTGTAATACTCAAGAAATACATACATAAAACATGGTATGACATACGTACTCCACACATGCTTGAATTGTACTGTGACTTTTGTCTCTGAAGGAGCACCTATAAAGTGACCGCACACAAGCATTCAGGGATGCTTTACACATGCATAGGTAAGTATTGACATATGTATGTCATCTTTTGACAAAAAAAAAACCATATGAAAGGTGCAAAATTCAGACCCACAACAAGCAAGCTAGTCAGACCCTAAAGTTAACTTAAGACTTCTGAGGCTACCAACTATATGCTCTGCCTGACTCTATGTTTCTGTTCATATACAACACATGTACATGACCACTACAAATTCCACATTTTTCCCTAACTACAATATCTTGAAAAGGCTACAGTGAATATAAACTACTTAAACTACTGCATAACTTCCTTTAAAAAAAAATCTGGAGTCCTCTATAGAAGTTAATTTTCATAAAACAAACTCAAGATGACTGAAAAAATGACAGCAGAAAAGAAATACTTTTATACTATTTTCAATTCTCCCTGTGGTGCTTACATTTTCAGAGCCTGGTAACAGTAGGTGATTTTATAAACTATACCGTGTGACAGAACTTAATGAATATTGGATGAACAAGAAACTCTAATTCAACAGATACTCACTATAATGTGCTGAACTTGATAAATAATAGCAATATTTATTAAACCTCCAGCATTTACTACTTTTTAACATATTTCCTTGCTTTTACTCAGTATTTAAGATATTTAGGAAAGGCTAGGGTTCAAGATCCTCCTGTAGCCTAGGGCTCATTCATCTTACAGCCCTAACACTTCATTGCTATTGTACTATCCTCATGTGTCATTACATTAGGACAAAAGCAAAAAGAAAGAAAAATGCTTAAGTGGTGGGGGGGCGGGGGGGAAGCACAATCTGTGTCTCAGTCCTGCAATGAGCTCTTCAAGCATCAAATTTCACTTAGGAACACAAACAGATTCTAGTATTTCTCAATTCTTTGCTGTATCTGAGTCTAAGAATTTTCTTTTCCTGGTAAGAGTCATTATAAGAGTCAAATAACAGACTGCTGCTCATATTGACAGAGAGTGATGCTGGAGCTCTTCAGATACAGCAGAACATGTTGTGTAGGAGCACCAAACATCAAAGCTCACTATCATACATAAGGGGTTGGTTTTTAGTTACCTGTCTTAAGCTTCATTATCAAAGACAAAAAAATTTGGTACTTATGAGCACCATGTTGTGAGGAAATCACAAACTACAAGCTGGCTACTACAAAAATAGCCATCATATTCTTCCCTATGGCTAAGCCAAAGTTCTCACAGAGCCATGCTCAGCAGTTCCACCAGCATGAGCGGCTGACACACAGGCATGGTAGGCGATCAGAGCTAACCTGAGACACAGAAGAAATGAATTGCAAATGCATTTGGCAATACATGTAAGCTGAACTTGCTGTGACACACTACAAGTCTCTGCTAATTTTTCTCAAGCCAAATTGTTGACAATTCTAAAATCTAAAATGCAGAAAACAAACACCGCAGCACAATGGGCCTGCAACGCTGTACCTTTTTAGCCATATTAATTTTGTTCTTAGCAGCATGACATTCTCTGGAGAGAAATTAGTTTCATGGTAGCAGAAATATATGTATTAAGACACCAAATCATGAGTGTCTACATAAAAATAGTTTTTCTATTTTTTAATATGACAGTGGAAGTAAACAGGAGGAGAAAGCCTAGAGTCTCCATATGAGCTCCTCAAACCATTGCTCTGAAGCCTCCAGTGTAATTAAAATATCTTTCTTTGGTACCACGATGGACTACATGAAGGAATCAGGCATCTCCCACCCTTCATTTTCAATTCACCTCTCCCCCTAAGCACAAATCCCAGCCCACCCCATCTACCTGACAAGTGACAGCCCAATCTGATTAAATGCTTGCAAGGGAGGGGACTCACGGGCCTCCATGACAGGCCAAAAGTGATCACCATGGAGATACATAATTACAGCTGTCAACGCATCTACTGTCCTGCTGGCATCAATTTGATTGCTCCCAGCAATAATGATAGACAAAGCTTAGTGTGCACTCTCCTACACCCAGTCACTTTATCTATTCCGTGGTCCATTTAGCTGACATGCAACATTCACACAAGCAAGTAACAGCAGTAAGCAGAACATTTAAGGCATTTTAATTGTTTTTTCTTTGTATGGATGGCTCACAAGCGCAAATGTTATTACATAAAACTCCTGCTGCAGCATTAATTGAAGAAAGATTTGGTGGGACAAAGACTGTAGGGGGTATAGTTTGTCCATTATCACTTGTACTTTCAACAGGTCTCACGTCTGGAAAATTGCAAATTGCAAAAACTTGCAAGGGCAAAATATTTGACATCATGTTAGCTATTACAACATGGTGAAAACTTCTAACAACCAGTGGAATATTCATTATAAATTCTTATTAAATACAGTCTTTGTTTCATTAAAAAGAAGTTTAGATACATCCAGTGATACCTTTTTCCCCTCATCTCCTCTTTAAGAGCACATAATGCCTTTTAGATCTTCACAATTTTTTTCTGCTTTCAGGCTTTGAACACAGCATGAAGTCTTAAAGACCAGAAAGGGTCAGGTCCCCTCAGAAAGTACACGGGCAAAAACAAATCTAAAAGCGAAATAAATCATATATCCAATAACAACTCCACACTTAAGATTCCTCCTGTAATTCCTCAGTATTTTCCGTGCAAGCAGTCGGACTGAATAATTGTATTCACAGATGGTACAGTCTCATCATTGTACTGACACAGTGTCATTCACATATATATGCACTTACAACTTAAGACTTCTACAGAAAGGCAGTGTCCTTGCTCTTTACACCTAGCAGAAAACACTGTTTGTTAAACACCTATTCTATATAATTAGGCTGTATCCTGAAACACATAATAACTGCTGTAAGAAACTCCTCTTTAAAGTCTACAATGCTAAACAAGAAGCACTGGCAGTTTCTCACCAATATCCCCAGCTCTCTATGCTTAAAGAGCTGACTCAGTTTGCTGTCATTTCTAATGACCACAGTACATTTACTAAAGCTGTGTTTGAAAAGGTTAAGCAGAAAGTTATAGAACAAACCATTTCAATATGTATTGGTTTCCTGTTATACCCAATCTGAACATTTTTAACCCAGTTTGGAACTATTCACTTTTAAGCAGTTTTTCAAGTTGCAGAAATCAGTACTGCCACGTCCTGTCCCCACCACAGCAAAAAGCTGGAAAAAAGGCTTGGTTTACAAAGCTGCTGAGTATTTACAGCCTTTGTCTATAAGAGACACTCAGGACCTACAAAAACCAGACCAGAGTTACTTACACTTGGCACATGCAATGGTTCCTGATACTGAGACAGTTTACCAATGGATGGTAGGCCAAAAGATTTGTAGGGGTCCTGGAAAAAAATTCAACATGAGAAAGCATTAAGCTTTTACAGATGTGGAACAGATAATGTTCAAAAGCTTGAAGTATAACAGAAACTGCTACTGAAATGACTCTGTTTTCTTCCCCAGAATTTCTTGTGTTGAAGAACATTTCTTCATCTACCTGCCTGTGCAACTCCAAATAAAGAAATGGAAATATATAAAATCTCTTGCACCAGTAAAAGAAAAAGGAAAGAAGCGTTCTGCACCCAGTTACAATACACCAACATAAAATATACAAAGATGACATTTTCATTAGCTACACTTGGAAGAAGGATGGCTTGACAAGAGAGTGTAAGAAAAAATTTTCTGAGATAAAAAGGGCAGTTAGAATTTCAATTATCTTAAGAAGTCAAACTGATCTTTATTCCACTGGAAACCTCCAGCATCAATGTACATAATGCAACACCAATACAAACTTAATAGGAAAAAAAATAAATATATGGCCTACAAAATAACCTAATTCATGGCAAAGTAGTTGGATTCATTACTTAAAAAAGTGAGGAGATTCCAGCTGAACAAAATTAAAAGCCATCAGTTACTCCAGAGTAATGCCTACTAAAACTCAGAATAGCTTCCATGTGAGTCACAGGGCAAATATTTATTCTTTATCAATACAGTCTGTACAACTTGTAATCAGTAGAGCAATTTGGAGGTTACGTGCATGTCATGAAGGGAAAAAAAAAAAACCAACATAAAATAAGATGGTCTAGGTAACAAAAGTCCCAACAGTTAAGCAAGGGACAAAATGTCTCAAGGTGCTGAATTAGTTTTGAAAAGCAGAGTCACCTAAAATGTTCCTGAAACTAAATGAAGGAAGATAGGCATTATTTTCAGCCCCCATTCCTGGAAGTGGTCAAGGCCAGGCTGAATGGGGCTCTGAGCAACCTGGTCTAGCAGAAGGGGGATTGCCATTAGATTATATTTACAGTCCCCTCCAACCCAAACCACTCTGTGATTCAATGACTTTTTTTTTTTTTTTTAATTAACAAATCTTCATTTTCATGTATCAAAAGTGACAACAAAAAGACATGACCTCAAAATGTCTTAAAGGTGCTTGAAAAGGGGTTTAAATATTCATAAGCTACTTTAAGGTGAGATAGAGACTCATACTATAATTACAGGTATTGCTTTGGAATGCACCTTGAAAGTTTATCATCTCAGAAGATGTGTAACATGTTTTTTCAACAACCTTTTCAAAAGTTTTATTTAAACAAAAGTTCTGTAAGACATTGAATTTCACCTGTTTTTTAAGTCAACAAGTTTCAAGCACACATTTCAGAAACCTGGAAAGTAGTTAACTCTGGTAAATAACTCCAGCATCATTAAATGTGAACTAAACAAGCAGGCTTATTTCTAATGATATTTGCTTACCTCTCTCTTTTACCACCTTTAATTTCAATTTTCAGGAAAAAGCTATGTTGAAATACACACCATATTTTTAACTAAAAAATAAGAACTTGACAATTCTACAAAACCTCATTAACCATTCATGTTACATGCTCTAAATCACGACTTTCATATGATATTCCTTGATTTCACCTTGGCATCCATCCACACCTGGGTATTATTACGCCACAATTCAACCACCTACCCCCTCCCCCCCATTACCACTCATTTACCTCAGCATAAACTCGACATTCAACCGCCCAGCCGTTGATGGGAATATCAGCCTGTTTGTGCCTAAGAGGGTAACCCTTAGCAACACGGATCATTTCTTGGACTAAGTCCAGGCCGGTAATGCATTCTGTGACGGGATGTTCAACCTGCAAGGTCAAGAACTGTCAGTCATTAGGTAACAAAAAACAACCAAAAAAAAGGCACCTCTCTGTAAACAAACGCAGATAAACAAGAAATTTGACCAGCCAAAGAACAGAGAAAGAATATGTTTCTATTTTGGTCTTTTTCTGGGAAAAAAAAAAATCTACTTAAACTCCAGATATCACTGTCTTTGCATGGAAAACACAAAAAAAATAAAATAACTAGGAGCAGCATACAAAAGGAAAACTAGAGAGGTGACCTCGAAGGATTTGGGGGGGTTGTAGGGGTTTTTCATTTGACTGGGGTTTTATTTTTTTACTTCTTTTACAAATTCACCTGGTGACAATGAGTTAATTTTTCTTTGTTTGAAAGCTTTTCCCATTCAATTTTGTTTTGAAGATACTCACACTGTAGCCATAACTATATTTTAATACAAAAGTCTCAAAGTAGCTGATAATCAAACCATTCTGCTACACTTAACATGGCACATACAGGAGCCACTACCAATTTTCCCCAGAACTGGCGTAGCCTATATCTCACCCATTCGCCTTCTTTCACTAACCTGTCCTGACAAGCAACCAGATTAGCGTAATCTTGCATCAGCGCAGTGTAGCAGAAACGAGCAGATGGATTCTTCAATTTTTTTTCCCCCCTCCAGACTTATCTGTTTAGTGCTTAGCATACACAATAGCTGGGCTGGACCAGCAGAGTGGCTCTGCGCGCTCAGCAAATTGCCGCTAACGACTTGGGAAGGCGCTGCCCCGGGAATTGCCGTCACTCGCGCTCACGCGGGATGTGCGTACAAGCATGCACACATGGGCGTGCACCTGCACATGCACACACACTTCTGCCTCCACATGGGCAGAGAAACGAGCACGCTGATTAACTTTAAGAAGGCTTTAAAAGCAACCAAGGTGGATCCTCTGATCTCCACCACATAGATCAAGCAAAATCTAGGCACGCTAAAAGCATGTTCTTCACACAGGAGCAGCCATCCCACCTTCCATACAGAAATTATGTCAGAACTGCCATCTTTGTTATAAAATGTTTGTGCTGCAAGGGGCAAAATATCTTAAGAAAACACACTTTGCAACTGTTTATCATGAGATGTCACACTATGTACGTCTTCTGACACAGGAAAAGGTCACTGACCAAACCGCTTGTCTTTCCACCTTCACGTATACAGTATTAAGGAAAACATTCAGTCATTATAACAACATTGTGGCTTATCAGAACAAGTAGATGCTTTGGTCTTTAAGAAAAAAAGATTTGTAAAAATAAACAGATGGCATCCATAATTAGCCCTGTGTGTGCTGTGAGTTTGTTTAGAGTTTCAACAACATTTTAAGACATTTTGACATAATTTTAATGACAAATCAACACTGAAACAAGCATCTATTCTTTGAAGGACAAAAGTGACATTGAAATGGGAATCTGATTATACAGTTTAAGGATGTACCTTTGGGATTCAATCTTGATTCTACCTAACACATGATACTCTCCAGCATGTCAAGCTTAATAACAGTATTTTGAGAATCTATGAAACATCTCAGTGTCTATCCTGCAGTGTTAAGTTGAAGCAATTCAATTTCTATTAAGACCTGAAGTTTCTATTAAAACTCCCTAAGTTTTAATAGAAAGTAACGTATCACACATTCATATTTGGACAACAGAACTTATTTTCCCACTTTGGAATTTAAGTTTTAAAAGATTACCTTTGAGCTGAGAACATGTTTGGAATTTTAACATTCCAGATAATTAAAATACTTTTTATTTTTCCAAAGACATTTGCATTATTTAGTTATACTGCCATTTTTCTTGGATAGCAATTGGCATTCCAGATTCAATAGCTTCATTGTTGTTTTCAGTTTTATTGTTGATGATCAAAATAAGATGGAATGTCTCTGAAAAGAAAAATATTTTTGTTGTTTGGTTCTTACGACTCACAAACATTTATTTAATCCATTCTTCAATACAGATCTTTGACTTGGTCAATATTTTCTTCTGTTTCTTCAAAATACTCTTTGTGTCTCTACACAAAACAGCATTCAGAAAATATGTACAGGAAAAAATGTTGAGGGGTTTTTTTGGGGGTGGGGAGAAGTTGCTCTACTTTATTTTAGGTCTCTGCTTCAACTACTACTATTCAGGCATAATAAAGACAATTCCAACCATAACATTAATCTGGAGTATCAAGTACATTTTAAATGCATTTTAATATTCATTAAGACCATCAGATGACCAAAATAGGGTAGGAAAGAACTTTAATCTTGAAATCTCTACAACTATAATAGCCAATTGACTGAAGGAATTGTATCTGTTATAAAATCACTCTTAAAAGCTAGACTTCAATCACTTCGCTCTTGTCCACTTTCTACTTCAGGTGTCATCTTTATTCTGCCTGCCTGTTATATTTTCTTCCATTCATTTTATGCTATATCCCTTCCCCATCAACAGCCTTGCCTTGCTGGAGGAAGGATATGGAGACTACGTCAAGTACTAAATTTTTGATGAGATGAATGCAAGTTTGCTCACAAATGGAGCTGAATCACACTCAGTTGATCAACTCCTTTAACTTTAGGCCATACTCAGTTTTGCAGTCGACTGATCCAAGATGTTGTCAGTGAAGCCCCACCCATTACAGAGCCAATGTTGGTATGGTTACACAATAGTGGCTACATTCACACATTATTGCTGTCCTCAACACAAATGGCAAAACCAGACATGTCTGCAGCAAGCAATATACAGATGATAGCTGTATCAAGGTAGCTGTACCTTATTCTCAACAGGACAAGCTGAAAAATTGATCAGCAATAACTCTCAATTAATTAGCTGCCAAAAGTAACACCTTTACTATCAGTTCCTTTACTTATACCAAGTCTGCTCATATACAGCTGACAAGTCATCATTTCAATGCACTCTAAGCATGATATATACCTCCTTTAAAAAGTCATATCTCTGTAAAATACCACTTATATTCCTGCTTTCAAAGTCCACAAAGCTATACCTGCTATGACCAGCAATAGCTATACAGAGTAGAGGGAAATTGCTTCCCCTTCATACTGGATCTACTGCTCTTAAGACATATCACAGCAACCAGATTTCCAGCAAGCATTGCAAGTGTTTTTGCTTCAATAACCCCTTCCCATTTATACAGGAAGAGAGTGGTAAAGCCTGTCAGAAAATAATAATTATGTCCCAGTTTATAGATGGTAAAGTAGGTTTAAAACATTGGGGAACCTACCAACATCACAGTCCAGTTAGCATCCATCACCAGGACAGTATGGAAAGGCTCTTAATTTTTCTCATGTTCTGTGACTGACAGTGGTTTTAAAGCTTTACCATACTAGGGTTCATCCACAGATACAAAAATAGTCATATAGTTTTTATGGACAGTTGGAGCTAAGAGTTAAATTAGTGATGACTGCTCCCCTTATATTCAGGGAAATAATTTCAAGACACATTTTTCTCAAGAGTATCAAGGTACTCAGATCTAATAGCAAACACTTCTGGACACTCATAGACTGCTTTTGTCCCTGTGTGTGCAACGCATCAAGTTACTCACACACCAGTTGGAACATTCAAGCACGCCACATCAGCCAAGAAAAATCTAAATTTCAGTAGACTTAGAACTACAGCCTATATCACCCCTACTACTGTAAGTCCCTAGTTGGTATCATATACCCCTTCACATTCAGATAAATAATCTCAAAACTAACTTTCAACATACACGTCAGTTTCCAGGAAATGAGATTCACCTGGAGTCCCACAGGCTTTACTGCTGCAGCCAAATCCAGTATCAACTGACCCAAACGCACCAACTTACAGATGCTTCTCAACCCCCTGTATTTCAGTAAGCCTGGTTTCTATTTCAGGGAACTGAACAGCAACAGAGGTGCATACATGTTCTGCTCTTCAGGCATGCAAGCTTCCTGACTACTATGAGCAGGAGCGCACAGGGGTCACATCTTTCTGCAAAATAGTTCACATGTACATGGGGTTTGGGAGTACACAGCAAAAAACAGCTTTTCATAAAGGCTACTGAAAAACAGACAATGGCTGGATTAATGCAGAATGAATGGAAAGCAGGAACACATAACAGGCTAACTGCAGACATCATATATAACAACACTTGCTGTTTGCTTTCTGACTTATTAGTATACAAGTGAAGAACTGAAGGGCAAGCAGACCACAAAAATTTCCATCACCTAAGATAAGGTAGACTTCTTTTATTGTTTCCCACGTAAGACGTGGAAATAAAAACTAATGCACAGATATTTGGTAGAAACCGATTTTTTAATCATAGCATACAACTTTGAAAGAGTATTTAATTTACTTCCTCGTAGAAAGTTATATTCCAATAATCATTGACAGTTCTCCATTTTCCTTAGCAAGGTTTTGTTTCTAGATTGCATGGGACAGACGTCTTACGTGGCCTATGAATTCTGAATCTTTTCTGTGTTTTAGACACATAGCACACACTTTAGGTCAACAAGTTAATTAGCTCACAATTTCAACATAACTTTCTCAATTAACATTCTGCACTTCAAAAAAAATTCTTGAAATTCAGTAATTCTACACTATTTCCTTTCCACTACATACTCCATGTAAGAAAATAAAGAAACTAGCATCCACAAAACCAATACTTTCCTAAACATGCAATTCCTGATTTTACTGTATTTTGCTGCAGTATTAAAGCCTTCTCAGAACACTTCATTCAAGATGGCTCTGGTCACACTGCAGCTATTCTTTGGTTTGCTTTACATCAAATTCACCAAAGCCAAGAAACTAACGTACCCTTTGAAAAATGACCTTTTGTTTCTCTACTTATTAAGAAGTCTCCTCTTTCTCTACTTTTTTTAATAGTATTTTATGAGAGCTACATGGGAATGCCGTCTTCAAGATATCACTCCATGCCTTGGCAGCACTGTTAATGGCATCTTTCAGATTCAATGACTTACACAAACAATGTTGTTCTCTTCTGTCAACAACAATTAGCAATGCTTTTCTGTAGTTCTTTTGGGAAGCCTGAAAAGCAGACAACCAGTAGCCACATAATGGAAGTTGCATTAGGAGGCAAGAATGTGGCAAAAATTTGGTTAACTGTTGTCGGCTGACCCTCTTGTGTGAAGTGTTGTTTGGCAGCAAAATCACCTTTTCTTTCGGTTTTAAAAATGGCCATGAACAGCTGGTATAGACTGTGTGCAGAATGGATCCTGGTGGGCTTAGTGGATTGGTAATGGGATAAGAGACCTTTCACCTTTAGGTCAGTAGTTCAAATTCAGCCCAGGTTAGCAGCAATTGAAAGTCTTTACCATCTGACACTGTTCGTTAGGCTATTTAAAATGACTGAAGCAAAGTGTTGTCACAGTAAAACAAGATTTGAGTATTAAGAAATATGAAGAGTCTCAGCAAACAGCAGAAACCGTAGCTTGAGACTTCACTTTGACATCCTGCCATTCTCACTTCACAGAAATCTACTCCTCTAACTCCTGACAGCCCCTTTCCCTGTTCCTATATTCCTGCCCACCTATCACAAGTCATCTTCCAGGCAGCTACATGCAACCAAAACAGCAAGATCACCGCTTGCCATCCCATGGGTCTGCTATAGATACCAAAGTCACCACCTCTCTATGGCTTTAGGTGGCAATCTAGACTCAGCTCATCACTTTGCTATTTGTATTTTGTTGCTACTGTTATATATAGTGCAGCTGCAATATTTTCCAGCACTTCTATCCTTCGCTAAGCAAACATGTAGCAGGTGCCAACTCGTGATG
Organism: Picathartes gymnocephalus; assembly: GCA_013390045.1. Lineage (NCBI taxonomy): Eukaryota > Metazoa > Chordata > Aves > Passeriformes > Picathartidae > Picathartes > Picathartes gymnocephalus. The sequence goes on from WEKY01061942.1 coordinate 18,207, forward strand.
TGCAACAGAATACAGATACCATTAAGAGGCTGTTAAAACCAGGAGTTTATAAGCAGTGGAGCTCCAAACCATCAGCAACAGGCTTTCTACCTACTTTTAGACATTTTCCTACTACGCTTTTTATATTTTCATGAGCGGACAAATGAGAGAGAGAGACATGCTGCATGTAAAAATTCTTCCCATCTGTTACACTAGTCATAGCCAGTTTTGCAAAGACAAAGCTCTGGAATATATGATTTTGCAAAGGTCATTAAAATCTGATGAAAACCCAGGAAGTGATAAACAAAAGTCTTAGCACTGGGTAATGTTTTATAGGTCTATGGAAGGTTATTTACTTTCATTTTATGCCTTAGAATCAAGTTACTGTAAAAGAACTTAAAAACATTTACACAAAATAAATACTCTTGCAACAATTCACTGTAAACTAAAAACACAGGTATGCCATTTGCTCTCACCAAATCTCTTAAAAACACATCAGATTATTCTACAAAATTAATCTGTATTTCCTAAAAAGTTCCAACAAAAATACTCAAACTGACAGATGAAGAGAAAACCCACTGCTACTGAAATAACCATGTTTCTCAACTCCAGTCTACACAAATGATCTTTTCTATTACATTAAGCAAATTCAGATACGTTTTGAGGAGGAAGAGAGTACTCACTTGTTATTTAAATCACACAACTCATGAGGGAGACAGAAGGTTGAGAACAGGCCTGAGACACAATTCTAAACACTCATTGTACATTTCTCAGTTATTCTCTAATCAACGAGAGATGCTTCTCATTTCAAGGTACTACAAACATCTAAAATATAGGATATTTCCCCTTTGCTGTCACTAACTGATTCACATGTAGGAAGCTCGCTACACCACACACATGTAGTAACAGATATTTTCTAAGTACAGACCGCAGACTGCCTTCATGTAAAGTCTAAGAGGAACATCTCTATTCTTCCAGTGAAGAAAAGAAGAAACATTTCTGGTGAAATCCAGCACTTCTGACGTACCTTAAGAGATTTTGATATAACTTGGAAGCCAGAAAGGCTATCAGTCTAAGAGGTCAGAAACTTTTTATTTATTGCAAAGCTCTCGTTTAGTTGTTTTGGACCATGAATGCCCTTGATTAGGGTAATGACAACTAGGTAACAGAAAATACACCACACTGTGAGCAGCTGTAAAGAATCAGATATTCCACATCTGGTCTGCCTCAATTTTAACAGTGGTAACTGCCTGAAAACCACTGCAGAAGTGCCCTAAATTACACTGTACAGAAGTTCTGTGGTAGCTGCTAGGACAGACATCTCTACATTCTCTTGCGGAAAGTAAGAACAACTAGTTTTACAACGCAATTATCCAATCCTCAATCTTATGTCTCATACCCACTAGTTAGCCTCTGAAAGATGGCAGAAAAGCAGATACAACAAAAAAAACATTGCCAACAGCAAATAATAAGCCATTCTAGCTGAATCACTTAAGAGGCAGTAAAACATCTGTAACAAATTTGTGTAGCATACAAAAGACACAATGGAACTGATTCAACAATTTTCTTTTGCTTCCCAATCTTGTATAGTATTGCAGCAATACTTAAAACAAAAACCAAATAAAAAATAAACTTCCTTCAAGGTGCTATTTACGCTTCTTTTGCATAACTATGTAACAGAAAAGGTATATTCCCATAGAGTTCCCCAAAAAAAACAGCAAAGTAATAATACAACTCTGATTATTGCAAAATAATTTACCAGAAAGACTGAAAGGCATCCAAAAGATACACCAGAGGGAGGGAGGTAAGAAAACAGGCAGTGCAAAATACAGGACACAGTTTAGTTAGCAAGTATATTCTGAAGTCTGTATCTAAAATAAAAATGCTACAGTGATCTGATCAGAGACTGCTGAAACATTAAAACAGACAGAAAACTGCATAATTTAGTAGAAATGTTCAGATGATGTTGACAGGTAGCTGTGTCTAATGCACGCTGACAAATACCTTAAGAGGATCATTTATGGATCAGACACCCAGCGTCTTGGAAAGTTCTTCCAGCTGTGGAGTGTTCAGCAAGAACAAGGCAAGTGAGCCTGTTAGTCACTGATCACAGTTAGGAGATGCAAAAGGAAAGGGAAGATTGAAGCAATACAGGGACATCTGGAGACCTTCCTGGTCCTGAAGTTAAAGCTTCATTAGAGTTTCTAGGTTTGGCTCTTTATAATAGGGAGCAAGTACAATACATTAGCTGCATAACTGTTAGCCAAACAGAAAGTAAAGCTTGAGACTTGGGAGAATTGAGAGATCAATTGGGTAAGACTGGAGGGAAATCAGAGAAAATTACTACTCTCCAGACTCAAACTGAAATGCTAATTAGAGACAATACACAGTCAGGATAAAGGAGGTAGAGAATATCTAAATAAGTAGTCTAATTTAAGATTAGTAAATTACTTCAGGAGTTGGAAAGAATGAGTTTGCAAATATAGGGGATTGTCAAACTGCTTAGGCTGTATTTCAAAAGGAGTCTATAGTCTTTAGAGATGGAACTGTAAAAGCTTTCTTCCCTGCATGTGTGGAGACCTTAGAAATATGGGACTATAAACACATACCACTGGGCATTGAAGGGGGAAGACACTGCAAAACACCAAAGAAAATGTCTTAAAAACAAACCACAAAAAGGAGTCCAAGGATATTCCATCACTAATCCCATTTAGGAACTCATGGTCAATAATACCACAGGAAGGAAATGGTTTTGAAGTTCTGGTGGGTTATGCAGAAAACCATAATTTAATTTTCTTCTATGTAAACAAGAATATGGAGTCACTGAAGAAACATTGGCTCAAAAACTACAAGATGGGGAAAAGGTTAAAGAATATGACTAAAGTGAGTGAATTCTTCATAATATTTTAAATAACTATACATTGCCATTAACCACCACTCCCTCTAACTGAACCTAAGGTAGACCTGATAGGGCCCAGCAAAGGCACGTGAAGTGACTGTCATGGCTAATTCTAAAACCACTGTTGTCCTGCAAGGCAAGAAGATATTTACTAGCAGTCTTCCCCTGGCACAGAAGATTGCAACACACCCCAAATTCTCTTTAACTTCTTTACCTAAAGCATAAACTTACCTAAATTATAAATTTACCCAGTTATTACATAAGGTCATGCAAAGATGTCAGATTATGAGGATCTCTTTACACTCTATCACTGCCCACACATACAAGCAGCACACAGGACATAACCCTAATGAAATATAGCTAAAACAGAATAGGAAGCTTATCAAACTGGTGCTTGATTCCATATTCCAGTCTTTCTGCTGTGATTTAACAAAGTGAGAAAAGGAGGATAAATGCAATGGAATGGACTTGCTTACAAGTTAAACACCCTTCCGGTCCTCAAGAATGATATCCAGACTTCAAGTTATATACTTTTTTTCTTAGCTTATGACCAGAAATCCATCAAACAGTCAGAAAAGTGGTAGAGGGGGTTTCCCATAAAACACTGTTTATATGTTCACTTACTGTACATTAGAACAGCTTCTACTGACTACATGAGTTGTAAAAAAGATCCTTGTCAGCATGCTTTTTACACATTTGCATTCGTGTCACAATTTCATTCATATGCATATTGTTAGTATTTTTATTGCTGATGTACACATATAGTTTCAATCACCCTCCTAAAGAAACTCAGCAAGTGATCATCAAAGTATAAAAAATAAGAAACTTCAGGGACCAGTAGGGGAAAGCCTCAGAGCACAGTGGCTAGCCACTTACTGTGAACTCACAGTAGCACTTACCAGTGACCTTTTGCAAGGTCTTTAGGTCAAGTGTAACGAAGAGCAAAAGCTCTGAACATTTACTTGAGTGCTGTGCAAGGGCTCACTGCTGCAAAGTTTTGCATAGGCAGGCTTACGTGATTAGATCTTTCCAATGAGTAGATCTTTTAAGTTCAGTGGGAAGTGCTCACATGCATCAAGATACTTATGTTTAAATCTTTGCAGGAGCAGACCCTTAAATATGGGAGAAGGTTATGGTCTGTTTATTTAAATAACATTTTTCTGAATCTGAAGAGTTGTTTTTCTTACCTGAAGTCTAGTATTCATTTCCAAGAAGTAGAAATTCTTCCTGGAGTCCACAAGGAATTCAACTGTTCCAGCAGAAGAATACTTTACTGCTTTGGCAAGAGCTACTGCTTGTTCTCCCATTGCTCTTCGAGTTTCAGGGTCTAGAAAAGTGCTACAATATAGAAACAAAGACTTTTTTAGTTAAAAAATAATAATTATTCAACTATTTAATCTTCTGTTTGAACTATGGTCAAAAGAGGACAGCATCATTATTTAAGTTACGAAAACATGTCAAAACTATCAAATGTATGTCTTTACATTTATATTGCCCCTAAGTAGATATACTGCATGCTTTACAATTACTGCTAATGTATAGGAAATTCAGGATAAATAACCATATTCTCTAAAATATAAAATGACAGAACACAACACTCTTACAACAGTGAGATTTATAATAATGCAAATTAAATGAAAAAAAGACATACAAACTGATGCAATATTAGAAGACATATTTATTACCCATGTTAATTGCAATACATTCTTTTCCACAAATCTTGGACACACTCAAGGGCACCCAAAGAGCAGCTGAGCTACCACCTTGGGAGCCACTGTGAACAATGCCCAAATGCCAAGGTCTCATTCTAGGAGAGCACCCCACCACTTCCACTGGGCCAGTGAATTGAAAGATTCTGGAAGTCTTTCTGGAAGGAACACATTCTGCTTGTTACTCTCCTCTGTACTATAAATTCAATTTCAGATTAACCTAT
>WEKY01061976.1:6829-19318 GCA_013390045.1 Picathartes gymnocephalus
AAAAAAAAAAACAAGATAGCAGGCATTACCATAATACATGTAGCCACCTGTGCCATTATAAGGTTCCTCTCACTCAGCAATTACAAGTTTCAATCTTGTAGTAACAAGTAACCTGCCATAACGCAGTTTAAAGAACTGCTACAACAAGATCCAACAGCAAACCTATGCATTCAGCCTTCCCTGAGCACATTAGTTAAACCACTTAGGATCACACAGACCAGCTGTACCTGAACATTATTTTAAAAAAATAACATATACATATATATTACCAAGCTTAATTCTGGTACATGGTTTAAGTTCAGAGTGGAGAAAGAGTGGGAAGAAAAAGAAAAGCAGGAGCTAATGATTCTGAACAGCATAGAAGCCAAGTAAATTGCCATCTTTTCTTCGTAATCTCAGGATAACACCCTCTCTCCCACAAGGCAGAGACAAGTTCCTCTTAAATAGGACTCAAAGGACACATGCAACCTGGGGTTGCAGGGCTTGGCAATTGTGAACAGAGTAAAATGTCACAGGCAAGGATTCTGCAGTGGGGCAAGACAAAGATGGTAGGAAACCTACCATCAAGGTAGGTTGATCAAGTTGATAGAAGAAACAGTCTATAGTTCAGTGTATTTATAATTCCAGTATGAAACATGAAGTTTAATTTATGCACTTCTAGCTTCCTCCTAGCATTCTAAAAATCAACAAGCAATTTTAAGATGTCATGAATGCTGATAAAAATACCTTAATAAACCATCTTTTTTAAGACCAGTTATGCAGGTTTTATACACTTCAGGTTAGATTCTTGCATTCAGGTTTTTCAAGGAATTAAAAGGGATTTCTTTTCTTCTTGTCCAAAAGCACCATATAAAATATAGCCTCAGAGTAAATAAAAGTTAACCTCTTCAAAATTACAATCTAAATCAGCATGAAAGCAAACTTAAAAAGCAAACTTCCTTTTACTCTTAGGCATATCATATCTACTCAGATTATCTCCTTTGATTTAATTGGAATTGTATCTTTTTCATTGAAATAAGAACACCAGAAAGCATGGCTCATTATCTTTTGATTTTTCTATATTTTTATGGTGATGTCTTGTAAACCCAAAAATCATGGCAGCAAACATGGAAAAGATTAGAAGAGTTCATTCTTCTCCCAGACAAGATAAATCTGAGTCAGTAAAAATTCATGGCAAGTTACAGTTATAAGGACTCCATGAAGGGGTTATTTGAGATCATTTTCAATATAGAAAACAATTTTTCACATCACTGGCCAATTAAATGAGTTCAAACAAACCTCTCATATCCTGGGGCAATGCAAATTTGCAAGTAAAAAAATAGCACTCAGTCTTAGAAATCCAAAGTAGGAGATCAAAGGAAAACACATAACAATACCATAATGCAAATGCGTTTTTGCCCGGGAAATGAAAAGCTCTGCAAAAAAGTCCACAACAGCAGAATTCCTAGAGCTCAGAGTTCTATAAAGTCAGTTAGCAGGGTTTGACTCATCTTCTTCGAGAACAAAAGCCTGACCCTGAGGAAAAGAGCTGTGCTGTTGTTGGAGAGGCAGTTTCAGCTCTCCAAAGTTTGACGCTTTGGAAATGCTTAACTCCTGCTTAAATATTATCTATGATTTTTTTTTTCCATTTTGAAGTGATTATATCCTATCTGCCCTGCACAACACGAACATTAAAAAAAAAATCCATTAAAATAAACAACCTAAAGTAGAATTTAAGTAGAATTTTTCAGTCAGAATAAAGATCTAGGGGTCCAAAAGCCTAAAAGGAACCACAGTACATTATTCCCTTATTTTAGACTCCCTGACAACCATCTTAATAAATAATGCTTCTAACTTGCTAGAGTAAAATATCAGGGGAAAGTGGATGAAATATTCCATTGAAACTCTGAGGCAGAAATTACAGTTATTGAAGGCCTAAGTTATTTATGTTTGTTCCCTCCTGTAAAATTACCCAAGGACTTTTTACTTGCAAGCCTCCCAATTTATCAGGGTAATAAGCTTTCACTATGCCATTCACTGGTGATTGTTTGCTCTCACTTCCAGACACTTTATGTAGATAAGACATTTGCAATGCTGAATTTTGATAGCCTTGGATCCCACAGGAGTCTGTGTATGAGCCCTATGGCTCATATATGGCCTTTAGGAGACTGAGCATTGATGCTGTCAGAGCACACAGCTGCTTCCATTAAGGCTCAGGTCTCATTGTGAGTCCTAGAGGAGACACAGAGGTCACCTGGAGTCAGACAAGCACAAAGAGGAGGCTTCCCTGCAAAACACACAGCCCTACAGTCTCTGCAGAGGAGATGAACTGAGAAAACTACGGTGTATACAAGACAGTACAAGGAGCCAGGTGGGCAGGGGCAGGAGAAGAAGAGGGAACAAAAAGATGAGGTTGGCACAACTCTACACAATGAGGTAGGCACAACTCTCCAAATACATAACTTCAAGAGTTTTGCAACAATTTTCAGTGCTTTCAGACCTACATCTCCATGTAATTTGCGGGTGAGATATGCAGATTTTATTTGCATATACTTCACAGTACTTGTGAATTGCACTTCCAAGTCCACTCTTTGCACAATATTAGCATGATACACAGATGTACCCACAGGCCCAGCTCCAGCTAATCCCTGAACTATTCCTGGCACATCACCAAGCAGCAGTGACTGTAATGAACGACAACAGCAAAGACACGATAGCATTATCTTTCTGGCAAGAGCTCTGAAAGCTCCAGAAACTCATCATCACTAATGCAAACCCAAGAAAGGAGGGAAATATGCTTTCACTAAGCAGTAGTCTCACTGGGGCCTCCACTTACGATAACATTCACAGAAGCTTAGAAAACTTCCTCTAATAAAACAGTCAGTAGAGACTCATACAGGACAAATGTATCAAAGCAAACAGAGAAGCAACTAGCCATTTTAACTACACCGGTTCATGACTTTTTATTATTTTAAAATTTTTTTCCTGCTAGTTTTTCATTTATTTATTAGGTCTGTGGGAAAAAAAAGTAGTTTTGGGGGCTGTTAATTAAGAGATCTTAAGCTGATTTAAAATTTAAAGCTTGAATAGTTACCAGTTTCATATACAAAGAAAAAGGACAACCTCCAACATAACATGAAAAAATTCAAAATTCAGCAATACAAAGCAGCCATCAGATTACTTGAAACCCTTTCTTTCATTTAAACATTCCTGCAGTTCTCACCATCAAGAAGTGCAGCTGTAGTCAGCCCTGCAGTAAGAAGTTTAAGACTTCAAAGCTAATTTTTCAAAGGCCTCTCAGTTTGTTGTTGACAACCATGTTTTTGTTTCAACTCCAAAGGTCCTTATAACTAAAAATACTAAGATATGGGTACATATATGGGTGTCCCTGAAAGCAGACTAACATCAAATAAGAGACTTTTTTTATACCGTAACTATCAACAGGCAAACCACAGTACCATTTGAGGTGATGGGGAGCTCAGGGCTGTAACACAGAGCTAGGAAAGCCAATAGCAGACAGCACTGGGAAACAGCTATTCAAATAAAAACTGTGTAAGGCTAAAATATAACATACCTCTTATAAAACTTTCCTTTTAAAATTTCCTTCCTTACACAGTCTCCATCCAATCACCTCCCCTGCAGCACCAGTGTGTCCCCCCTCATTGCTGATGGGTTGTATTTTCCCTTACAGATTGCAGGTCCTGTGCTGCTGCAGCTCTCCTTATCATGCCAAAAACCATTCAGAGTGCACCGAGTCAGCACTGCTGACTCCTACCCCTGCCTTCTCCCCGAGGGAAATCACTCCTAACCACAATCTCCATTGCCTGAAGGTCCAGATATGTGGTAATTACCTTTGCTTCGACTTCCACTCCCACTTGCAGTGCCTGGGATAAAGTTTTGAGGCATGACAAGTACCTACATGGTCTTGCAGTGTCACGATGCCTGACAGGCGAAATTAACGGTGGTGGTGGGGAAAATATGCTATCAGAGATACACAGCACTAAAATAGGGCAGCTTTGAATGAGCTCCGAGCTTTAAAATTAGAAAGCCTGATGGGTAAAACCAGTATATTAATACCTGCTATCAGGAAAAGGGTGTATCTAGCAGTTTTTAGAAATAAAGCTGTGACTGTGAAGACAAGTGTACCTGTACAATACATAGCCTACATCTACACTGCTAAAGGGTCATGCTCAGCAGGCCTAGGAGTGGTCCCAAGCACACCCGCACTGTTCCTGGAAAACAAGGTCCAAGTTCCTTCACATGGAGTGAGAATGCAAATCTGTCACAGTCTCACATCTGTCCCACAATATTCTCCTCAGTAAGGACAAAGACAATGAAACTTTCTAGTCTCACACTTCCTTATGTTATGCCAATTGTAAGGCTTCCACATGAGTAACCCAGCCTTTATTTTCATCAGTGTTTTAGACCAATCTTTAAATGATTCAACAGTATAGATTTGAATTAATTGTAATTTAATTTTTTTCTATTTTGGTAGCTTGTCCAGGAGATAATGCAGGCATGGAAATATTACATAGTCTCTGCATTTCTAATTGCACTGGCATTCAATTCTGCCTATAATCTGATCCTCTCTTAATGCTACTGTAGCCTGAGTGTCTTCCAGATTAGCAGCTTTCCCTACATGTCAGAACAGTACTACTGACCACAAATCCTTCTCCATCATGCTTTGTAAATGTCAGATTCTTTTAGTCCCTCTATTGCATTCTTTTCTCCTGATGCATCAATCAGCTTTCTCCCACAGCTTGGAGTATAATAGATAGTAATCTTTTTCTTGATCTCAAGTGTAAGATTACACCACAAATGTAAACTCTTCATGGTCTGTTTTACTCCTTAGTCCCTTTGTAGTCCAACTGCTGCATCAGCTATCAAGACACTGTCTATACTTGGAATTTTCATCCATCAAGTCCAACCATCCTCACAGGCCTTTCAAGTACCATTTTGAGGATTTTAGACTAAGCAACACCTTTTCCACATTCATCAGCAATCCTGATGCCCTGTATTATTCTTCTGCTTGTTGTATTGAAATTTCTGTCTTTCTCAAGGAAGACACAAGTCTAATGTATAATCCAAGGAACTTAGAGGCAACAGAACCCGTGCCCATGGGCATGAATTTTAACAATACTCTTTTTGTATTTCCAGTCCCACTGGGCAAAGTAAAAATATTTTTTTACTCTGGAATATCCTTATGTTTAGTTTTTAACATGGACCAAACCTTAGAAAGGTAAACAGGAGGCGATGAACCTAGCTCAGTGAAGTTGGTTTAGCATATTTGACAACTTTTGAGATGTCCTACTACTGTATATGTAGACTAATGCTCTTTTTAAGAAAAAGCAAAGGGCATTAAGGAAGGGAAAACTGGTACCAAGATTCTGAGATGTAAATCCCTCTATGGATGCAAATCTCAAGAAATCTGCAGAATCAAACATCTAGATTTAACTTTTCAAGCAGTGACAGAGTGAAATGCTTCAACATCTTGAGAGCAGCTCTTGTGGGCATTTGAGTGTCTCAGAATTGCCTTTCTGAAATTCTCAGCCTCAGTGAACAGGCAAGCTTGCTAAGCACTTGCTAAAATATTCAGAGGAGTTAATGGTCTCACTGCTGGTGCCTAGGTGCAGATTTTTCCCTAATTCTAGTTTTGGAAGACACTGTCTGTCTTTAGAAATGCTAAAATGGTTGAGGGTTTTACTGATAATATCATTGTTGGTGCCTAGATTTCAATACAAAAAAAATAAATTCAAAATTCACAGTCTGAGACACTTGCTCAACCCTTCATGTAGACCAGCATCTTCATTGCCTAAAGTAGCACTTACGGCGCTCCATCATGCACATCTTACACACACACAGACACATCCCCTGCCTTTGCTGGTACACATTAATCACTTTCACAGCATAATGTGCTTTCCCACATCAACTTCTTCAGCTGTATGGTCTAAGGAAATTTAAAGAAAAAGAAACTTGAGAGCGAGCAACTCAAACCAGAACTCAGCATCTACCTGAAAATTCAGTCTTCTCAGATTTGCCCAACTGCATGATTTCAGCTACAGAAATGACAGATATTATTGCAGGCTAAGTTTCTTGTGGTACCCCAAATACATTATGAATTTTGAGAACTTGCCTAGGAAAAATGACAACTCTAAAAGTTACTTTGATGATCAGGTTGAATCAACTCAGAGTTGCCTGATTGTAGAGGAGGCTCTACCTCCAAGACCCAGAACAAACAAGATGCAACTAATTATTTACATTCTGGAATTCAGTCAGAGAAATATTATTTGCAATAGTTCAAGGCATAGAAAGAAAAAAAAAAGGAAAAAGCCCACAAAAAAGAGAAAGGAGGAAAGCATGCAGCTGCAGCAAAATGCTGTCTTCTATAGGAATGTGAAGATTGTAACTTATTTGGGAGAATGACTAATTCTGTAGCATAGAAAAATGTAAACCTAAGGATTTTTTCTGTGGCATTCAAAGTTATTATTTTAGGCTCCCACAAATACAAAACCCCCCTTTCTTCCATTCATATGCAATTCATACTTTTAAGATATCCCAGAAATAGCTATGTATGCACATTTGTGTGCATGTATGGACATATACATTAAATACATGTGAAGATAGGTAGATAGATAAATTGATGTATATATTGAGTGAAAGTTATTTTTATGAAATTCAATGAAATCTATAGCCAGTTTTACAGTTAAGGAACCACAAAACATAGAGCATCCTTCATGTATAAACATACTAAATTTTTTGCTACCGCAAGATATAGCCTGAATTCCTACACCAAGGAACCAAAAACAAAAATAAACTACAGAGTTCATATTTTATCTGCCTCAACTGAAGGCAGGCTTTAAAAGGACACCACCCAGGCAGTTGAATCTTCCTTTCTCCAGATTAACACTAGCAATGTTGTGGGCAATAATGAGGCAAGTCACTGCCACAGAGTTGCAAATTCCTCTGAAGAGGGTCATCTGGCAAATACATAATGAATTTCCTAACTTCAATCAGAATTAGTTCAATCGTCACGTGTGGCAAAATTATTTCGCAACAGGGATAAAGTAAACGGAGTCAAAATAAAGAAAGAGCAGCAGGGAAGCCCAAGCGCACTGAATTGCGGTGCCGAAACACGGCAGAAAGATTTAAATAAGAAAGGCTGGCATATAAATCTCTGTAATGTCTTATTTAAATTCTGAAAGCTTACTGATATTATTAAAGCACTGCAGCATTTTGTCTGGCACTGAGGGATAGTAGGAGTTTTCTTGGACTTTTGGGGGTTTCAGCTATTTGATTCTAGCAAAATACAGGGAGTGAACGACAGATGAATTGTTACCCATCAATTGTTGAATGGCCACGCTCATGACCATACAATCACAGACCAAAGTAACTTGCCTAATCCTAACAAAAATAAATAAGCTGCACCCATTTTGTTCTGCTTTATACCTAGAGAGCATAAAGGTGATATTCCAAACCAGATCTTTTTTGTAACTCTATTCTAAAATGTGCTTTTCCTTGTATTGTAATCTTGTGGTTTAGCCATCGCTAATAGTTGAACACAGTGGTATTACCTAAGTACAGCTTTGCTATTACAATTATTATTGTTCAGGTAGAATTCAAATTATTTCCATTGGTACTATCAAGTAAAAAGTAGTTTTCAAAAGTTACTTACAGAGCTTACTTTTAATTGCCTTAGAGAAATTAGTAGAAACAAAGAAATAAATAGGGCATAATTGTCCTACTGGAGGAGTATTACTTATGCAATACTAAATAATATTTAAGTATAAAATGCTTCATACTACTAAAATAAAACTCATCATTACAAATTCTGCTGCAGATGTATTCCCTTCACTGGGTTAAATCCAAAAACACTTATTTACAAATGAAAAAGTACTAAAGGTATACAATTAAAAATAAAGAGCACTGTATGATTGCTTTGTACATGTAACAGCCCCCAAATAAGCCTTTACATAAGAACGCGATCGTGTATTAGCACTTACTCAGAAATAGCAGTATGAATCTAGAAAAGGCTTTTTTCCAATTGACCTCACAGAGTCTCTGATTTAGGTAGGAAAATTATTAAGGTCAGGAGACAATAAATAGTTAGCCAATATGAGGAAGAACATACTCACAGAGAAGCTGGAGATATCTGCAGACAACCCCTCTTTTTTGGTGAACATTTTAACCCCTTTCATTTCATAGTATTTAAATTTGCTGAGGGAAGTTGTGTTCTTATCCACCTTGAAGGGGGATATAAGCCCAAACGCTCCTTCATCCTTTATCAACTTTGTCTCACAGCTGTCATGAATTACTTCCTTAAGCACAATGCCAGCAGAGGCCATAGGGCCAACAATTTAACCTCGATATTTTGTAATTAGTCTGACTTTACTCACCTGAACCCTACTGGGATTTAATCAGATTCAGGTATGTGCCATCACTGAGGAACAGCAACCACCAAGTTCTCCTACCCAAGACAGCTGCATGCCTGGGTGCAGCTTAGGTGAGATATACAGACAGGAGTCCAACTGGCAAACCACCTCCATAGTGAAGGGAAAGGCAAATATTGGCAAGGCCCCTACCGACCTTACCTGGAAGCAAAGTTCTTCCCCAGCACAGATCTTATGACTAAGTCATTCAAACAGACAAAATAATCTTAGAACAATTTTTCCCTCCAGTTGCTCTTTCATCTCTTCTTGAGTTTTGTGGAAAAAACCACAACAAATACAAAACCCTTGCAAGAAAACAAAAAATAATACAACTGTCCAGTTAAATTTGAAGGCAAGGAGGAAGAAATTTCTTGACTATGCAGGAAATCTCTTTCAGCTCTAAAGAGTGAGGGAGGCCCACAGCTACTGTAACTTCATGTGTTATAAATGTACCGAACATCATATGCCATTTTTACTGTCCCTGATACACACAGAGACTGGTCATTGAAAAAGCCCCAAATTTTTAGGCCAGAAAGAGTTACTGCAGTCTTGTAGCATGACACACAATGCACACAAACTCACACACAGATATTTTTTCTTCAGATAGATTTAAGCTTTTTTTTTTTTTAAAGTTTGGGATTAAAAAACCAATTAGTTTCTCAGATTTCACCTTCCCAGGTCAGCCATTCTTGTATTTAAGTTGCCCTCACAGATAGAAAGGGTACCTTAGGTTGGCTTTTTCTAATTTCAACTTATCAGAAAGTCTTCATCATGAATACTTTCACTGCAGAAAAGAGAACATGAATGAGTTATCATAGAAAAAGGTAAAGTGTTCACTTCTGAATCAGTAACTGCTCCTATCCCATGGAACACGTGAGGCAGCTTACCTTCAGAGAGAAGGCTGCCAGCCCTTGGCAACACTTTTCCCTCTGCACGCTTTTACTGTCTCCCCATTCACATACCACAGGAAGGTCTCAAGAAGTAGCTTGTCCTATTCCCCATGTGCAAGTTCACAGACTGCCCTGCACTGTTTCCACCTCTAGTTTTACAAGAACTGAGATTTCTCATGGTGCCAGGATTCTAAAGGTTGCCTGTGCCTCTAACAGGGGTAATGCGCTACCCACACTTTTTCTTTCTTCGCCCTTCATTACTGAACAAGTTGTGAGAGCCCATTCCCATCAGATGATGTGAATTCCACTAAATTACAGTACCATATCATATTTCCTTATATATTTGAGTATCCTGTTGCTCATGTAGCCTTCTAGCATCAGTACAGAGGTAATTTAAAATACATTCCTTACATGCAACTTTGTGCCAAATTAAATGATAATAATACGAGATTTTCAAGATGTGTTGAGAATTTCAAATTGGTGCAAGATCTAAGAAAGAAAACTCATGAAGTAGTAAGCACTGGAAGGCCACTTGGTCAAAGAAAATTTTCCATTTCCTTCCAGGACATCAGACAGTCAGTATTTGGGAGTGCAGAGAAAGCACTTATTAATAACTTCCTAATTTCTGTAGTCTACAACTCAATTTTCACAGCTGCATTAGAAGTGCAGGAAAAAAGCAGTGATAAGCTGTTCTAAAAGATATTTTTATGAACGAATCTTTCAGTCTTTCCCCTGCTGCTGAAATGAAACATCTTCTGAAATCCACAGAATACACTTGTACAGGTTTCTTCCCAATTTCTACTGCAAACCTCACCAATAACTCAATACATTGCTTCTAGTTGCCAGTTTTTCCCAAAAACTTGGGTTTTAATTAATTTTCTCCTTCATTAATACATCAGAAACATCTTAATTTCATTGTTTTCAATGAGATATTCTCACAGGTATCACTAGACCACACTTTGCATGTGCTGATCACTTCAAAAAAAAAAAAAAACAGCACACTGATTTTGTGTATTATCTTCTATACATATGTTACCTAAGCCTAAGGGCCCAAAACTCTTCTATATAGCCCCTTGGAGATGGACATTCCTCCCATGAAGATACCTCTCCCTTTTGAACTATTCCATGTGTAGCCATACATGCAGGATCTTGCATTCAATTGTAGTAACGGCAGGACTTGATTTGGATATTTGTTAGCAAAACCCCTTTGTTCTGTTGTAAACTTGTACTAATTAAGGGATTGGCAAAAACTGAGTCCTCAGCTTGTTTGGAGCTTTCTCCTTCTGTTCTAGAATTAATAAATATTCAGTCAAATGAACAAAAGGTCTCCCTAGTTTTGCATGGTTCTTTTCGATCCACTGAAACTAACTATAATGAAAGACACTCTGTAGTCTCTTTCCGGCAGTGTTTTTGAAAGCAGAACTCTTTAGAAGTCACTGTCCTCAAAATCCTTTCTCGGAGCAGGTAACGGTCCTACCTTTCTCGATCTTGCAAAGGTATACGTGTGCATTTCAGCTAGGACTTGTAAGTAAACTAGAGAAACCTGAGCATTTTATAGGTTTCTCCAATTTATCCTAGGTGGGATTTATCCCACATGAAATAAAATGTGGAATATCTCGATCCCTCAAAGACAGACCACTAAGAAGAGAATTTCACTGCCTTTTTCCCCAGAAAAGTAGAGGAAATATTTGGGACACGGGTTATAAAGGCAAAGCAAAATTTATTGCTGAGTGAAAGAAATAAGGAGGTAAAAACGTAGGACAAAGACAAACTTCAGACAAGATTTGAAAATAGATGAAACCAGAAAAAAATACAGCTTTTCACCACTTAGAGTCATTTAAGAAACCCTGTGTTTTAAGAAGTACTGAATTAGATAAACCCTGTGGTTAAAAACCCAACATATTCTGGTTTGACTTTTCTGCAGTTTCAATGCAAAGAAAACTGTAATGAGACTGGTTGAGTTGTCTAGCCATTATAAAAACACACTAATTTTCAGCGTCAGTTGATCATAAAACTACATATCTTCAGTGTCAAATTCTGCATACTGGGACAGTGGGTAAACCTGCTGAAGTCATCTACAAAATTCTGCTATGTCCTAAAGAAAGAGGTGGTGAATCACAGGGCTACACGAAAGTGAATGGATAAACCCCAACATGTTCAGCCTGTGCTCTGCAGAAAGACTGATGAATTATTCTTTGCTTGTCACATCACACTGCCCTTTTACAGGCATGAAAGCTCCTGGGACCTGTTCCAGAGAGGAAATCCCTGGCAGCTGCAGACTGCTGGTGAGAGGGACTACTGGTGTCACTTGTGAAGCCACTGTGGGGGATGATTCAACTGAAACTTTTTTTTGCATCACTCATCAGAATTGTCCCTGGCCTATCCATTTCTATGCAGCAAGCAAACCCCTCTCATCATGCTCTGTGGTCCTACTCTATCTAACCATACTTTAGGATTTACTCAGGTAAAACCATGAATACATAACCATGGGAAGATTCGGAAAATGCCACAAAAGCACTCAATTCAACACGTCCTTCCCCCTCAAATGTTTCCCAGTGAAAGTGCTATGAGAACTGTAACAGCAAACAGTTCCTTATCATTTGTTACTTTACAGATCCTGAACACCCGAGGGCAGAAAGGAATCAGGACCACTAAACACAGACATTCGTTTTCTTGTTAAAAATGTTTTCCACACAGAACTACATCGTGCCTTTCAGTTTTGGGTGTAAAACCTGTCATGTTGGTTCAGCAAAACGTGCAGCACTTGGACATCACCCACCACTTCCTCCACTGATCCTCTTCCTCGCACAGACCAACCAAAAAAAAAAAAAAAAATCCTTATCCATACAGCATTACAACATAATCCCCTCCTCGCAAAACTCGCTCCTCCTTTGAGTCCATATCATTAAATATGAACTTAAACACCGCGCTTGCCGCGTTTAAATCACCCCACGTTCCTCGCGAACCGAGGAACGGCGCACAGTGACGGTGGTGTAGGGATGTGCGGGCACGTGTCGGGATGTGAAGAAAGGTGCGCACCCCCTCTCGCTCCGTCCCTGGCAGCCGCCTCCAGGAGCCGGCGGGCGGCCCCACCCCGGTCCCTGTAACAAAGGAGGCCCGAGGGGCGGCAGCCCCGCCCCGCCACCGCCTCCTCCCCAGCTGGGGGCGCTGCCGCCGGCCCCGCGCCGCCTCCT
>WEKY01061978.1:5649-15777 GCA_013390045.1 Picathartes gymnocephalus
AAAAAAAGAAAGAAATTCTTACTCTTTTTTATATCAATCCCAAGAAAATCCCATTTATATAAAATGCCTGCAAAGGTCTTTCAATGCATTTACATGCAGAAATCAGTTTCTTTATATCTTGGTGCCAGATCCAACATGTCATGACTTGGGCAATTAAATAATTGCTCTAAAACAAAAATAATGAAGTGGGGCACTTTGTCAGTGGGATGGTAAGGAACAAACTTAACTATCATAGAAAACGAACAATAAAAAAAATGGTAATACCTAATCAATAACCAATACAACGTAAATAGTAAATAATTAAAGATAATAACATGAATGAAATACTAAACGGTATCAATGGGTTCTTTTCCTGTAAGGTGATGCTGGTGTGATTTTTGGATTTAGATTTTTTTAGATCCTTATCCAACTTCAGGGATGCTGATGCCAGTTTTAGGAATGCCAGTGCAGTTTTCATAGACACAGTTTTAGGGAGGCTCCTTCAGTTTTAGGGACGATGGTGCAACCTTAGGGATGCTGCTGCAATTTTAGGGATGCTCATCTACTTTTAGTGCTGCTGATCTAATTTTAATGATGCTGCTGCAGTTTTAGCGATGCTGGGGTGATTTTAGGGATGCTGGTCCAACTTTAGGGGCACTGATGCAGTTTTAGGGACGCTTACCTAGCTTTAGGGTCGCTCATCCAATTTTAGCAATGCTGGTACAATTTTGGGGGTGCTTATCCAAATTTGAGGCTACTCGTGCAGTCCTAGGGATTCTGATGCGTTTTTACCAACACTTGTCCATTTCTGGTGATGCTTCTCCAGCTCCTGGCTGGGACTCCCCCAGACCAGGAACCATCATGGGCATATTTCCCATTGCTGCTGTTTGCTCCCATGCAAACCTGACCCCCCCAGTCCCACTGTCTCAACCGTCACTTTTTATCAAGTTGCTTTTCACTCTGAGCATTTCAGTGTTTTCTCCTTGTACCAGGAGCCACCTCTTGCTGTTGGGGAGCTTTTCCTTCTTTTCAGCGTGACCTTTGCCATCTTAATCCCACCCTGTACCGTGTTAAATCATTCCTCCTTGCCTAAACAACCTCCAAAAGGGTTTTTTTCCCCCCTCTTCCTTCCCTTTTAAATATAACACCCCAAACAGTGGAGCTGAAGGTCCTGGTGAGAATATTTATGCTAAAACCACTAAATAAAGCGATTTAGTAGCATCTTTAATAGCTGAGTACCTGGCAAGTGGCCAAGGTTATCTCAAGGTAGAGACATCAGGGGTGTTATTTTCCCTGCAACCATTTATACAGGGATTTGGCTCAACGGGGGAAAAGCCAGAGAAATTCCCAGTGCTGTTATCCCCGCAGGAATTACTGGGAGCGTTTTCACCCTGAGTTAATTGTGCTTGGAGTGCTTGCTCAGTGCAGCAGCGCTCTCACGCTGCTCTGATAAGTTGGGAAGGGCTCAAGGATTGGGAAGTGGCTGAATTGGCATCCCAGCCTCTGGTTTAGCTCTAAACCTGGGAAGCGATGGGGTGAGAGCCGCTCCGAGGTGGGATTGAATTCCCTCCCTTAGCAAGATTCCCGTCCCCGGGCTGCTCCAGCCCATCCATTCCCCAGCCCGGCGCTGCCCTGGGGGGCTGCTCCCCCATCCCCTGGCATCGCTGGCGTGGGCTGGGGGCACCCGGTGCCCCGCTGCTGCAGCCCCGAGCCGAGCAGACAGAATCCCACCCTTTGTTTCCTGTTCGCCGGCTCCACTTTGGGAGGCTGGAGCGCTCAACAAGCCCCTCTTTGTGCTAATTTAATTAATGGCCGGGGCTGAGGGCAGTGGGGATGAGACGGCTATAAATAAATACCTGCTGGGGGGGGTGCGTGGGGGCCGCCAGCCCAGCGGCGACTGAGCCAGCACCTAATTAATTTCAATTGGATTCAAATTGACCCTGAATAAAGCCCGATTGATTGATTGATTTATACTAGAAAGCCAAAGGTTGATTGGGTTCTAATAGAAAATCGTTGATGGATCAATTTGTAATAGCAAGTCGTGAGTCGGTTTGCTCGTAATAAAAATTTATTGGCTGATTTGGGGTAGAAAATTGTGGGTTGCTTGATTTATAGTGGGAAATTATTGATTGATTCATAATAGAAAATAGCGGGTTGATTAATAGTAAAAAATTATGAATTGATTTATACTAGAAAATTATTGATTGATGGATTTATAATAGAAAGTAATGGATTGATCAGATTATAATAGAAAATTATTGATTTATAATAAAAATATTGGTTGATTTATAACAGAAAATTATCAGTCGATTGATAAGAGGGAATTATTCTGCAGGAGAGCAGCGTGAGTGCTGGGCAGTTTGGAGTGAGAAAACCTTGTCCTCCTGTGAGCAAAGTGCAGCTGGTGATCAACCTGTTCATGTACTCCTAGAGGAAAATAACTTTTCTGATGCAAACTAAACATCCCAGTGGTGATTTCCAGGGAAAAACTCCACTTGGATATTGGTGCACACGCTCCTGGTGCACCTCCTCCCATGTTTGAGTGCACGAGCTTGGTGGATGCTCAGTTTCCTGGAAAATTCCTTGTCCCTGTGCTGGTTTTTTTTTTGGTTACAACCTGAATTTTGAACTTTACATTCCATTTGCAAGCGAGGAAGGGGAATAACGCCGAGATGGGTTCTCTAAAGCTGCAGCAGTGGAGTCTGAAAGAAATTTGAAACTTGCTGCTGAGTGAGTTTTAGCTGCCAAAAGTGATGTTGATCTTCCACAGGAGATTCAGATGACTTTTCCAGCTGATAAATGATAGTTTTCAATTAAGAGATTTGGATATATTAGCTAACTTTTATAATGCAGTGTTGTGTAATATACATAATATATATAATATATAAGGATAAATACAATCAATACATTTAATAGAAATCTATATAATATAAAGTTCTTTTAATGTACAATGAAATTAAGCAGTGATATGGCTGCAAGAATGGGGATAATCCTAAATCTGAGATTTTTGGCTCCAAACAGCAAAAATCCCCATTCGACTCAATGCATAGGGGAAAAAAAATCAGTGAATAACAACTTTCCTCCAAATTTTTGCTATTTTGGCACGTGGAGCATCACATCTTTTCACCACTCTGAGTAAGGAATCCTGAGCATGTCACTGGCACGGACAAAGTGCTAAGTTTTATTTATTTATTTTTAATCTCCATGGGAAAACTCCCCAAATACAATATAAACATCCACCAAATCCCTCTGTGATCCCAAGCTCTGGATCTCAGCTGCAACTTTGTGTCCACTGTACCAGTAATTAACAAGATTTCCAAATATTTGCCGAAATCCAAAGCGCTTTTTGCCCCCCGGTGTGCATTTATTCTCCTTCCGAGAAATAAAATCAGACAAAGCCCTAACACCGACGATTTGGGTGCCTGTTATTGCATCAAACATTTCTATTTCTATTCCCTTTAAGACGGGGTGTAGTCCCCGTTTATTTTAGGGATGCTGGGTCCGTGTCACATGAAACGGAGGGGAATTGTTGGTGAAATGATATCCCCATCCTAAAATAGCTGCGTTCCTGCACGGCCCCGCAGTCCCTCGGTGGCTCCTGCAACCCGAGCCCCGGCAGCCACGGGGCACTGCCGAGCCCGCGCCTCCCTCGGTGTCACCCTGCCTTTATTGACATGAGCTCGCTCCTCCTTTTGCTCTCAGGGCATCCAAACAGCTCGTGGTTTGGTTCTCCACATAAACAGCCTGAATCTTTGCAGGGAAGAATCTGGGAATCGAGTGTATCTGTGTTTGGTGCCTGATTTTCTCCTTGTGTGCAGGAAGCTGGAGCATCCCTGAGCATCCCTGGTCGAGGCTGGGAGGATCCCTGTCTGCTTGCTCACAGGGAACTGGAGCATCCCTGCTCGAGGCTGGGAGGATCCCTGTCTCCTTGCTCACAGGGAACTGGAGCATCCCTGGGCATCCCTGCTCCAGCCTGGGATGATCCCTGTCTCCTTGCTCACAGGGAACTGGAGCATCCCTGCTCCAGTCTGGGATGATCCCTGTCTCCTTGCTCACAGGGAACTGGAGCATCCCTGAGCATCCCTGCTCCAGCCTGGGATGATCCATCATTCCCAGCCTCCCCAGTCCTGAGTGGCTCCTCAGCACTGGGAGCATTTTTAGAATAATTATTCTCCCTTGGCATTTTCAGGAGAAAATATTGGGATTCTCCCGTAGGAAAAAGCTCTCCAGCCTTCAGTGGGGTTTGGGCTCGTTGGAGGGAGCCATCCCAAACAGGAGCTGGGAGTGGAGCCTGGCTGGGAGGTGCAGGCAGAGCAGCTGGCCTCTCATTCCCAGTGTGATTCAGGGCATTAATACAAACAACTGGGTTTTACTGGGATTTTACTGGGTTTTTTGGATCCCCAGTGGGGCAGTTTGATTGGAGAACACAGCTAGTTTGAATTTTTCCAAGTGTTAGTGACATCCATTTACATCTGTATCTGCACAACTTCACAGAAATACTCCACATCCACTTTTAATCCTGGTTTTCCTAAAATGAAGACCTTTGCTTCTACCCAAACTTAAGGGCAAAAGTTTTTTGTGTTGGTGTTTTATTTTATTTTATTCTATTTTTTTTTAATCCAAAGGAAAAGTTTGGGATGAGTCTTATCTTCATCCCTTTCTGCCAGGAATGGGGATATTTGTGCACTGGATTTTTGTCCCAGGGCAGGCAAAAATCACAATGTAGTTAAATTCCTACTGGGATGAAGCAGGGCTGGGGAAAAAGTTGGATAGGAGAGAGTGAAAATAGGGATTGGGTATCCCTGGGTGGTATCCCACACCAGCATCCCTGTCTTGGTGGGGAAATGTTTTCCTTTTTCTATGGGCAAATAAAAAGGAAAAAGAAAATTGGTTTTAAAAAAGGAAGTAAAGAAAAATGGTAATGAAAAAAAAGAGAAGAGGGGGAAAAATAGAAGGAAAAAGAAAAAAGAAACTTGGTAAAAAAAATAAATAAAGAAAAAGTGGGAAAAAATGAAAAATAAAAAGGAAAATTAGTTAAAAAGAAAAAATAAAGGAAAATTGGAAAGAAGAAGAAGTGGATTAAAAACAAAAGGGATAATGGGGAAAAAAAAAGAAAACTAAAAGAAAAAGGAAAATAGGTAAAAGAAAATCAAATTGGAAAAAATAAACCAGAAAAATATTAAAAGGAAAAATTGGAAAGAAGTAAAAGGAAAATTGAAAAAAAAAATTAAAAGGAGATAAAAAGCAGCTATCTCCCAGTTGAAGGCAGAGTCCCAACATGGTGTTTTTCAGCAGCATTCCTCTCCATTTCTCTGCCTTTTCCTGCAGGAGTTATCCCCTGTCCTGCTGCCTGCCACATTCCAGGGCTCTGCAAAGATGCCGCAGCTCTTCCCGCTCAGCTCCCCAGGCTGCCCCGCAGGCCGGGCTGCGCCGCTCCCCACGGCCGGCCCGCCAGTGACCTCGGGATAGAGCAGCCCCCCTGGTGTTCCCAGATTCTATTAGAGTTCCAAAGCTGGGATTAAGTGGACATGATTTCTTCCCACAGCCCATTAATTTTGGTTTATTGCTGGCCTGATGGCCATTACCCTTTTTTTTTTCCCCGCCGGCTCCTTCCCCCATTAGGTTTGTACAATTAGCAAAATACGAGCCATTAATGCGGTGCGGGGGTTGCAGATGGGATTTTGGGATGCTCCGATGCCAGCGAGGCGTCCCGGGAGCTGCCCTGTACCCCGCAGGGATGCACATCAGCTGCTCCTGGCAGGATTTTGGGATGCAAAGCCATTCCTGGAGCCGAGGGATGGATGCAGCCGCATCCTGCCCAGCGCTGGGCTCGCTCACGGGAGCATCCCGGAGCGAGGCAGGAGCGGTGTCACCTCTGTCTTCTTGTGTCACCTCTGTCTTCTTGTGTCACCTGCTGCTCATGACCTGGAGAGCAAAAGTGCCATAAGGTACCCAAGACCCCTTCAGGGCACCTGGGGGAAGGGCTCCAGCAGAGCACCCAAGGTGGCAGAGGCCGTGGGATGGTGCCCTGATGGGCACAGAGCTTTACGGGGCACCCTCATCAGCAAAGATGCTCGCAGGGCACAAAACATAAAGATCCCAACCAGGCACCCAAATCAGGAAGGGTCATTGCAGGGCCTTCTGATCAGCAGAGAGCCTGATGTGGCATCTGCACTGGCAGAGATCGTGGGACGGGACCCAAATTAGCGAAGGCGCTCTCAGGGTGTGCGGATGAGCCAAGGTCCTTGCAGGGTACCCAAATTAATGACCTCATCAGAGTGCCCAAATCAGCAAAACTCCTCTCAGAGCACCCCAATTAGCAAAGACGCTGGCATGGCACCCTAATTAACAAACACTGAGTTGGTACCCCAATCATCAAGGCTGCTTGCAGGGCACCCAAATTAAAGACTCCAGCCATGCACCCTAATTAGCAAAGATGCTGGAAGGGTACCCAAGTTAGCCAAGGTCTCGATGGAATGCCCTAATTAGGAAAGGTGATCACCTGAATTACAGCCTCCCAGCAGTGCACCCACACAGCCAAGGCTCTGTGCAGAGCACCCAAATCCCAGACCCGTTCTCACTTTTAGCATGGAAATTCCCCGAAACTCATCCAAAAGGAAATTCCCCAAAACTCAAGTGTCAAACATCCTGCACTGCCAGGCTGGTCACTCCCATCTCATCCGAAAATGGATTTTAGCACATCTGATGCCCAAGGTCTGTAATTCCCATCCAAGCCTGGTGCCCATCAATAGTTTTCATTAAAAACAGAGCTTTTCAGTAAAATCTGACCTTCAGATGAAACGAGATTTTAAATAAAACCACATTTTTCAATTTTTTTTGTGTCCCAAGAGTGGGATCTGGTAAGGATCATTAGAAGATAATCCTCTTTTGCCTGACAAAAATTAAGTGGGTTTTGCTCAAAACTCATAGCAAATTTGTGGTAGGAGTTGGACAACATTAAGTTGAACCCAAGATGTAGAAAAAATTGGTGGATATTGCAAAAGAATTCAAATAATTGCACTAATTGCAGCCTGTGGATTACTTTTAAGTTAAGGGCAGTGCAAATAATATAGTACATATACATATACATATACATATACATATACATATACATATACATGTACATATACATGTATATATTTATATGGAAATATAAAAGATATAATGTTGGGGAATACATTTAGGAATAGACAATATTGGGAAATACTGTACGTATTGAATAGTATTAGATAATATTCCCTGTGTTTATTGGGAAATATGATGTTTTATGCATCTATATGTATATAGATATGGTATATTGGGGAATATAGTTGGGAGAATGTATTTGGGAATGTAATATATGGGGAATACATATACTGGGCTCTGCCAGCTGGGATTGAATTGGTATTTCTCAATTACCTGCTACTCTGTGTGACATCAGGTGGGTCATTCCTTCATCATCCATCATCGTCCTGCTCCATCATCTCATTCCACCTGGAACCTGATGCATCCTTGGGTGGTTTTTGGTGAGCTCATTTTCACCCTACATCTGAAAAACACCCCAATTTCCCAGTTTTTTAGGTGGTGATGGCAATATTACATCTTTCCTCCAGACATTGCTTGGCAGCTGATGGGGCTGGGAAACATCATTTTAGGGATGCTCAAACTTGGAGCTGGAGGGTGTTCCTGGGGTGAGGTCCCCAGGGATTCTTCTTGAACAAGAGATATATAAATATAATTATAGATATAAAAGCCATCAGTGTTTGCTGGGCACCAGTTTTGTGAGGTTTTGGCTTTTTCCCCCCATTTTTAAGGCATTCTGCAGGACTTCCTGGCAAAGGGAAGGTTTCCCTTGCCCTGAGCCGATGATTTTTGTAGGTGGCTCTGTGATACCCTACTAAAGTGGGAGGTTAAAAGCACAGTGGGTCCCTTCCCACCCCCCTGGCCCTGTCCTCGCCTCCGAGGTTCAGTCCTGGTGAATTCTGAAGAAGGGCAGTTTGTGCTCTCGGCTCTTTTAGTTCTGAACTGCCTGAACAATGCCCTTGGTGGAGGCCACGGTGCTCCCAGGCGTCATTAGGGACCCGCGTGAAAACACCCACAGCTTTAGGGTAAAAAACCCTCGTGTAAGAGTGGGAAATAATAACAAAATATCTCAAAATGTCTTTAAAAATGGCGTTTGCATCACTCAGTGCTCAGTGATGGGATGCAGGCACATCGTCCAGTGGGTACCACTCTGATCCCTCTCAAATTTTGGGGGTTGCTGTGCCCGCACCTCCAAAATATATATATATATTTTTTATTTTCTGGGGCGATGAAACGAAAAGCTAATTGCAATTTGCATGATGCAATCAAGGTGAGCTGATGAGATGCTCAAGGGCTTTTCGGCAAGCACAGGGGGGGTGGGGGTGGGGGTGTGGTGTCCTCCCACAGCCCCCCCCCATCCCGGAGCAGAGCTGCCTGTTGGAGCACTGCTCGCGATTAATGGCTCTGGTTAATCACCCCCCTGTCCAGAGCGGGATTGTCTTACGGATAATTTCGTTTGCCTAACGAGATTTTCACTAATTAAATCTCCTTTCGGTTGGTGAGGTTCTCCCTGCTGGATAAGGGGAAATGTTTGTGAAGCCAGCGCCGCTCCCGGCTAAATAAACCTTTCCACTTGGCTACTGAAAAATTCCCGCTGGGAATGCGTGATGCAAACACTGCTTTGGCAAATTAATTAATTCTTGCAACCCTGAAAATGCTTTTCCATCCCCCAAAAATTTAGAGGAGCTGCTCCCTGCAACCCCTTTGTGGTCACACGTTGGGATGATCATGCATCAAAAAATGGATGGATTTCTGGTGCAAAGTATCAAATTCCAGAGGGTTTTGGCTTACCTGGGATGGTTGATCAGGAAAAGGCAGAGCGGGGTTTTGAGGCTCTAACGTAGCCCCAAAATCATCGTCGGTGTTTTGGGGTGTTGCAGCAAAAGTGGATTTCTTAAGTAAGAAATTGGATTTTCTCCAAAGAGCCACAATACCAGGATAGCAGAATCTTGCAGAATCAGGAAATTCAGGAAAATGAATTCAGGAAATTCAGGAAGGAAATTCTTTGCCAGTTCTGGAAAGTCCCATTCATTCCCAAGCTGTGCATCTCTATGCCAAGGTGTTGGTTCTCCTCCTAAAGATTCCTATTTCTGCCAGCCTCCATGGGAATGTCTGAGCAAATTCACTTTGGATTAAATAGAATAGAATGGACTAGAATAGATCCTTGTAAATTAGATATTCCCAAATACCTCAAATCCTGTTATTTCTCAGAATATCTCACTTGAGATCTACAATGGAGATGTATTCCACCTCAGGTGTTATATTGCACATTTCTCTCTAATGGGAAGTGATCCTTCAGGTTTTGGGTTTTTTTTTTTACAGGGTGTCTTTAGGGGCCGAACGGTGGGTTGGTACTTAAAATACATGTATTTCATATAAAATATAAACCATGGGTTTCCCATAAATTACATATCATGCATGTATTTATATAATTATATGATGTAATATACAATGTAGTATATAATATCTGTGATATATGATATAATAAATATATGATCGATTGTATATTATAATAGATATAAAAGATATCATATAGCTTTAGGATATAATTAATATGTGTGAGAATGATGGTAATAGATCATATAGAATATAAAATATAATATAGGCTATATAGAATATCTCTATTATATGTAATACAGTGTATATTACATATAGGATAAACTACAATGTCTCTAGAATTGTTTTATATAATAAATAATATAGATAACAATTATATCATGTGTATATTTAAAAATAAACCATATTAATCCTATATAATATAATGTTAAACGTAATATAGGTAATATATAACATATATTATAAATACATAGGGATATATATGTAATATTTATAACTGTATAATTAAATATATTATAAAGTTATTTTTTATTATTGAGTGAGAAAAGTGAATTTCAGCAAATCTAATGGGATTTTAACGGGTGGGAAGGTGGGACATGCTCGCAGCTCCCATGCACGCTTCCTTGCACTCCTCAAGTTCCCTTCGTTCTTCTGCGCGGGTCCCTTTGCCTTCTCCCTTCCTGCTGCTGCCCCGCACACCTCAGGCTCCTCTTCAGCCTCCCACACACACTCCCTGCTCACTCCCTACTC
>WEKY01062011.1:3645-96296 GCA_013390045.1 Picathartes gymnocephalus
GTGGCAAAGCAATTTTTTAAGGGAGTGACAGAGACAAATGGGACCTGAACCAAGATTTTGTGTTAAGTAAAAGACAAAGATATTGAGACAGGCAGAGCATCTCAATCCCACTATTGGTTTTATTTAATTGCCAGCAAGATGCAGAGCACACATTCTGAGCCTACCCTGGGCATTTCTGCAGCACTGAACCTTTTCAGGCTCTTGCAGAAATGAGCCCCACATCACACAAGCAAACAAGCAAACCCCTCCTCCCTGAACCAAAGCAGGCCAGGCAGGGAAACAGGGGAGGAGGAACCAGTGAAGGAATGAAGGCCACCATCCACTCATCCTCCTCAGCAGGGTCCTTTGCTACTCCTTAAACACATTTTCCCCCCTTCCCCTACAATTCTAACACAGTAACCTACCCAGATATAAAATCCATGAAGGTTTGCAAACTTTCCTTGCAGAAATGGGGGAACTCAGTCACAGGGCACGAACCCCTCTTCACTTTTACTCTGTAGCAGATGTCTGGAGTCTGAGCCAGTTATCTTCCACAAAAAGCACTTGCTAATAAAAACCTTATCTTTTCCTTCTGGCATTCTTTGGTGGGCAACAAGGCCAGAATCTTTCTTCCCCCAGCAGCAAAAAAACAGCAAAAAAAGAAAGTAGCTACCAAGGGGACATGATTTCAGAAGCTAATTAAGCTTGCTCTCCAGAATACATATGCCTTGTTGTCATCCAACCCGCTGCCACATGGTAAAAGAAACAATCCAAAAAAGAAATAAAGAAACAAAATGTAAATTTCCTTTACATGATTCACATTGTCCTTGATGTCCCTGTTAGACATGTGTTTGCAAAGGAGGAATTATGTTCATGGCTCTAAGCAGAGCCATTGCTTATACTTTGCCTGTCCCTTGTAAAAAGAAAAAAAAAAAAAAGAAACAAATCTTAGCTGCATTTCTTAATATTGCATAGGTTGGTGTTGCAACAACATCTTTTTTGACTCACAGAATCATTTTATCATAAAACAGCCCAACTGTTCAGCGGAGAGCAGGATTTCTAACTACATATTGCCTGAGAATTCCAAGACACCTAAATCTTGTGCAGATGTCTAAGGGTAGGGATGTATTTATAAGCTGCCGTTGGATATTTAGTTTTATTTATGCAGTGCCTGTGGTACAGCACAATTAAAGTAAGTGGGGCATCAAAACCTATTGGGGTATGAGGGAATAATTATGCATCAGAATATAAGGAAACCAATTAAGCAGCAAGCAGCCCTCAGAATAAACCCCTGATGCTCCCAGACAAACAGGCTTCTTCCACATTTGTGCAACACAAGTAAGACAAACAATCCTTTGGAAAAACCCTTGAGATGCCATAGCCTATAATGCAGCCAGTAAAACCTGACTGTTGAACACAAAAGGCACTTTCTAAAATTCTGGCTAACCTCCAGGTACTACTTGTTGGCTCTTCTGCTGTTCAGCTGTAAGATAATGACTGTGGCAAGTATTTTTTCTTACATCACTAGTCCTAAATAACAGAGAGTTGTACAAATTCCTTCCAGTTGAATCCATGTTAATCACAGTGAAGGCTCTGCTGTACCTGTTTACAAGCACAGCAAGTTTTCTGGTGGCACCTCTAAGGCTCAGGAGACTTAAAAGGATGATTGGTGCATTTGGAAGTAACATTTTCCTCAGCTCCTGTGTGTGACAGAGGGAAAAATGTCCTCTGAATAAAAAGCCACTCTCCATGTGAGATCTAGATCTGAAGGATTTGAAATCTCACCCATCAGCAATTTGCAACTCCATCCAAAGGTCAAGTGATAAAGCAGAACATTTTATATATTTGAAGAAAATACTGCAGTAGGGTATTTATTATCTAATATATCTGCCCTACACATTTATTAAAGTGAATTCTACCAGTTTACAAATTGGGTCCGACATGAAACTATGCTGAATACCTCACACTGACCACTGAAATCAGGGTTTTTTTGCTAAAAATACATTGGTAGATACAGTTAAATGACAATTATCATTTTGGTGCTCTTACACAGAGGTTATGACTCATTCATTAAAATATTTAAATTAGCAAGCCTACTGCTAGCTAAGATGGCAGATGCTAACACAGCCAAAGACTCAACACTCTGCACTATGTATGACTAACAAATCTTTGTGTGGAATGATGTGTAAATATTTCACACCGAGCAAATAGGCTTTGTGGAAAGTAGCATGATCTGAAATACACACAGATCACATCCCAAGTGTATTCAAAATACCCCTGATTATGTCACACAAGCAGAGAAGAACCAGCTCACACACGCTGAGTTCAATTCACCATAAATCAGGATTTTTGCCATCTGCCAGGATTGGAAATTGAGCTTTCACAGTGAAATCCCTGTTTGCATCTCAGATTTTCAATCTCTACTGCCTATTTGTGTTCTGAAAAAAATGCCAGAAAGTATAATATGACCAATAAGTCATCTAAGAACTTTACATACCCGTAGTAATTCAGATATAAACCAAAAGGTCTATGAGCATTGTCCAGATATGAGCAGAGCTTCAGATAATTCTTCTCATCATTTATTTATAAACTCGATGATATGAAAATACAGACTGCTTCATATGAGACCTTCAAATTTACCATTGGTTCTTACACTTTTAAGCTTTTCCTGCCCTCATCCTTTCCCACAAAAAAAAAATAAAAGCATTTCAAGTTCAGGGAAGGCTTTCCTGCTTTCCTGTATGCTCCAGCTCACGCTCCATTACTTCCTGCACGGAGATAGAAACACGAACCCCTGTTAAACCTGCCAGAACAGCAGCATGGAGCAGACTCAAATCTACCACTTATTTACCACTGAGCTGCACTTTCCCTAAAAATTCTTCCATTTCCCTCTAATTTCCAGTTTAATTTTGCGTGTGTTCCATTGGAGGGCTCAGAGCGCCAGCGCCGCGCCAGCAGAGCCCCTTCAGCAGAGAGATGGCAAATGCTGCTAAGAGGAGCTTTTCTGCTGCCTCCAGAGCATCATCTCTGAGCAAACAGCTCAGACTCACCCAGCAAACAAAAGCTCCTTCACATCAGCAAAGTGGCCAGAGCACCGAAAATCAATGTATCAATGTCAGGCAAGGGGCAGAAGTGTCCCTGCCCGGCTGCTGGGACCACAGCATGAGGATGCTGCAGGACGGAGGAGGAGAATACTGAATTTATTCTGTGCAACACCTTTAGCATCACACCGGGCACAGGAGCAGGGCTGTCACACCAGCAGCAGGAGTTTTCCACTCAAATTTGAGGCTCACCCAAGTATTGGTGCTGGTGTTTCTGCAACAAACAAGGCTTGCAGCTCAATCTGATGACATGGTGATGATTTTACCAATGTCTTGGATGTGTGGAAGAAGAATCTGGGGTTCTAACAAGACCCCATGAGCAATCCAAACCTCAGCCACCTGGCAATGCTGTTTATTCCAAAAAACAAGTTCTTAACTTCTTTCTTTTAAACTACTACAGTAGTCACTGGACTAAAGCAAAAAGCCATCCAGGCTTTCTGCTGACATGCAGAAATGCCATAATTCATTAACAGAAGTGCATTTCATTAATGTCCCCCACCTCTCCATTTCCCATAAAATGGCAAATGATTGTAAGAAACAAAAATAATACTAAATTCCTCATTAAAAGATCAAGAAAATATGTTAAAATGTAGTTCAATATTGGCATCTCTAGGATTCAAGGAAATGTCTGTAAGGTATTTTCCTAGAAAATAAGTTATTCTGGAAATACCTGTTTAAATTTTTTTCCCTCTTTTATAATGAGGTGCTAATGTACTTGGATTTGTAGATTCAGTTTTAGAGAAAAAGCTTTCTGTTCTTGTGAAATGATTTCAGTCAGGCTGCTTGGTAATAGGAGAATCAGAGCTCTTAACTTCAAAATCAAGGCTATAATATTCCAGAGAAGTCACATGAAATTAGGCAGCTGCGTGGAACTACTGCCACAGTAGCAGGCAGGTTCCAAGAAATGGATATTAGAAGTAAGCATTCCATTGTCAACTTCAGCTTTGGGAAATCTGAAGTACTTGACACACGAGGGAATGTTTGATTCTTTTTCCTAGATTAGAAACCTGCTTTTGGGATGGTCTGTATGTTCCTCTGTGGCTCCATGCCTACCTGTTTTTACCAATAAAGTAACTACAAAACCCACCTTCATCTTAATAGTTATCCCCAAAGAAAGAAAAAGCCTGATTTATTTCATACAGCAGTGAAAAAACCTGTCCCAGATGCCTCTGTTTCCTCCATCCTTCCCTTTTTTGCAGCAAACATCTCACTCCAGGACGCAGAGACAAGTTGTTTTCTCTAAACACTTGGCAAAATGTTAGAAAAGACAAGACCCCTGAACACAGCCCACACCTGCCTCAGGGAACTGTTAAACCAACCCAAAAAAATCCAGCAGTGAAATTCAAACCTGCCTCTGACTGCCGAAAGTAAAAGCTGCCAATTTAAGGTTCCAACACAGTTCCTTTCCCTACAGAAAAATACGAGGCTCAAAAGCTGCGATGAAACAAATCCCCACAGCTTCAATAAAGCAAATAAACGAGCAGTTCCCCAAAGTCCAGCTCCAGACCAATGTCCTGACATTCCCTGTTGCTGCTGTGTAAGGTGATGCATGGACCCTAGACATGCCAATCCTAAAAATTCTGCTCTTGCTGAAATTTTTGTTTCCTTACAAAGCAAAGCTGGTCTTCCCACCCATTGAAAGAAATGTTTCTAAGCCACAAGTAACATAAATCTGCCCCCAAAGAAAATAATTTTGCAGCCTCTACAGTACATCCCTGACCTGCAAAGGATCTATTACAAGTAATATCAATCTGGATTGTCTGTTAAGTCATAATACAAACCAGGTATCAAGATGACCACCAGCAGTGCAGGTGAGGGAAGAGTAGATGCTGCCAGAGTTGTTTTCTCATGTTCAAGATGTATTCAATCATTTGTATTTAGTAGTCTAAATTAAGGCCTTTGCATGTTCCATTTGGAAAACAAGGGGTTTTATACAACATAAATATTCTAAAACCTCCACGTGCAAAACACTCTGTGCATGAACAGAATGTAAAACCTTCCCTGAAAGCAGCACATCACGGAGAAAATTACACTGCAACCTCTTTTTCAGAATTCTCTTAGTCAGTAACAGATAACCACAGAAAGGTCTAGGATTTTTGAAAAGTGGTTTTGCTCCTGTAGCAATGAGTAGGAAACACAATATTTATAAAATTAGTGTTAAAATGGAGCAGGTGCTGT
The DNA here is from genome assembly GCA_013390045.1 of Picathartes gymnocephalus. Lineage (NCBI taxonomy): Eukaryota > Metazoa > Chordata > Aves > Passeriformes > Picathartidae > Picathartes > Picathartes gymnocephalus. The sequence continues at coordinate 8,904 of WEKY01062011.1, forward strand.
CTAACTCTAGCAAGCTTCAGGTTAACTATGGCAGCCCTGAAGCCTACCAGCTTTGAAGACAGCTTTCCCTTTCAGCTTGTTTGATAAAGATGTGGCAGATCAAAGGTTTCCCCTGTCAATATCCACATCCAGAATCTCCACTTTATACCACACCTACAATGAAAACACACTCTGGAAACAATAATAATTTATTTGCTGTTAACTTCAGCTTTGTATGCTGAATTACTATTAATTTTTTCAATTATGTTCCATCATTTAATCAAGGTTCACTGCTGCTGCACAGGCATTCAGAAAATACTAGAAGTAGGAGTAAGGAGACAAAAATCTGCGTTGCTATAGCTAAAATATGTGCAGTCTAGAACCACCTCCACTAGGTACCATCCTACTCCTCCAAGCTGGGAATATTCAAAGTGTCTTCTCACTCTGTCAAGCTGCACATTCCAATCCCCAGCAAGACTTAACAGGCAGGTCCATGGGGTCAGCTCCTTCCATCCCCAGCTAGTTACTATCAACAATTTTAGCCACTATCTGCATCTCCCCACATTTAAAACTCCATTTAAAACTCTACTACAAACTGCTGCTGAGGCTTGCTGGAGGATCAAGTCAACCAAGCTTGCTAAACATATGCAAGTCTTCAATGGACATATGGTTAGCTCAGAAATGCAGCTGAGGCTGTGCTTCAATCCATCATCATCTCTAGAAAGCCCTGGCAAAAATTAGGCATTCAATGACATTTCTGCTTAGGCACAGGTAAAACTAGAGAGCAGAAGAACATAATCACCTTTTTAACTGTAAAATAGTAACATGAGCACAAATTATCCTCAGCATCAGAACGCTAAAATGCTGTTTACACCCTGGAAATGGAAATGGAGGCAAACTAGGAAGGCCGTTAAGTAGAGTCAGATTTTTTAGCCCTCAAACATTATCAGATTCTGCCAGCTGGAACATGTGCGTTCTCTCCTGAAAACTTGACATCCTGGAGGTTGGGTTGCTGTCAGACCACAATCAAAAAGCAAAAATGCCTTCCTACAATTCTGGAAGAATATAAACCCTGCCATTTCTATTGTCTACAAAATGTGATATTTTCTCTGATATACATGTATGCACATATAGAGATAGGAATGTACCTACAGACCTATATAAATTATGTTTACACTTAAATAAATTAATCCCTTGGTCTGTCTGTCTGTCTGTCTATCAACCCATCCACATTTTAGCAAACATCTCTAGGCAGGAGAGCATCAAAGAAATGCATTTAAAAGCTTGATATACTACAGTGATGAGAAAAACATTCTTCCCACCAGGTAGTGAATAAAATGCAAGAATCACAATAGCTTTCTAAAGTTTAAAATAGAATCCAGAAGACTTTCCCTTCTCCTGCCAAACAAACCAGTGAAAACAAATGAGCTGCCCCCAAATCACAGCTTGGGACATGCAAGATTTAACATGATTATATGATTATTTTTTTGGTGCAGAGAAACCTAAAAACCCTAACATTTCTTTTTCTGCAAATAGAAACTCTTTTGTTACCCGTGTTTTAAATGTGACATATTTTGAAGGGCTGTTATTCCTTAAATAAAGACAGCCTAAAATAATGTCAAAACCAGAGGCTAACAACTATGGAAATCACACGTTAAAACTGCTTGTACATGTGTAGCTTTCCAGGGGTGACGCCTTTCATTTCTGCTTCCTTGGTGTTCTCATTAGGTTGGGATAAGGTCAAAGTCAATACCCAGGGAAAGAACTGCATTCACACCAAAGGTGGGAAGTTATTCTTTGTCTTATGTGCTGGATGTGGATAAAGGAAATTACATTAAATCCCACAGTTAAATAATGTGTTTTTAGGCCAGTACAAGGTATTTGGTAGAAGTCAAGATCTTTACAAATAAATCTCATTCCAGGCATAGATGGTAGCTCACAGTAATATCTATAGAAACAAGTTACAATTTGTATTTCCTTAACCACCTACTTAATTAAATTCTTCATAGCTGAATGCAGCAAAAGGCAAGCTTCATGTTCTTTTAACTTTATTTTTGTGTGCTTATGCACTGCAAATTCATAAAGATTAGGAGAACAGGCAGCATAGCAAAGAGTAACACGTCAGTTTTGTATATTTTTGTATGGAACAGTAATTTCAGCCACACAAAATGGTGAAATCCCCTGTCTAGGTTTGAGTCAATGCCACATTGATGGATTCAGTACTCTGGAAAGGCACCACTGCCTCCTGAAAGTGACCTAAATAGCTTAACTGAACAGGAACAGATGTAACCAGTTGTTCTGTTACATAACTTATAGAATAAGGAAAAAATCTGCATTAATGGCAACGCATTGCAGTTTGGGGGAAGGAAAGCCTCAATGTAAGTCAATGTCTCTTGGGTGTGATCTACCTGCTCGAGATAAAAAGTATTTGGCAAGATTTGTAGAAATCACCATGAGGAGCCACAGCTCCATCCCATCTCCCCTGGACTTCATTTTCAATGTTCTTCCCCTTGTGCACTCTCAGTCTGGAGTCACTGATTGTTCCAGGAATTGCATTTAAACAGGTCTTGAGATTCACCCATGGACCTGCCCCCTTTTACACCTGCCAAGCCTGTGATTCAGGCCACTGCAGTGATCTGAGGCCTCGTATGACGTGGATAAGTGGATTTAAGCAAACACAGCAACAAAACTGGAGCCTGCAGAGTCTCTGCCCTGATGAGGACACTGTTCCCAGGTTACAGAGCCAACCCATCCCAGAGCTGTCCTGCCACCTGCTCACTGCCACCTGTGCTGCTTCCAACGAGGCCCCAACCTGCCTTATCTGCACCACAACGAGCCCAGTGACTCTAATTTTTTGCATTCCAGAAAAAAACCCCAAACCAACTCTCTTAACTCCAAATCTTTCAGTTAAAGCATTTAGAATCACAGAATGGATGGGGTTGGAAGGGACCCTCAAGACCACCTGGTCCCAACCCTTCGAGGACGTACAGGGTTGAAGTTCAACAAGGCTCAAAGCTTTCGCAGTATTAAAACTGGGAAGAGAATTCAGGCCTGGTTTGAGAAGCTGAACTGAACGTGAGGATTTTGCTTTGCCTTAGTCACTGAGAGTGAGATCAACACCAGATCAATGCACGGGGCTCCTTGTGAGTGCAAAGGGCAGCACGAGCTGACACTGCAGCTGCTTGTTCTCTAAGGGGTCTCCAACCACACAGTCAGGGAGAGGGAAAACTCTCCAGCCAAGCCAGAGCCCAGAGGGCAGCCAGAGGGAATGGAGAAATCCAGTGCTAGCTCTCCCTTTTTGTCTCTTTTGGAGGGCAGTGATCCGGCATTGGTGTCCTTCCAAAGGCACACATGATTAAAGTCATGACACTTTTAGTAGTTGTGCTGCATATTGCAGTATAAGCACAAAATTCCCTTGGGAAAGTCATCTTGCCCATGTGCAAATTAAAAGGAAAAAGAAAACCAGAGAAGACTTTTTTCCCCCAAGTCTGAAAACGATCTGAAAACTATTGTGGTTTCAGACTTTGGTTGCTATAATTTAAAAAATATTAATTAAAAAAAGGCAAAAGTTTAGAGAGAATTCCTCCAATAAGCCAGCAGGACCCCACATTTTTGTTCTAGGCAAATGGAAGGGTTTGTGGTTTGGGATTTTTTTAAGTATGAAAAACCACAGCTCTAGTGTTAAAATTTTTATTACATTCCTGAGCCTAGGACTCACTTGAGGAATAAAGAAAAACTTGTGCCTACTGAGGCCGTCAGCATTGTCCTAAAGGCTCAGGACATCTTTCCATTAGTGCCTGAGCACTCTCCTTCAAGTGAGCAGTTAGTCCTGAGGGCTTTAAAAGGATATTTATGCTCAGGTATCAGCAATTCATCAGCTATTCTATTTGGAATAATCATTTGCTATCATCTTGCCTATTTACAAAAGCAATGAGTTAAACTGTATTTCCTGGGAACGCAGTAGAAACAAACAGCAGGAAGTTTCCATACTCAAAAATCCCTGACTGTGCCACAATTCTGAAAAATGATATTTTAATCTGCATAACCAGAGAAAAACCTGAACAGGGCCCAACAACAGCTATCTCCAGATATTCTGGCCCCACTGACCTCCTGCCTTGCCAACTTGCCCCCTTCATTTTCTGTTGCAATGTGCCACCCCTCTGCTATTTTTGCTTCAGAGCTGAGTTATGAACCTTTGAGGGGGAAGAAAAGAAAAAAAATAAACCAATCCCATACTCATCTGTATTTATAACTCCATATTTAATTTTTCTTTTAAGAAATGTTGTATCAGTGCCTTGCTGAGCTATGGGGTGGGACAAGCTCTCTATCCAACAAGAGCTGTTTTCCCATTTACACCTTTATTGTTACACAGTCTCTTGCCTTGATTGCCTGGGGAGAGCTTTACTGAGAAAAGAGACTCAATTGCTTCTTCCACTGAGCCTGAGAGAAGGAAACTGGCACAACTCTAAAAATCTCTTTCAGAATTCTCTTAAGGACTCTGGTCTATAGTGGCATGAATTACTGTCTTTCAATAAGAATTTCAGAAAAAAACAACCCTGATTTGATTTGGCAGGGGAATTACTTTTCAGGGTTAATTACTTTGGCAACAGGTTTAAATAGATAACCATCCATTTAGCAGATTTAATGACGAAAAAGAACTCTCTAGTTGAAAGATGACAGGGAGGATTTTGCATTACTGCAGTTCCAAATATTACCAGTAAGTTAACCTGGAAAATAACTGGAGCATCAGGCTTGTCACTGGAGTCGAGCAAAAATTAAGAAAAAAAAAGAAAAAAAAAAAAGGAGAAAAGCACCAGGATCACCAAAAACTAATTACAAGTGTGAAGGACAGCAAACACTGGGTAACCTAGTGGCAAACATCACTGAGCAAAGCACAAAGAGCTCAGGCACAGGGGCAGGGGAGGGATGGGGCTGGCAACAGCATGGGGGACATGCTCCAACCCAACCCCACCCAACCCCCAAGGACAAGGAGAGGGATCCCAGATCTCTCCTGACACTCGGACCTCTGGTGTGAGATGGGCCTGAGGGACACTGCTCTGCTCTGTTCCCCTCCTCTCCCTGCCTCAGAGCAGCAGCTCCACGGATGACAAAGAGCCTGTCACACATCCCAGTGCCCAGCCCGGATCCACGGCGCTCTCCAACCTCCAGAACATTTTCGTGTTCTCCCAGGGAAACCCACCACAGGAGTATTTTAAGCACACACACACACACCTCAAAACGCCATCCTTGCTCCGGCTCGTGCTCAGGAGGAGTTATCCTGGATAAAAGGGAAGGCTCAGGTGCCAAACACCCCTCGCTCTGCCAAGCAGAGGTGCTTGGCTCCCCTCCTGGGGGGTGAGGCCTGAGCTCTGGGTGAGCGTCAGCTCTTGGCACAGACACGACCAAGGGAGGATTCTCCGAGGAAAGCACAATTTTCACCTGAATCCAATTGAAAATATGGCTTGAGACGCAGTCTAAGGGAGTCCCTTTTGCTGCCTCCCTCCACCTCAGCGAATCTCAACACGAAATGCATTAAAGCAAAGCAGGCGTTGGACCGCAGGCAACCAAATAAAATCCTGCTGGGTAGAATGGTGCACTGTTTTGGAAAGAAAATATGGGATGCTCCTGCACTCCAGGTTCTCATGGAAAATCTAATTCCTCTGGCAGCCCAAGCAGAACACTGGGAACTCTGCCTTTTAGGAGGGCACATCTGATCTACAAAGGAAACTTAATACAGGAGTTACGGGGTAAATCAAACCAAAGTCACCTGTGCAAAATGTTTTTTCTCTAATTAAAAAACTTGTTCAGAGTCATTAGGAGGCTGGAATTTGCATTGTGCATTTAACAGAGCACAAGCACTAAACTAAAAATTACAGGTGTGTACATCTCAGCAGTATATTTGTTTGGAAAAAAAAACCCCAACAAAAAGTCATATAGAATTTGAAATAACTGCAGCTCTGTGTATTGATCACAGATACAAACTAATACCTTACACTATTCCCAACAAGTATCCCTGCAGAAGGTCATTGTTTGAGACTTCAGATCTTCCCAAAATCTATCTCTTTTAAAAGTTTTTTTCCTTTTGCAGGTTTGATCTAATAAAAAAATTATTTGATGTTTATGAAGAAAAAACACCGTCAAATGAGGCTTCTGCTGAACTCAATTACTTTCTCTAGCTCATAATAACTACATAAAATGCAATAATCATATGGACTTCTTTTGATAGTGGCCAATAATATGACAAAACTAAAATAATTATTAGCATTACTGATTGGGAGAATGCAATTAAACCTGCTGGATATTTGATCAGACTAGCAAACCAAAATAAAGTCAAAGCTCATTCAAACAATATTTATCTGAGTTTACTTCCTACTACTACGATATGATGGATGTTGAATAAAGGCTGTATCCATCAGTTCCTGGACCCCATTCAGTTTCAAGGAAGAAAACAAAAAGAAAAACGCTTATCAGCATGGAAAAACAGATTCCATATGATCCCAAGCATGGCTGATACAACCACAAAATTTACATAGCGTAATAATCCCTCACAAATCTTTGCACCGGGAGACATTCAAATTACAGAATAAGCCTGTTAAAAATACGGCCTGTTCAGTCTCTTAGCAGGCAACGTGACCAGGCGCTGTGCTTGTGAGGGAATTATGGAAAAGATCCATGGCAAGGTCCTGGGCACCCTCCCCACGGCAGCTGACAGAGCTCTGAGGAGGTGGAAGGGAGAAGAAGACAAACAGCCTTGTTCCTGTCACATTGCCCCGGTGCCAAGCTGGAACACAAAGCCAAAGGTGCAGCCTTCCCAGAGGTGTTACAAGTGTGGGAGGCAAACTTTCCAAAAATTAAGGCACCCAGATACTAAATAACAAGCTGCACAGAGAAAAGCAGCAATAAATCCCACTTGTTCATTAAGTGCGGGCTAATTTCAGCTCCTGTAAGTGACTTATGGATAGGTCATGTATGTAAGAGCTTATAAAGGACTTCAGGTTGATTTCTTCAGCTGGGCTTGGCTATCAACACTTCCCAAATGCCTCAGAGATGTTTGTCTTTCGCTTCAGGCTCCAGCCACATTTTGGTCTAAGATCCCACACTTGCTACCCCAAAATCCTCTTCTCAATCCTTCAGTGGCTGTGGGCCTCCTGTCACCTCGTTGTCAGCAGTTCCCGCTTCAGCTGCTGTTCACTGAGAGATTAAAAACCTCCAAATGTACTTTGATAAAGCAAAACTTTCAAAATGCACCGTGGACTTTTGTGATCTTTGCCTCCTCCAACATGCAGATACAAAAATGTAGGTTCTAGTGAGAAACTTCTACTTCATCCCACAAGAAGCTGTACAAGGTAAAACAGGGTAAATGAAGTTGTTACTACACTGCCTGTCCTTGTATGGCTCATCTAAAAATGCTTATTCCACTCCAAAGTTGTGCTGATAGCCTCATATTCAAATGAAATATCTGTCCTATTATTATTGTCACAGACCAAAAGCAAGCACCACACAAACCTCAGAGCTCTGAAACAATAATATTGGCCCCTTTGCCCAGCTAATTATGCAGGGAAAGGAACAATTTTTTGTCTTCTTCAATTCCTTTTACATGGAAAACCATAAAAGAAAAGCCTTATAAGTTCAAGATATATCTAATTTTAATTTTTTTATAAAGATCTAAGCAGACAAAGCATACACATGCATATGAACTCCAAAATGAGTTACTTAAAGCCATTAAAGTTCATACAGCGAGGAGCTTAATTGAATTAATGGGACAACTTTGCCTTCTGAATTTCTGATGTCGAGACAGAAAAAGCTGAGTGTAGAAAACTGGGAAAAAGATGGTAATTGGAGTAGTCAAAGCAAATGCCACAATACAAGTATTTCTAGATTATTTCTAGGCACTAATATCTATGAGGGAGAAAAAAAGTGAGGCAAACACTGTGCACACTGTGCCACCAGTGAATTGCACTAAAACTGCAAAACCAATGCTATTTGACATTAAAAATCTGATAAAATACGGTTTTAGCAGATATTTAAACTTCCGATAAAGTATTCTTGCCATCCACAGAACTCAAGTGGTGTCTTGCAGTAATCACTTATGAGGTAGGATATTGCTTATTAATTAAGTTTAATAATTTTTATACACACCTTTTTTATCCACAGTAGTATTTTCTAAAAAAATATTACTTTGAAATGCCTTCAATGAGCAATAATACCTTCAAGGCTAATATGACCTCAGTAATAAGAGTTTGCTCTGCATTTCATATTTTTACCCCATTGTAAAACTGGTGTTCTTTCCACAGAAGGTGTCTACCAGTTACAGTCTAAAAAACACACCAGGAAAATTTAAACTATAGCAGGAAGCTGAACTTGACATTAACCTAGATCTGTTTTGTGAAAAAATACATGAAAGTAATTACAGATGCTATACAGATAAGCCTAAATTTAAGATATTAGTTTTTGAGGGTGTTTTTGAATAGTGACATTTAATTTCATAAATGATTAATTAAAGGAGGAGACATTCAAGAAGTACCTTAAAATCAAAAGCGTGTCTCTGAAAAGCTGAGAAATCTATGTTAATAAATAGAAACTTAGTCAATAGAACAGTAAAATAACCAGAATTTGACTACATCATGTACCACTAAAATAAGGGGTCTGTGTGGAAAAAAATCAGTGTTTTCTATGAAACCAGTGGTGAAAACTGGGAGTCCAAAATGAAATCATAGAATCACAGGATTTGGGTTGGGAGAGACCTTTAAAGCCTTTATCCAGTGCCACCCTTGCCATGGGCAGGGACACCTCCCACTGTCCCAGGTTGCTCCAAGCCCCATCCAACCTGGCCCTGGACACTTCCAGGGATGGGGCAGCCACAGCTTCTCTGGGAAATCCATTCCAGGGCCTCAGCACCCTCTCAGCAGAAACCTTCTCTCTCACGTCTGCTCTGAATCGACCCTCTTTTCGTTGAAAACCATCCAGTCCCCCCTGTACAAAATGTGTCCCCATCTTTCTCAAAAGCCCCTTGGAAGTATTGGAAGGGCACAGCAGGCTCTCCCTGGAGCCCTCTCCTCCCCAGGCTGAACAACCCCAGCTCCCTCCCAGCCTGCCACTCCAGGGACACTCATCCATTCGGTGACAGCTTTATTCCAGTGCCAGCCTGGGGATGGAGAGGGAGGAGGAGAGGGGAAGTGCAAGGAGAAAGGCCACGGAGTTCCAGATTAGCAGCACGTTTTCCATCCCTCCCTGCGGGAAGCACCAGGGCAGGAGAGGGGCATGTTTGGGCCTCCTTGCTGCTCCCTGCAGTGCCAGCCCTGGAGGGTCCCAAAAAAGCTCTCCTGATCCCTGCCTGCAAGGCTTGGGGCACCCCAGGCTGGCCCAGGAGCCAGCAGCTTCCCCTCTCCTGCTGCTGCCCAGAGCTAGAGAGAATGAACTGCCTTTTTTCCATCAGTACACAGAAAATATTCCAGAGGAAGAGAAACAGAAACCCCAGGCTGGCCCAGGAGCCAGCAGCTTCCCTTCTCCTGCTGCTGGCCAGAGCTAGAGAGAATGAACTGCCTTTTTTCCATCAGTACACAGAAAATATTCCAGAGGAAGAGAAACAGAAACCCCAGGCTGGCCCAGGAGCCAGCAGCTTCCCTTCTCCTGCTGCTGGCCAGAGCTAGAGAGAATGAACTGCCTTTTTTCCATCAGTACACAGAAAATATTCCAGAGGAAGAGAAACAGAAACCCCAGGCTGGCCCAGGAGCCAGCAGCTTCCCTTCTCCTGCTGCTGGCCAGAGCTAGAGAGAATGNGAATTATAGAACCATCCAGGTTGGAAAAAGATCACCAAGTCCAACCATTCCCCCAGCACTGCCCAGGCCACCACTAACCCCTGTCCCCACATGCCACATCCACACAGCTTTTAAATCCCTCCAGGCATGGGAACCCCACCACTGCCCTGGGAAGCCTGGGCCAGGGCTGGATCATGCTTTTAGTGAAGAAAATTTTCCTAATATCCAACCTAAACTTCTCCTGGCACAAGTCAAGGCCATTTCCTCTCAAATGTGATGGGACCATCTTGAAAACACGGATAGTTCCAATGTAGTGGGTGTGCACCAAATACTGACTGTGTGCCATTTATGTTACCAATAAAAAATGACATAATAATAATAATAATAAATTTGTACTGAATAATAATATCAATCATGGTCTGAAAGAGGCTAATCACAGGAGCTAGTATTCATAAAGGGCTGTCAGCACACTGATGTTTCTGCAGCATGATCTGCCACGTTCTCCTACCCAGAAGCTTTTACTTCCTTTTAAATAATTGCAGCTGGAGAAGGCAGTGAAATTTGTGATATAAACATGTTTCAGCGAGTTTTTTGGGTTGAGTTATTCAGGTCAGTAAAGCAGTACCTCTGGTTTGAACAGCACTGATGAGTGTCAGTACAGAAAGCATCTCTAAAATAGGAGTAGAGTCATCTGCTATTAATGTGTGGTCACTAACAGAACTCATTCACTGTGGACTTTTTAGAATTTAGGTAGAGAAAAAAAAGGAATAAATGAGGAAAAGCAAGGCAAACCTTACAGTGCATGTCCCAGCATCATCCACAAGCCTGACAATTTAGGCCTGGGGAAAAGAAACAATAGCAAACTGACAACCAAAAAGCAACCTCGTGTTTGCTGCGTTCCTTTCCTTTTCCCTCTTAGAAGCTCTTCATTCCCCCTAAGAAAAGGCTCAAGCTTTTAATCTCAAAACACTTCTTCAAAATTATAATACCCCAAATCAACAGTCACACGAATGATTCCACAAATTATACCATAAAAAGAAAAAATCCTCTTTCGTTACTAGATTTTGTAGCAAGTCTTTCATAGATTACAATTCCCTTCCACAAAGGGTTCCAAATATTCTGCTGGAATTAAACTGGTGGTAGCGAATTGCTACATTCCTGCAGCTTTTACAATGGTTGGAATGGGTCCTAAATGAAACATAATACAGCAAATAACAAAATGATGAGCTTTCTCAGAAGGACAAGGACTGCAAATGTACATTATTACCTTTTAAATGAAGATTTTTACTATGTATATTACTAGTTTTGCCATTTGATAAAGCAGCTGGGGAGAAATGATATTAAACATATAAATTTTCTTTCTTTGTTGCATATTGATTGTAGTGAATTAGATTAAATCCACAGCTATTTTGTCGTGGTTTTGAGAGCCTGTTTGGAGTCAGCTGGCTGCAAAAACAGCATTTTGCCAAGCCCCACTGGCACAGAGGAGGGAACCGAATCGATTGATACGTGAGGAGTTATTTTGGCAAAATGACTGACGTGGGCAGCTGACGGCCCCATCCCATCTCCCACCTGCGGGGATAGCTGCGTCCTGCTGGAAGGGGCCACCCCCAAGGCAGCTGGAGCCTTTTGCAGCGGGAGGCAGGAGCCAGGGCTGGGTGGGAAGGGGTGCAGAGCTGCCTGACCATCCCTGACCCCGCCGGGCTCTGTACCCCGGTTGTACATCGCGGATCTGTACCCCGGTTGTACATCGCGGTTCTGTACCCCGGTTGTACATCGCGGTTCTGTATCCCGGTTGTACATCGCGGTTCTGTACCCCTGTTGTACATCGCGGTTCTGTACCCCGGTTGTACATCGCGGTTCTGTATCCCGGTTGTACATCCCGGTATTTCTCACAGTTGCTTGGAGACAGTTGCTGTGTTACAAGTCAACAGGAGCTGTAAAATAGCACCACGGGCACAGATTGGTGATGCTCTGTCAAGGGGGATCCTGTACTTGCTGACTGCTCAGGGCTCTCTCCTTGCTCTTGAGGATCCAGAGATTTAGGTATTTAGGAGGGAATGGCTTAGGAAGGTTTCTGTCCTCACTGATACATTTGTGATCCGTGTTTAATACCAAAGTAAACCTTCTGAAACTGCACTGATCATTTCCCCGTGTTGAATTTTGCTCACAGTATTTTTCTAGTTGCACGAAAAAATGTGGAGGTTGTCATTACACAGGAGGAGGGAAATATTTCATACACTTGCTCAATAAATAAAATACATATTTTACAAATTAGTAGCTGCATTTTGTTCTTGCTCAGTATTAGGATATATGAAATACATTTCTCTCTCTTATGCCTACGAATCTATACCATGTGTCAGAGCTACCTGACGTGAAACATGAAGAATTTAATCTACTGCCACTCTTTCTGTCCCTTAGCAGCTTATCCTTGCTCATATTTCTGACATCTTTTGCACTTTGCATGCATGTATTTTAAGCCAACCATGAAATAGAGGCACAAATACATTTAATGAGCAGAAAGCAGAAATACCAGGATCCCTGAGTCCTCTGCAAAGCTGCTTTCCAGCTGCTCAGCCCCCAGCACGTCCTGGTGCCCGGGGTGATCCCTCCCCAGGTACAATTCCTTTGACATACTCAACATTGGCCTCTACTGCTCTTTTAGTTAAACTCCACATCCTTTACTGGTTTTGAATTATGCCTAAGATCCTATACCTGGTTATTGTTGTACAAGTTTAACAGGACAGCTCACAGAGCACAGCCCTCAAAAACTGCACTCCTTTTCCCTGTAATTTGAAATCAGCCCATTTATCTCTACTCTTTATTTCTTATCCCGGGAGGTCATTTTCTCTTACTACACAGTAACCTGGTTCTCAAGAACATCTTTCCCAATGTCCCAATGGAAGCTGATACTGGCAAGGCAGTTATCCATACAACCACCAATTTCTTCCAAAAACATGACTTCCATTTTCGAATCACTAAGGTTGGAAAAGACCTCCAAGATCATCAAGCCCAGCCTTCAACTGAACATCAGCACGCCCCTGAACCATATCACGAAATGCTAAATTTTGGCTCCTGGAGGCTGGTGGGTTTTAAATCCTTTTTCTAGCAGTTCTAGACACCAGCACCAGCTCTCCAGCTGTGGGAACATTCCTAATTCAGTTCTCAGGGTGTTACTCTCAGTGTCCTGAGGAAGCAGCCGTATCCCAAACTCCTCCACAGTTGAACTATGACTAAGAACTCTCTGAGGTTTCCATCTATAACATTCTCTTTCAACAGTGCTGCCTTTTAAAGGTCCGTCATCCTTCAGCTCTGCTGACCTCTGGCAGACCTCCCTGTTTCTGGCACATTTGAAAGAAAAACATCTATCATCAGATTTTTATGCCTTTGGCTACTTCTTCCTGGAAATCTATTTTGGTGAGCCAGAGTTTTAACTCTGCAGGGTTTAAAGTCTTTTCTCCCTTATTCATATTTCCAGTTTTAAACTAAGACTTCCTAAGTAACACTGTTGAGAAGGCATTTAACAACACTCTTTTGGTGGCTGCGCTCCTAATAGACAAAAAAATTTAGGAAGGAAAGGAAAAAACCATTCAGATATCTTTTGTTTTAAAAGGTGTCTAAGGCAGGCCAATCTGTGGAGAAGGATGCTAAATTTCCAGTCTCAGAGCAAATAAAAATACTTGAAGAGCCAAAGAGAAATCCTATTCAGCTTAATTCAGAAGAACGTTTTAATTTTGCAAAGCAGGTATTGCTCGGGCATAGTTTAATTTTTCACCCTTGAGCTTGTTGTAACAAGGGTTATCCTGCCACATGCTGGGTCAGGCTTTCTGCAGAGCCATCAATCCACATAAAGTGTATCCAGACAGCTCCTTGGACACCAACCCAGGACAATTCTGAGAGCTCTCAGGAGCTGACCTGTGTCTCTCACTAAACTGATGAGGCAGCACTTCTCTGTGAAGCCAATTCTTCACAGAAATATTTCATTGTTTTCTATTTTTTTGCTACTTTTCTGTATCCCAGAGACCACCAACTCAGTCCTCCTAGAATGGATGGCACGGAGCAGCCAAACTTCTTTTCAGACCAAGCAAACCCAGTGAAATTTATCCAGAAGACCATTGATGGAATTAGGATATTTTAGTGACAAACTGAGTCACAAATGCACTATTCCCAACCGTTAATTTATTAGGTCATATAACAGAGAAAGAATTCGATCGTAACATTATAACACAGCTGCTTTATTTCAGATGTGGAACGAGGCCAAGGATTTGATAATTGTGCAGCTTCAATTAGTGGTGACTGGAGAGCTGGTGAAGTGGCATTGTTTGCTGCCAGGCAGGAAGCCCAGGGAAGCTCATTAAAACCAGCCTGAGGACGTGAAGGGCTGGGGGGCTGATCCTCAACAGGCCATGGCAGGTGGCAGCACAGCAACAGCAGGGACCTTCCTTTCCCTCACTGAGCACAGTTTGCAGCAGTTCAGCCTAAAATCTGCATTTCCCAGCCAAAAAATCTGCACCTTCCAGTCAAAGGATGTCAGGCAAAGTTGTCTGGGCCTATGTAGAAATCTCAAAGAATCATGGAATCATAGAATGGTTTGGGTTGGAAGGGATCTTAAAGGTCATTTAGTTCCCACTCCCCCTGCCATGAGGGAGACACTTCCACTAGAGCAAGGACACCTTCCACCAGACCAGGGATCTGATGAAAATTCTCATAATGTGATAGAGCTGACTGGCATATCAGCAGCGTCAGTAAAATCGATGTCTGTGGTCTTCTGTTCATTTCCCTGGAAGTTCAATCCCATGTGCTTCTCCTTTCTTGTTCATTTCCCCACATTAGAGCAGTTTATTCATCCTTCCTCTGCCCTGCCTTGAACAAAATACAGTCGTCCTATCCCTAAGGCAGTGATGTGCTGTCAATATTTTAATAATGTTGCCATAACTCAGTTGTCCCCAGCTCCCAGCTCTCGGTGCAGGATCAGTGTCCTCTGATGCTCTGGAAATCACTCCATGCAGAAGTTGGGAAGTTTTTGCCTCAGCCAAGGCAAAAAGCTCACAGTGCTATATTATATTGCCACTGCAAATCTCTCCCTTGTAGAAGCCAGACAAGGATGGAGAAAGGTTGTCAGCATTAACCACCATGGCTGCCATTCTTATCTGACCTTGGCAGTGAAGGGGAACAGGGGGAAACAACGAATCACTCTCTATATTTTCCAAACTGCTGGAAAAAAAATTGTCAGAGAGAGAATCATACCATCTCCCTTTTTTATACTCTCACCTCCTTGGAAAGCTTATTCATATCCCTGCCTCTGTTTAGGCTTCCTAACATGTACTCACTGGTGCATTTTTGGAGGGGCACAGGGAAAGGAGGGGGCAAGGGAGGCTCTGCTGCCCCGAATCCCCCTCCTGGTTGGCTGAGAAACCAAAGGGTTAACAGTATTATTATTATTATTATCCATTCCCCACCACTTGCATTAGTCAGAAAAACCCCGGCAGGCTGCCAAAGCTGCCACAAAACATGAACAGCCTGAAGAGATGGATACATATGGTGGCTGAGGCAGCTACATGCAGCTCAGGCTACCCCTGCCACGAGGAACGCTCAGAGAAAAGGGATCTCTCTGGACTGCACAGCCCCGGGAATGCCTGGAAAACGTGACAGCACTTCAGGGAGCTGCACTCACGTTGTTCCACACCAGCTCTCTCAGCGTTACTGGGTTCTGAAGTTTATTTTGGGATTGAAATGAGGTTCACAGTTTGGACATCTCTGCTTGAACCGCGGGTTTATCTCCAGTCCCTGACAGAGGAATCCCAGGGGACAGCTGGTACTAACATCAGGATGGCAAGGCACAGAGCAATGAGAGTTCTACAAACACAATCAATGGTTTCACTTTTTTAAGAATTCCTCCAAAAGTGAGGAATTTAGGTAACCAAAATAATTTTTTTTAAGATTGGCCAGGCTTCCCAGATTTTAGAAAGTGCTGGACTTATGCTTTTTTTCACATATAAACAATATGTTATCAGCCTTACTCACATATTTTACTGCTGATAATCTTTGAGTGATTCAGTGCCTTGATACAAAACCATAAATCTGACAATTTTCAAATGTTTAGTTTTTCAATACATGTACTGCCATTGCCTTCCTACTGGTATTTATGTGGAAACACATGGACTGGATTTATCCAGCTCAATTTACATTCCTGACTGGAGTGTCTTCTGAGCATTTGTGTCCCTAACCTGAGACCACCAGGCCCTTGTTTAGTGCCCCAGCTGTGGTCTGGAGTCCTTAAGAAATCATATCTACAAATTTTTTGAAGAAAAAAATTACTATTTTTTTTGATTTGCATAGCTCTCAGTCTTTATTCCTTCTGGAAATATGTTGCCATGCACTTTCTACACTGCACAGGAAAGTTTAGTAAACATTACATTTTAAATGAGGTTCTGTAATTCCAAATCTAAGTATAACCTTCCTTCAACCACTCCTAATATATCCTAAAATCCCAACAGAGCCATTCAGCAAAGCTGTTAACTTGCAAATACAAAGTTGATCCTCAGATTGATATCTGGAAGCTTTATTCTGGATCACAGAAAACACCTCACAGTCTGTTAAACCATTGGATCAAAATGTCTCAGTAAGCTGATGGAAAAGAAACAATTTGTAATCACTTTTTTCCCCATTTTCTTGTTTTCTCCCCATCTCTTTCAACATTTGGGATTACATTCGTAAGGGTTTTCCTTCCTGATTTTTTTTTTCCTCATTAGCAAAAAGATTGACAAACAAAGAGAAGTCTGCTGGGATTTTTATCTATTCTTGGTCTCTCTGCCTGTCTGATAGCAGCTCATCCACTGCTTGGAGGATCTTACTCCAAATCAGAGTGAAACACTCAAAGTTTAACTTATCAAAGATGAGCAGAGGGCAGCAAGACTGGATCTTAGAAAACCTTGTAAATACAGATTATCTACATTGAAAGCATCAAATAAAATCAACCCCTTCTTGTGCTAGAAGCAGACAGGGCTTGCAGAGAGCTGGAGCATCCTTTGGGAACGGGTTCTCGAGCCTAAGCTTGCACACTCCACTCCAAACTCTACATCAAGCAAATTCTCAAGGCTGCAGACTAAAGATCTCATTTTATATTTAGGATATGAAGGACCAGATGGGCAGGAGCCTTCTCAGAAGTACAGACAAAGTGATTTTTTAATGTCTGTCATTGGAATGGGGCACTTTTCAGAGTAAACTTTGTGGTGAGAGAGTTCTCAGTGTGCACGGGAGAGAACAGGAACCAATGTGAATCAAAACTAATTAAAATAATAATTCAAAAGAGACACTTCTCCCAAAGACATTGCTGCAGAACAATAAAGAAATTGCTGTGCAAACATGGCATATTTTATTGAAGGCAGCATTTCTTTGTTCGGATCCCTATGGACTGGAAACCAAAATCCAAAGCAGGGAAAAAAATGTTTCTTATCTATATAATGTGATAAAATTGAGATATTAGAAGGGAAAAAAAACCAAAATCAAAACAATAAAACAAAGACCAAAAGCAAACGACAACAAACCCCAGATATTTTCCTGTGGAGACAAATAAATAAGAATTAGAGTTTTCTAAAATGTGGATTTGCACATTCATGGCAATTGGAAAGTTAATGCTTAGAATGGGTCATACATCTCCCAAAAACTGCTGTCATGTCACTGCTCTGTGCTGATTATGAGTAACTGTGTTATAACTCTCTGGGTGGATAATTGCCTGGCAGCAGCATTTTTGCATATAAGATTGTCACTTAAAAAAAAAAAAAATTAAAAATAAACAACTTTTACATCTTACTACATCAAAAGGTCTTTAGAAATATGTAAATTAGATTAATCACATTCATTTGTACATTAAAAGCAGCAAAACAGAGAATATGAAACTACTTAAAATATCAAATGTTTTTTAATATTCAGAGAGTCAAGCTGAAGCTTCAATAGTAATCCAGCAATTAGATATGGGTTAGTATGCAAATGAAGGAGGAATTTCACTCATTAAAAATTCCTCTGTAACGTCAGGAAGGTGACTATATTCCTGTGTGGAAAACATATTCTTGGTGAATTTTACAACAGTGTCAAATATTGTACCAGTTCACATTTTTATGTTCTAACCCTTCCCTGTTTTTTAAGATTAAAGACAAGAATTTACCCACTACATAATCCCTTCAGAGATGGAAAAACCTATCCATACAATCTTCCTGTTCCAGTGACAGTTAATATTAACATTACCAGATCCTAATCTACCCAAAAGGAATCTTTCATTTCAATCTGCGTTGAAAAAGGACAAGAAAAAAGTCAGTGCTTGAATGACAAGATTTAACATCGCTGCTTTAGGTGCATTTGAATAGTTCAGAGAGGATCCAGGCACCACGTGCAGCCATCAGAGGATTTACCCACCACGGGAATGTTCTGAATCCTGTGTTTCCAGTCCCAGTGAAGCAGCTGAAACGTGAGCACTTGGACAAGGCAGCTACGGAAAGCTGGAACTGCCTCAAGAACCTTAAAACCCTGAAGTTATCCCAACTGCTTCGCAAGGATAGAACCAGAGAATGGTTCAGGTTGGAAAAACCCTCAAAGATGACTGAGTCCAACCACTAATCCAGCACTGCCAAGGCCAGCAAGCCCCCAGGTGCCACATCCACACAGCTGTGAAATCCCTCCAGGGATGGGGACTCCAGCACTGCCCTGGGCAGTCTGTTCCAGGCCCTTCTTTCTGGGGAGATATTGTGCTTAATATCCAATCTAAACCTCCCCTGGTCCAACTTGAGGCCATTTCCTCTTGTCCTGTTCCTTGGGAGAAGGGACAGAGGGCATCATGGCCTTAAAATGGCAGCAGTTGCCCAATTTTGAGTTATTTGCTGCCAGTCAAGGCATGGGCAGGTTTTTTTACCTTCAGAGCTGCCAAAGAGAAACATCAGGTCTCAGGCCTGAGGTTTCCACACCTTTACAGGTGGAAGGAGACTCATCCAGAGAAAACCACCTCGATCCATACCTTGGGAAGACCCAATAGGAACAAGTCCAAGCACCTAGATTTGGGCTCACACCGTAAGAAAGGAGCAACAGGACAGAAGTTCTGAACAGCATTTCTGCAGAGGTTTGCTTGGGATGCAGAGGAGAAACAGGAAAACAAATTGCAGGAAAAGGAGAGTTGGAGATGAATATTCCCAGTCTTTGAGTCTTGGATAACAGCTACCTACATCACTTCCAGCTCTGAAGAATGACCACTTTTTTAGGTGTGCACATGATTTCTATTAAATATCTCCAAACTATTCTAAAAATGCACAGGGAATTATGGGAAGCAAAGAGCTACTCTCAGACAAAACCCTTCTTCAATTCCATTCCCATTCTATCTGTTTTTGTACAAGCCAGCTCCAAAAACAGGCACAGTCAATGGGGCATATTCAGATATAAAAAAACCCAAGAAACTTTTACGAAATGATTACAATGGATGTTCTGCTGGTCATTTAAAAACAATTCCCTCTTTAATTTAGCAGTTCAGGTGAGCCATAATCACCCCCAGTGTAAATAAATACACTAGGTGCAGTTAAGAACTCACAAGCCTGTCAGCCATGCCCAAGGATTCTCACAAATCTATCTGCTGCTGAAAAGCCACAGGTGGAGACCATTAAAAACAATAGCAGTTGTTTGGAGAACAGTTCTGGAGGAAGGAATTGCAATAAAAAGTACTGGGGAGATTGATGGGGTGAAATAAAAAAGGATTCTTTGATTTTGCTGCTTGTATTCTTTTCGAATAAAATACAACACAATCAACACAAGACTTTGGTATCTGCCTTCTAGATTTTTGTGTGATATTTGTCCAGAAGCAACCCTTTTTGTGCCAGGCCACAAATAAACTCTTCCATGACTTCTTTTTATGTACTTCTATGCTCTCGAATTTTCTCTTCGTCAGCAAATAAAGGGACGCTTAACTACCTATTCTTATCCTATCATCCTATACACCCATTCTTGAGAAACTTCCATGTATTTGCGAGGACAATTTCCAGTGCTATGATCAGCAAAGCCCTCAGAGACTTTCAAGTCCAGCCACATCCAGAACCCAAAACAGAGGAGTCACCTCTTGGTCATGAAGACAACACAGGAGATTTTATTTTGACTACAGAGAAATGAAGTTTTTCTAACAAGTGAAAACTTTGTACCACAAGACGAGCAGAACAAAAAATCCAGCTCCCCAAAGAGCTGCCAGAATATATGAGGCAAAAATGAGGTAGTGATAAAGGATTATTATCCTTCATTGTTGTATACAAGAGCCTCTGAAGATTCCTATCAAGGGCACAACAGCATGTAAAATGTTATTTGTAATCCAGTTGATTTAAAGCACATTTCAATTTCCTTATGAGATGAGTTTGCTGAGCCCCAGAGTCACAAGCCATGGGAAATGCTTTGAAGGTAGAGGAACAAAACTAGGCAGGGATTCCTTGGAAAGCCACCTTCTCCCTCACTGGTGTCCTGCAGAGTTGCACAGCAATCTCAGAGGAGCACAGCAGCTCTGAGAGGGATGGCCACCATTTATTGGGATAACTCCAACACTGAATATTCCCATGTATTTACCATCAGCCAGCTTAGCAGGAGGAGAATAGCAATGGGGAAAGAAGACTTCTCCTGCTTTTTTTTTAAGCAATTAACGGGTTAAATCTGAACCCACTCCTCTTCTGTAGAGGACACATGCTAGAGATTGGATAGTAAAGGAATAATAATCAAAGGAATGCAGAGCTTCTGCTAGATCAGACCCAAAAGTTCAGAATTTCCTCAAATCAAGTGTTTCTGCAGTTCTTAGCACCCACACACGAGCAGTGGGGGAGCCTGCTGTGTGTACCAACATGGAGGGATTTATTTAACCCATCTGAAACCTCGAGAACAGTGTAAGAACCTCATTCCACAGCAGAGGTTAAAAGGGGATGACACAGAGGAAATCCTACCAAAAAAACCTAAATTAATACAGTACATGTCCACCTACAGAGGTCTCATTTGCTTTTTCAGATTTGGAGATAATTGCAAAGATATATTTGCCTAGTAGGGGTCCATGAGTGGAGCTATTTTTTCAGACACCGTGAATTTTTGGGACAGGGAGAGAGGGGAAGGTTTCTGCTCATGAAGTATATGATGACCAGATGTTCATAATCTTCCTTTTAACCTCTGCACAGACTTCTGGTTCATGAAACACCACCAGCAGGTGAATGGAGCATTTCAGTGTCACACAAATTGATTGCCAGTCTCAGAATAGGAAAAAGAAAACCGTCCATAAATAAACGAAGAAACCACGTACACATAGTATGTCTCCTGTAAGATGCTTGTACCTCCCCCAGAAAAAGGAAATAAATAAAGAAGGAAAAATTCTGGATTTTCAGATTAGTTCTGTCCTCAGCAATAGGAGTTTGTCAGTTCATTCTCCACCGTTTGAAACAACTCATCTGCTTTCCTTCACCTGCAGCTTTGCAGGTTTGTAGCAACATCCCGCAATTAAAAGAAATGGTATTTTCTCCCCTAAAATACCAGGCACAAGTAGTGTTTTTCATATAGCTCCAATCCAGCAACCAGGTTTCCATAGTATCCAGAGACTAAAAAAAGCCAACGGGCTTCGGGGAAATTAATTTTAATAGAGTGTCTTGTGGTAATTGCCCAACCACACCACAAAAAAAGCCATTTATTTATTTGGTGTTAGTTTTAATACTTAACCCCAGCACCTGAGAGCTGGAAATGGATGAGATGCATTATTCCTGTGTTATTTGGAAAGAGGATGGACAGATTTGTGCACAAGTAAAGACCATCCAGAGCTGGGCTTTATGTGAACCACAAGGTGGCTGGATGCCACTGGATGGCTTCTAGGTGGCCAAGAACTGGCTATTTATACTAAGAAGCTTAACTTCATATAAATTTGCTATTTTTAGAGGATTTTGTAGTAGGAACTTGGGGAAATAGTGTTTTTCATACTCATTAGGAGTCAGAAAGCTCCCTGTGGATTTATCTCCACACTCCACATCCAGTCCCACGAGCTTTGGCAGAATCCCTGAGGATAGGAATGTCAGGAAATTCTCCTAAAATACTGTGGCATCCAGGCAGGCCAAAAACCTTAAAACTGAAAATGGAGAACTGAATGGACACAGAACTAATTCTGGCTGTTCCTGCCGTTATCACCACAATTCCTTGCAAATCCTCCTCTCAAAAAGTACAAAAATCAGCTCTGAGTTTCAAAGAGTTACTTGTTAAATTTCAGGGAATTAGAAGCCCAGTATACACCACATGGAGAGTCAAAGCTAAAGGAAAATGCTTCCCAGTTTTGCTCACAGCCTGGAAAGCAAAGGGCTTTCATTCTTGTCTGCTCTTTAGTCTTTTTTGAAAGCCTATTATTTGCTTACGTGTGAATAACTGAGCTAAGAAGCAAATTATTTTCTGTCTGCCCATTTCCATCTATGTCAAAAAGGTAACAGTCTTAATGTATTTTAAAAATTAACCAAAGTTTCTTCCTCTTTTTTATGATCACAATGGCACATTTGGAACACCATCACTTCCTATGGGTTAGAGGATACATATGAAAAACAGATAAAAAGAACAATCAGAAACAGTTATGCACAGTGGGTTTGTGCACATCCAAAGCACTCTGAGGGGACAATAGTCTCATTCAGCTGCCACCATCCACTAAAAACATAAATTAAGAAAAAAAATATAAACAAACCCAAACCCTCAGTCACTGAGTTGAAGTGGAAAGAAAGTAGAACACTTCTCCACCAAGTGAAAAACTAATTTTCTCAGTCAGATGCTGCACAGATACACCAGGCTGTTCAACACTAGTACCACAGCTGCTCTTTTTCCAAGAGCCCACTGTCCCAACCCTCCAGTACATCTGTAGCTACACTTCAGCAGGAGAACTGCAAAAGCAAAACAGGAAGAAAGTTTCCTTTGGACTCTGAGAGTTGGCATTTTAAGCAGTGTCAGGGGCTCTCTGGTGCTTAATAGACATCATTTACAGATGTCACCAAGAGGATGACAAGTCACTGGGTAATAGAAATAAGCTTTTTCCTCTAATGATGGGTTAAATCAAACTACATGTCAATTAAATATACAGATTTAAAAACAGTGCTGCCCAGACTGGTGCTGTGTATATCTCTATAAAAAAAAATCCCAGAATGTTTTGTGTTGGAAGGAAGCAAAGACCATCCAGTTCCAAGGCCCTGCCCTGGCCAGGAACTCCCTCTCCAGAAGCTCCAACACTGCAGTGCTGCCGCAGCTCTGGCAAACCCCTCGTCATTAAAAAGCTGTTCACAGAGTTGATCCAAACCCCGAGTAGGTGCTGTCTAGGAACAGAGCAGCTCCCAGGCTGGCTGTTCTCCTGCCAAAGGGGACGCTCCCTGGCTGGGCAGGAGCGGCAGCCAAGCTGGCAGCAAAAAAACCCTCCTGCGAGACAGGGAACTGATGTGGACCCGACTCTGCTGGTCCCCCAGAAAGGCCTAAGTGTGAGAGCTAAATCCAGCCCTCAGAAACGTACTGAGAATGCTGGGTTTGCTTTCTGCCTCCTACACACAGCACTCTTATGAAGCGCTGCATGGAGCTGGTGTCCACACTGCTGGGAGGAGAGGAGCAAACTTTCAGCTGCAACGTGAGAGTCCCCCGTTCATACAAAGCCATTAACAAAGCCTCCACTTATTTCCACAAGAGAAAAAAATACCATGGTCCCCATGAGCCTGCTTGAGAAAAAAAAATAAATTTAGATTTCTATCTGGTGGTAGAAGCAAGCATGAGCCTGCCTGAGAAAAAAAAAATAATTTAGATTTCTATCTGGTGGTAGAAGCAAGCAAAGTTCACACTAGAAATAAGAGAAAACGCAGCCACGGGGTAATTAATGAAGATTATCAAAGGATGGGAAGGTTTCTCTATTGCTAAAAGGATTGGAATCAGTAATAGCTGGCTTTGTAAAACCACTAATTCACCCAGCCACTGAATACCAATGTAAGGCATAACGCTGCTAAAAATATTCATAATTACTAGAGTCTAAGCTACAACAATAAAGTTCAAAGTTTGCTTCCCACAGCAGTTTTCAAGTTTGTGTAAAGCTCTTACTGGAATAAAACCAGGAGTCTATTGCTAATATGAACCTTCACTTGAGTATGAAGGTGGGGTTTTTGGGTTTTTTTAATTTCAGATATTATCGATGTCTCCCTAAATGCTTATTGCTACTTCTTACATGCAAGAGAATATCTTTATACAATGGAAAAAATAATGCTGTCTGTAATAAAATGTTTATTTTCCACCTAAAACCAGTTAAAGAAAAGTTTGTACTAGTAAATTGTATCAGCTTTTGAGGATGAAGAAATACAGGCAGTTATACTACAGATATTTTGCATGTTTTAGTACAAGTACCAGCTGAAGATTTCTGCAGCAAAATGATGAAATTTCTTCTGTTACCATCTCTGGTTTTGATCCTAAATTAAACTTTGAATTTTGCCCTTTTGTTTTTATTTTCTCGATGAATAATTCACCAGGTTTATCTAGTTTACATTTTAACTGGAATGTAAATAAGCAGCCATGCTATTCCGAAGACAATAACATTTCAATTTATCTGGAAAAATAAGAGATTTTATGGCACAATAATGCAAACTGTAATGCCTCATTTAGAGAACAAATGCATTGTTCTGGTAAAATATTGCAGAATTAGCTCGGCTTTCTGAGTATTGATATTGTAACATTATTGTTTGTGTGACAGGGAAAATCCCCACGAGCCACATCAGGCAACACCTGCAGAACAGCTGCACACTCATGGGGACATCAAGAACAAATAGCTAATAATCCACTGGGGGTTAATTTTAAAAGACAATCCATATCCCACCACACTAAACCCCTCCAAAAAATCCTATCCTGAGTTAAAATATGCCTTCCAGTTTAATGGATTTCTTTACTCAAAGATGGTTAGATTTGTTTATGTCATCAAAGCAAATCTCCAACACTACCCCACCTTGAAGAATTCTTGGAGTCATGTTTCAAGGCAGAATTCTCTGAATTTTTATAAACTCGAGCAGTTATAGTATAGAAATCCAGTCACTGCTAAGTTATCAATGACCTACAATGGAATTAGTGATGGTTGTAAATTTTAACCCCTTTCTAATGGGGACTGCAATTTTTAGCTCTTGGCCTAATATGTTGCTTTACTTTTATCTATCTTTTTAATCAGGCTGGTATCAAGATTCAAGGAAACATCCACTAAAATAGTGAAAACTAACACACAGGGCAAGCTGTAAAATCTCAGTTATAACAACCAAATCATAACCATCCTTGTTTTCCGACTGTTCATCAAAACTAAGGAAAAAAATCACATCGAATTGGCATCTGTTGAATTGCTTGTGAAAATCCACATCTACTGACAGCTGCCTCTACCTCACTCCTTCAGCTCTAAAACTACTCCTGCACTTTTCCAGTACATTTGCCCTGTGCTCTATCCAGGAAAGCCACTACACACTTTACAATCCTTGTCACAAAAAACCCACGGCTGGGTTTGAAGCAAGGAGGAGACAAACCACACGCTGTGAGAAATTTCCATGGAGACTCTGTGAGCACTGTTTCCAAGGGCAAGTGTAATGTTCATCTCTGAAGTCTCATGTTAAAATTAGTTGTACAGGTTGGGCAAATCAGGAACTGCACACTTGATAAAAACTCAGTCATATGATACAATGCCAGCTGTTCCAAGTAATCCCTACTCCATTTATCTGCTGGAGCAAGACAGCACCTCTTCTTCCTTTTTTGTATGGACCTTTTATTTGTTCTGCTCCACATAGATCAACTCCTAACATGAATTATTATAATGCCTCATACCTGATATTGAAATTTTACCCCCTTCAGAAGATTCCAGACCATAACTGTACCTGAAGAAATGATGCCCTATCTTCTCCTACCCTTGTGCTCTCCAAAGGATCTATCTCCCTGTCTAACCTGTCTTTCCACAGTGAGGTTCCCCTCATCTCCATGACCCTGAGCCATCAAACCTCCTCAAGCAAGAATGAAACATCTGCTCTGCCTCTCATTTTGCCCCCTGCCAAACTGGACTCTCCCTTCCCTAATGCCCGGTGCCTGCCACGAGTGTTATAAATGGCACTAATTGGGATCCTGGTTGCCCATTAACTCTTTTATTATTCATGTGACATTTATGACAAATGCCTTATATTACTTACAAATGGTTGAGGTGGCACTTACACACAGAGGCATAAACTTCAGAGTCATGGGAGAAATCACTTAGCAGCAAGGCAGGCTGACCACACCAGGGCTGACAACCACTTGCTGCCGTGTAAATTTAAATCTTCTCGTTCAGCACAAAAGATTAAGTAGTTTGGCATTCCTAGAAGTGCAGGTGAACTTCTATTTCAACAGTCTTTTGCATCACTGTAAATACCTCTAAAGATGGCTTTCTCCAGCCAGCCAGGGCTGTGCACTGTATGTTGGCTATAAAATAGAAAAAAATCCTGCCTTTCTCCAACAGAAAAGTCTCCTGCAACAGCCAAGTTGTCATTTCTCAGGATTGTCATATCCTCTTAATTAAGTTGCAAAATTCAGAACGGAATAACCCCGATGAACATAAATTACACAGAAATGGATTTGATTTGCATGTAATAATGGCTTCTTTCAGAATTAATTACAAATATGCTGGAGTATGGATTAACGTCCTCCTGATTCAGCAATGTATGTGCATGTTTAGCTGCTCTTTCTAAGCTAAGGCTAGGAGTAAATTGTCTAGACAATTAATTATAATTCTTCTCTCATTTGCCAAAAAAACAGTAAAGCTTTGTGCAGAATCAGTTACCCAGCCTTCTTCCATCCCTTCAAAGATCTTTAAAAAATCCATGGGCATATTTGTCATTCCATAACGAATTAAATTGCACACATTGTTCAGCATCAATTCTATCTGTGCAATCTGCCAGTACAGACTCTTCATACTTCCCATGGATTAAAAGAAACCAACCTCCAAAAATACAGCCTTGTTTCCAAACCCCACCTAACAGGAACAGGGAGAGCTTTGGAAGGATCCCTGCCCAGGGAACGCAGCAGTTCCATTTGTAAACTGGTCTTTAACGCTCTGCTAAACGCTTCTTCTTAAATAAACAAACAGCAAGGGAAATGTGCTTGAAGACAGAGATAAAAATGCACATCTATTTACTTTGGAAGCCTGCAAAGCCTGTTCTTTCACGGCTACAGTGTGAGGAAGTGGTGCAACTATTTAAATTCAATCACCATGGGAGTTCAAGGCACACTCCAAAAAAAGCTGCATGTTGTACCCTCTCCCGCATGCAAAAGCCAGCTCTGCAGAAATACACGTTGTAACACCAGGAAGTATTTTACCAAACCATACATGAGCCTGAAGAAGAACACAGCAAATAATGTAAAATCAATAGATCTTACAGACAAGGCTTGATCAATCCATCCCAAAAGACCTATTTTCAATACCCGGTTTCACAGAACCACAGCGTCCCTTTGTTGGTCGTGAAAAGGTTGTGGGGGGAAGAGGAAGAAAAATCCCAAATCATGATTTTGCTGCAAACTGCCCAGCAACACTCAAAAGGAGAACGAAGTATTGAAACAAAACCTAAAACACCAACAAAAAAATCCTCCAAAATATCAAACACGAAGATATTTTCAGCATAAATGAACAGAGTATTGAAATATATCCTTTTTATAAAGTAATTTATACTGCAATAACATCCATTGCATATTTTTTGTATTTACAGTGTAGTCTTGGAAAAATTCAATTTCAAGCCAAAGTAATTTGCTTTATTCTCCATGGTTACTGAACACCACTAGACCACGGATATTTCTGAGTGCAGAAATAGTTGCATAAAAAGTCATTAATTTTGGTTACTCCCTGAAAATATTTAGAAGGAACCAGAACTGATAGCCTATTTCAATAAATATTGAAATTCATCTAAATTTCAATAACTGAAAGAAGACTAGGACCTCCCAAATCACTCTGATAGTGTATTCCCAAAGGACAAGAAGAACCACCAGAAAATTCCCAGCCAGCCTGCCCATGGTTCTCTGCCACTGCTTTCCTGAATGCTGCACGAAGTTTCAAACTGATCAAGTGAAGCACCTTACCGGTGTTAGCCCACTGAACTTGCTGCTCAGAGGCATCCCACACTTTTTTCCAGAGTCAATTCTCCAACGGGAACATCACTCTTTCCCCAACAGAGCACTGAGAATCAAATTGCAGCATCTCCTACCTCGATCAAAAAGTCTCCAGTTCTCAGGCCAGCTTGCCATGCTACTCCCCCTTCATCCACAGATTCCAAGTACTGCAAAGCAGGAAAGGCTGGAGTTGGGGTGAATTCTTCAATTGGTGTGTCAGCTTTAAAAATAAATACCACATTGAAAAAAGAAAGTTATGGAGTGTTTGTAAATACCACTTGACTACAGGCCTATCACTGGCCATTCCAATTTTGGGTTCAAAAATGGTGGGTGCTGGAAGTGAGAGGGAAGTGCCTTACGGGAGATTGGGATGCTGGGGACAGAGTGCAACCCCTCTGCAACAGCAATCCACAGGTCTTCCTTCCAGAGGGGGAAATACCTGCTCCTTTCCTGACACAAACCAAAGTGTACCAGGCAATAGCTGGGTTCTGATATTCCAGGATATCCAGTACTGGCTCAAGTAACCCTTTTGTGTGCCTGGCAGAATGCTGGAACTCTGGCAACATCCACCTAAAAGTGAATTACGTGCTGGAGCCGGGAGAGAGCATCTGGCCAAACTAGGGGGATGGGGTGAGTGGCGAAGGATGAAAAAGATCAACCAGAATTTTTTTTTTTCCCCTCCTAAATTTAGATGTGCATAACAAAGAAGAGACCAGAAGAAATCACTTTTTAGGACAGGAGGCAGAGCCGGCCCTGTGACAGCCCTGCCTGTCCCTCTGTGTCACGTACACACAGGGGCACAAAAGTCCTTGGCTCTTTCACCTGAGGTGCCCCCGCTGCTCAGAGAAAACCTGGGGGAAGCTGCTGGGCTCACCCATTGGGAGTAAGCCCTGCTCAGAGCGCTGATAACCCACACCAACGCTCAGAGATAAGGCAGTGCCTTGGGCTTTCCTGCTTCAACTCCAAACATTTCGTTCGGCTAAAACTGGCAAAGCTTTCCCAGCCCTGCAAATCCCTGATGGCACGGGCTGAGGTTTAGGGGTGGGGAACGGGGAGAGCAAAAGCCATGTCCCAAGAATGAAGACATGGAATAATTATCATGCTCAAGCAAGGCAAGGGAGAACCCATGTGAAATGAGGGGGAGCACGAGATGGGACATACCATCACATATATATATTTTTTTTTATATACAAAGGGAGCAAACTGCACTGAAAGTTAAAAAGCAAAGCATTAAATAGAATGCCTTTTTTAACTCTTAGGAATGCCACCGTGATGGATTTTAGCCTACAGAGAAGTGCCATGCAGCTTAACATATGAACAGCTTGAAAAATGAGCACACTACAGGCCATGCAACATACATGCAGCTTCTCAAGATATTAAAAAAATCATATTTTCATACTAAAACTGCACCAATGTCACCTTGCAGAAGATCCACACCTATTTTGAACAAAACATCCCTCTCTCCTCTGTTCCTATTTGCAGCCCTATTTAATCAGGCTGGTATTTGAAATAAAGCAGCAGTTTTTATGAGGAAAGCAGGTTTCCCATAGTTAAGTAAACTGCACAACAGAACAGATTAATGGCAAAATACTACATCCACCGGCACGAGAAAAATTCAGGCAAAACTTTCTCCCCCCAAAACGATTATGCAGTGCTTCTCCTATGTAAAAATGCAAACTGCTTCAGAGAGAAGGCACTGAAATCCATCGGAGTAGTATAGCATACAGAGAATCCTGTTGTCTAGCAACCAAGTGCACCAAGAATAATTCCTGCTTATATTCCAAGATGTATAAATTTCTTCATGCCACTGCACATCACACACACACACACTCACACACACACACACACACAGAAGCACATACCTTTTGCCCCTCTGAGCACAAATCCAAATCCTTCATTGTCTTTTTTCTGCAGGACCACTGCCTTTTCTTCTATTATGCAGTCACTGTAGAGAGAATTCCGAGGATAGCGACCATTATTACATCCCTTCATCACCACTGTAGTAGCTGCTCCTCCAGTGTGCAGGTTCATCATCATCACAGCCCGTTAATCAAATAATATTTCAGTAACCAAGCATGGGAAAATATAGAACAAATACGAGCGAGGGGAAGACAAAGACTAAGCCGGATGGTAAAAGAGAACATGACAAAGCAACTTAAAAGGAATAAAAAAGGCAGAGAGGAAAAAGAAAGAAGAAGAAATCATGCATGGTGGTTTGTGTTCTATATGAATGACTGGATGAACATGTGATCATGTAATCTGTGGGCTAGCTAGGACTCTAAAAGGAAAAAAAGTAAGTGAACTGAACGACAGTATCATTAATAAACTCCTCAATCGTGGATGTACCAGATGCATCTTCTAGTGAAGCCAAAATGAAACCAACCAGAAGAAAAATGAGGCAGCATTTTAAATTTAAAGATAATAAATTATGATTTTCTATTAGCTAACTAAAAGGCACAAATATATTCTGAAAGCTATGCCTTGCATCAAAAGCCCTTTTTCAATCCTATTGAATGTTGCATGCTGCAAGAATCCCACATGATCATCTGACAGCCTACAATGCTAACAACGTGCAGCTGCCTTGGCGTCATCAAGCACAAATTTCCACAGCATCAAGAATCTGCATAATTGAAATAGTAACAAGGCATGCACAAGCAGGAAAACACATTTTCTAAGGAATATTTCCTGTCTCCTGATAAACAATTAATATTATAAAACAAGGAGATGGTGTAAAGGACTATTTATGTAAGCAGTATTCCCTTAAAGAGAAAGTAGCCTTAGGAATCTCACTGTCATTGGCTAAGATAAAAGTAGAAGGTAGATGAAGAAAATACACAAAATACACATTAAAATGAGATCTTTCAGATACAGGGAATGATCTGTAAAAGCCTTCAGGTGCTTAATATCTTTCATTAAACATGAAGTTACTAAAAATAAGCTCAAAGAAAAAAAAAAAAAAAGAAGAAAAAAATTCGAATGCTCTTTTAGGTACCAAAGCATGAATTGTCAGCACTGCAAACTATGCTGCTTTAAAATACCTACAGAACTAGTTCAGATAGAATGGACTATGAGCAAGTTTGTTTTCCTTAATTTTTTACTAGCCAACTTCTGTTCCCACTGGTCCTGTACAAAATCCAGTCCCCAAAGCAGCAAGTGCAAGGCGAGACTGGATCTGCCTCAGGGCCATTAATAATCCCCAGGGGGAGGAGGAAACTAAATAAAGAGAAATTGCTGTGACCTTTTTATTTAAAGCTCTGAACAAAGAGAGGGATGATGCTATCAGGACACCGATGGACAGCCTCCAAACTCCAGATTTTTCGTGCATCACAGACCATCCTTTTGGTGCCTTTCCAACTCTGCGGGATGAAACTTCCCATGGCTGCTGGAGCGGTGATGTCAGGTTGTCTTCCAAAGTGCAGAGTGTTTAACACCACACATGAATTCAGACTGCCACAGAGGTGACTTTGTGGGCAAGAGACGGTCTCCATCATCTTTTGTATCTCTCAACTTATTGTTATTTACTGTGTCATTCAGACATTTCGTGTTCTTACAATTAAAAAGCTTCTGGTTCTTGAGAAAGCCCAACACCCTCCTGCTCAGGGGTATCAGGGTGGGATGGAATATGCAAGTCTCAGAGCCCACTGAAGCTCTCCAGCCACATCCTGATATTCTAGAAGCTGACTGGTCCTGCCAGTGCATTGGCTTATTTCCCTCATTTCACCACCACATTCCCAAAGTAGGTCCCTGTACTTATCCACTGAAGAGTCAGCAGTGTTATTTTTCTTAATATTTGGTCAAATTAATAAAACCCATTCCCTTCAAGTTTCCCTGTAACCAATCAATAGCTTAATAGAGCTTAGAAGGCAACTTCTGAGAGGTTAAAAGGCAACTTCTGAGATCCTAATTATAGCAAGAGTTTGGTTCAAAGAACACCCTCGTGTCCCCTCCCCAGGTCCCACTCTCATGTCAGTTCATTTCCATACAGAATTCAGAAGTTTATCAGCTCAGCAAACTCAGGATCAATTCACCTTTTACATCAAACAATAAAAAATTTAAAAAAAAAAATAGGCATCCAGGGTCCTTCCAGAGCCAGCTAATGGAATGGATGGGCATTTTCTGGTCAGGCTCGCTCCATCCTAATGTACAGATTAAAGGCAGAAAAACCACCTCTGATTTTCTTCTCATGTACAGCATATCTATTCCATAAACTACCCAGTTTTATACTTCAGTTCATGTACTGAAAGTGGGGACACCAAATTGCCAACATTTTACGAAGTTTGGGGTTTTATGTGCAAGGGGGAGGTGAGAGGGAAGGGAAGGAGAAGCATAACAAGATTTTTGGTGAGAAAACACACAAACTGATCTCTGCTATTTGATAAATACAGCTTTCTAATATACAGTTGTAGCCATAAAGAAAACAGCATCACAGCCTGGAAAGTAAAACCGAAGGCTTGAAAAAATCAGATGTGTAGCATTTCTTCTCATTTAAGTTCCCTAGGAGTAGGGAACCTGCAATAATCCTCTGGCTTGAGTAGCTTAAACTTGTTCAGGCAACCACAGAAAGCGAATTGATTCTCCACACACACTCCAGTGCTGCAGAGAGAAGAACCAGCAGCAGGAACAGGGGGGAAGACAAACAGGCACACAAAAAAATGATCTGAACTTGCAACCTCCACAGCCTTTCTCCCAGAAAAGTCTGCATTCCCAAGAAAAGGGGGCAGAAGGAGGACAGAGTTTCACCTCTGACTGTTTGCAGTGCTGCTTTTTGCTTGCTTTGCCACGCCAGGGTTCTCTGTGCCAGTCAGGGTGGACTCTCCACCCAAGGTCTGTTCACAGTCCACCTGCTCCTGGCAGGCCAAGTGGTGCCAAATGTAAAAGTAGGTCAAAATTTCTCCCCACGAGCCTTTTTGGCAACGTCTCTTTGATCCTGGAGGTGTTGTAAATACGTAGCAGCAGAACACTGGGTACAGCAACCAGTGACAAAAGAAGGTGGCATTGCATTAGGAGCCTACTCAGAGGCCTGAGCACAAGCAAGAAGAGCAATTTCTTCCCAGGCTCTTTCAGTACAATACACAGCTCTGTGTGAGGCCAGACAGTCCCTGTTATCTGTGATACGCCAAATTTCAATAGCTAAAATCCCTGAAGTCCCCTTCTGTCCCATCCCAAACCGAAATTAAACAGCTTCCATTTCAGAGACGGGTCTTCAGAATATGACCAGTTCCATATGATGGTAATAAAATGAGTAATTCTAAAATCAATAGCTCATTACTTAAATAGGGCACACACTGCTTTGACTTTGGGCTGTGCAAGGCCAAGATTCATTGCAGGCAAAGTTAAATGCAAAAGGCATCCTATCAAGTGCAGGATATTTCTGTGTGGAGCACAACCATAAAAACTTCACGCTAAAATAACAGTCAATGTAAATCTCTGCTTTACTCAAGAGTAAATATTAGCAAACATACTTGTTCACCAGCTCATGTAATTTCCTTAACAATTTAAGGCTCAAGAACTCTGCAGAGCTGCTACAATTTCCCATAATTTTACAGACTTACCAATGGAGAAAGGGAAATACAAGGATTTGCCCCCTTGACATGTGACATGACAGACATGTGAGTTTTGAACTCAGCACTGTTCCACATAACAACCATCATTTGTGTGGGCTTTTCTAAGCAGCAGGAATTTCTGCTTTGCTAACAGCCCATTAGGATAATATTTGAGGAAGGAAGGAGAAATGTCAAGTCTTTCATAAAGACCTGTATGAAGAAAATAAAGGTTGGAGGGCAGGTTCCTGCTGGAGGCAGGCCCACGAAACCTGGCTTCCTGTTCTCATGTAGGATAACTACACCCTATCTTAAGGCATGACTTATTCCACAAGTTAAAATACTAAATTGCAGAGGTGGAGACTATCAGAACTACAGGATGTGTTTAGGCAAGTTTGTATCAAGTGTTTCATTGCTGATTTCGATCTGAAAAGCAGCACGTAGAGGACACTCCACTGAAAATTATCACCATTATCTGGAAACAGAAGTGCCTATTTGGTATATTGTCAGTCTCTCCCAAGGCAGAGACAAAAATGAATGTAAAAAGGAATTATTGTCCTGATTCTCTGTAGTCATGCATCCCCCAGAAATGTAACCCAACCTTCTCAGCTTCAGTAGCCCCTGAGCCCCCAAGGCCTTCAGCCAGGATTTGCTCTCCCCTCGAGTGAGAAGTGCCTCTCTCCAGGTTCACTTCTTTCAGTTGGCCAAGTAAATCTGAATCTCTTCATTAGCCCTTTTTCCTCTCCTCAGCACTCTTGCAATTGCAATCTTTTGGAAAGATCTACTGAGTTCACAGCTAGATACATCCTAGAAGAATCAAGTGCTCTGCCAGGTGCAATAAAATGATATCTAAATCATTCCATAAATTTATATCCAACGTCTGGAAGCAGTAACACTAATTCCTTTCAGGCTAAGATGGCCAATTTATGGTGGTTATGTTCCAGTCAGAGAAGGGCATTTGGGAAATCTGTTCAAGAGGAAGAGCCCTTTGTGCATTATCCAACAGTCAATCCCTGTTAAAGACACATCAAAAATATTCTCTCCCTTTTTTTGGGAAGTAACCTGTCCAGATACCACATAAAATGGAAATTATGTCTCCAGCAAACCTTATTGTAGGATATTGCAAACTTTTGGTGGGAAAACATTTCCTGCTACTGCTGGAAGGGGTCAACCTTACAATTTATAGTCAACTACTCTAATAGCTTCAGGAAAATTGGCTGATCCTAGTAATTAAGGCCTTCAAGATTAATGAAGACTTTCTGTGATTGCTCAAGTTTCCCAGGCATCGATCACCCACTTTGAGGTCTCAGAGAAGAGCTCTCACAGCTCTCCTGTACCAGGCGCAGCAGCAGTCGCTTGTTCCAGAGCAGTGAGCGGGTTCTGGGTACAGCAGGCAGGAAGATACACGGGCTGGTCCTGAAAACCCACTGGCAAACCAAACAGAAACCGTGGCCTGTAGCCAACCATGTACTCAAACTCACAGTGGCCTCTCCCTTCACAGAATCCTAGGATCCCAGGATGGCTGGGGTTGGCTCACTCTGTACAGCTGAGCAATCCTAAAGTCATATATGACAAGTCTAAATGAATTTCCTTTAGAACATACGTTTACCAGGAATTCTACAGCAATATGTTTTTGGGAGGAAGAAAATATTTCCAGATAGATGGGTCAGTACCTCAGCACTCTCCTCAGGGCAGACAGAACCCAGCATTAGAATAGAAATACTGGACAAAAGTAAATTTTAAATTGATGAATTCCTTACTAGGCAGCTGAAGATACAAGTCCAAGGAGTATGATCACGGTACAATGATGAAAACATGATGGAGAAGGGATGAACAGAATCACATAGAACTAAATCTTCTCCAAGTCATTCTGCTATTTCATTTAAAAAATAAATTGTAAAATCAGGGCTGCATATGGAAGTGCAGCATGGAATCAAATGCTTAGTGGTACCTATGGATCTCAGCTTGACAGGTGCTCTCAAAGAAATCCAAGAGCAGAATCTTTACTGGCACAAACAATTGCTCATGTGTCAGTGCCTGACTGGCATGGCTGGCACTCAAACAAAAAAAAAAAACAAAAACAGAGAAGACAGGCAAGATCACCATTACCCCTGCTTGCACTATCTTCCTTTCTAGCTTTATGAATTGTGGCTAACAACTTCAAATTGCAACAGAAAGGACACGGTCTGATTTCTCCTACGTAAACTTGGCATAGCTGTGTCTTCCTCAGCTGGCTACGTTCAGGTCAGGTAAAGGAACAGGAAAATAAGAAAGGAACAGGAAAATAAGAATGCTCCTCTAACTTCCCCATATTCATGTATTTGACTTTCCAATCTCCTGTACCAGTGCTGTTTCTCCAGAGTTAGTAAACATCTCGTGGAGCTCTTTGATCATGAGAACAGCAAGGCTGCAGATTTTGCTTTGAAATCTGCTGATGAAAGAGGGATATGTCAAACTGTGGCTGTTTTAAAAGACATTCAGATATTCTCCAGTTCCAGAGCTGTGCTCCGCAGTGAGGGAATCACAGGCTCCAGTAAAACCTGACAGGGCACATCACATCTTCCACCTAAAAAAGGTGTCTCATTCACACTTCTAAACAAGGAATGAAGGCATCTTTATTGGATTTTGAATACTTGATACCCTGGGTGAAAAAAGAACAGTTCTTCACCAAGTCCCCAAATCCACACTAATATCAGCCATTAAGGGATTCAGTAAGAATTAGGAAGTCAGGAAGGTGGAGCTGCTTTTTCCAGCCTGTGATCAGCAGAGATGCCCAAAAAATTAACCTATCTTAAAGACAGTAACAGTGCTGTACACTTCAATGGGTTTACACTATAAAGCTTTACCAAAAAATACAGGTTTAAAAGAGAAATATTGAATTTCACAACAGAAGTGCAAAGTAGTTGCACAATTTCCTTATGTAGAACCAAGGAGAAACTTCCTCTCTCTCTCTCCCCTCAGTCCACATTCCTTTATTCAGCTTTTAATTACACTTGATATCTTTTTTTTTTTTTTTTGGTGTGTAGGAGAAGGGAGTAGCCAATCCAAAGTAATACTTTTCAAATAAATTGATTTGGTTAATGGTACTTGTGGTTCTTTCGTGTTTCCACCTTTTGACGATGAAACTGCAACAACTAAAGTAAAATATTGATACAGCAAACCAGGAAGTCAAAAAACTTTCTGGAAAGGGAAATCACCCAGTAAAAGTCTGATTCTATATTATATAGGAATCTCAGGGGAGGATATGAAGGGAATGAAAAAGTTAGTAGTAATTTCATAATTGTAAGCAAATATATATATATATATATGGTTTATATGCACCATATGAATGGTTGTATTGATATCCATGTATAAATATATATACACACCAAATATTTTAGTCTTTTTTAAGAGAAATGTTATTATTCTTTCACATCTGCACTGGTAGGGAGAAAACAAAAAATCACTGCGGGGTGAGGAGAGTGGCAAAATAAAAAATAAAAGCTAATTCTCCTGTATTAATTAATTCCATTTGTCTTTTTAACATGAACAGTCATTTCAAACACCACACAGGACAAAGTGAAAACCAGACATGAAACATGCAGGAGAGTTTTCTAGCCCAGAGTCCTTCCAAGCCCTTCACACAGATGTTCCACCCAGTACAGGAATAGCTTGGCCTCCAGCACACTCCATTTGCACCTGATACTTACCAGCAATTTTCAGTTTTTATTATCAAGCATTTGAGCAGAGTGAGCCTGGACTGTGAAAATATTAATATTCATTGCTAATACGATGAGCCTTGAGCAAACAGGCTGTCCAAACACTCACATATGTTTAGATAACCAGAACATTTACGTAATAAACACTTTACTGTTTAGGTTTGTATTTTCCTACGCTAAACCAGCTGCAGTTCCAGCCCCTGATGTTGCCACCAAACCACAAAGAAATAGGAATTTTCTCCCTAATCATCTTAACAAATAAAGTATTTAGATAAAAGGAATAATAATTATAGAGTTAAATCCACTGTTTTTCTAATACAGTTTTAAAAAAATTAATAATTTCCAACTGTTTTTTGCTAAAATTGCTCATTATTACCACAGACAACCTCTGTACCAAGAATATGTTCAGGGTTATCAAACAGGACAAGTAACAAAGGCAGAACAAGGGAAGTAACTTCAGTCACACCTCGGATTTAAAAGGAAACAAACAGAAAGTGCTTTATTTACACATTTAAAATGTGTTGCAAGCCCTTTAAGGTAGCAGTTTGACCTTGCAGGTCTTAAAAACAATTATTAAACCCGCTGTACATTTTGGTGTCATAACTCCGCTTGCTCCAAGAGAGTCCAAACAAAAACCAGCTATGAAATAGGGGAAAGAAACAGGTGATTTCAGGACTGGTGATAAACATGAGTTTCAAATTTGTTGTAAGGGATCCCTCAGGTTTTCCATTACACCTGTTTGCTAGGATGAGCAGGAGGAATTATCATCCTCCTGTCCTGCATTCCTTGGAAAATAAATACAGCCCTGCCCACAAGGAGTAGGAGGAGCCTTGGCTGTTCATTTCAGCTTTACAGATGGAAGTATTTCACTTACAAGTCTGCATTGTACAGAAGAGTGCAGTGCTTAAATCAGTGCTAAACACATTGCAAATCTTTAAGATGAAAAATATTATGCCTTTAGTATATAACTTACAAGTAAGTTTGAAGTTCTGTCTCAAAACAAATGAGGCCTTACCAAAGGCATAAAGTTTTTCTGAAAACATCTTTATTCTTCTCCGAGAGCTTCAAAAATATAGTGCACAGTGAAACTTTGATTTTCTAGGATTTTACACAAAAGACCTATAAAGGTATTGTGAATTACAGTTTAATTTTCACATATCCCTTTAAAAATCCTGACTAATCACGTTATTTCACAGTCTCATTAACATCAGGAAGGAGGTGGCAGCTCTACCTTTTTTTCTGAAATATATTCTCCCTCTTCATTTCTCTAATTGCACTAAGCCCTTAAGTTATTTTAAGTCTACTCCAAATTTTGCTTACCTGCAAGACAAAATGCCCATCTTAACAGCTCTCCTGCCTACCAGCATCATAATTTTCAGCAATTCTGTCAAAGCATGGCCAGTTTAGCCCAAAATGTTGGTAGCAGTGAAAAAATTTGCTGACTTTACAATTTAATTTAAATTGGCCATGACTTCTCTTAATTATGTGAATGTTGAACTGGAACCTGTCTTTATTGCCTCCTTCCCTTTCACATTCAGCTCGCTGGTTGCACTAATGTGGAATTTCTGGGAATATGAAGCTTTAATTTTCTGTGTACTGCAGACAGGGTAAAAACGTTGGTTTATCATTTCAAGTGAACTCAGATGCACAGAGTTTAATGCATTTCAGGATTTTTGGTGTTGGAAGTGTTTGCAGTAGAGCTATAAACCACCTCTCCCATAGGTGCAACTGCTCCAGGTTTGGTAATGCTGGTCTAAAGGATCCCACAATCTACTCAATACCAGCCCTGGTTTTCACCTGGAGCACCAAACTCTTAATTCTGTTATCTGGGCCCTATAAAAAAATCAGAGAAATCAGAAGACCCATGCGTTACAGTGTTCTTTTTCCCTTAAAATGCACTTGCCACTTTTCCTTAGTGCACACGTGTAACACTCGCTATTCCTCTGCTCAGAACCTTGCCATGAACTCAGTCTTCGTGTAACACTTATCCCTCCAAGCCAATCTTTTGTTGATACATTTTAGTCCTTGTCAGACACCATTTCTCCCAAAACAGGCTGACATTTTGTGTCAGAGAGAGCGGGGAGCCCCAGCAGCACCACCAGCTCCTCAATCGGTGCATCTGCCAATCATTGCCACGGAGCACCCTGGAACACCCACAGGATGGAGAGAGCATCTGCCTCTTGGCTCGGGGGAAGAGTAACACTTTCAAAGGATTTGGGTAAAGCCCTGCTCAGTCCAGCAGGCTCCTGGCATTCAGGAGCAGCAGCTCAAGCTGTGGATTTAAGCCTGACACACACCCAGACTTTCTTTAGTCCAGGTGAACGCTCCAACACCATTGTTTGCTCTTTAGCTGCTCCCTCTTTGTTGGGTTCGACTCCAAAGAAACACAGCTCCAGCACATCTGGTTCGTCCCAGGGCAAGCAAGGCACTCTCCTCCACCATCTTCCTTTTGCACCACAGAAGAGACCGAGCATGAAAATCCACCCCCTTCTGATTTTGGATCATTTCAGCTTTTAAGAGGAACAAAACACATACATTGCCTGCCATCCACCCTGGGAACTTTGCCTCGTAAATTAAATTGTCCAAATGCAACAAATATTTGTGAAAATCTGGCTGGAAAGAGAGGGGGGGGAAAAAAGGCTGGTTTAAATCATTGCTCCCACTGGAGGCAAGCCCACAGCACGAGCTCACCAGTTATTTGTTCCATTTGGGGCTGCCAAAACTTCCAACTGCATCACTCCCAACCAGAGGCACCATATGGAGGCTTTGCTCATCTGGTGATGAGGTGACAGCACGGCAGCCAAAGGTGCCCTGGGGCAGGGAATTAAATCATCTCAGGGGCTGGGACACAGGAGTGGAAAACACTAATTATCAGAAACCTAATCATTCTCCTTCCCCCCCCTCCAAAAAAAAATCCCATTTGAATTTCCTGCTTTCCTCTCCTCTAATTATGTGGCTGTTGTTTCTAACCAACCTGATGTCACACCCTCACAAACTTCTCCTTCTGCATCCCCACTCCTTTTTCTTTTCTTTTTTTAATTTCCTCTATTCCAATTTAAAGAAAAAAGAGCCACTTCATTCCCCACCACGCACAGGACACAGGCTGCTGCTTTCAGTGGTGACATTTAAAGCCATGCTGTCCTCCAGCATCCGGCAAGAGGAGATGCAGAGGAAATCCTGCTGAGCCTGGGAGTACCAATTGCTGTGCAGGAAATGGCACAGCCCCTCAAATCCCAGCCCGTGCAAGCAGCAGCTTCTCTAGCCCAGGCACACAGTTAAGTCTGGAGTAGCATTAGATGTAGATCCTAAAAGTTTTTCAGAAGAAGCATTGTAATTCTAAATTTGGGAAAGGCTGTGTATTTTCTTCCAGCTGTTGATGTCTCTTTGCTAACACTTCTCACTGAAAATTAAGGCAACCATCTAGCCCAGAAAATGCCTGACATATTTGAGTCATTAGTTACCAAACCATTAGCTGCTAAAAGCTGAAATCTTACTGAAGTGGGGTAAGCAAACTTCACTGTCAAGGCAGCAAACAACTTAAAAATGCACTTACAAGCTAATGGAAACTTTTATCACTCACTGTAGAGTTTTACATCTCGCTGTAATTGTATTAGAATTTAATAGAGCAATTACAGTACAGGTTTAGATGGAGAGGTACCACAATTCAGATGCACACACACACACACACACACACACCTTTTTTCCTCCTACTTCAGCAATTCCTTTCAATATTTGCTGTAGTCACCAGCACAAAAATGTCCATAGTGGCATCACACAACAGCAGGAGAGGCAAAGTGCAAAGTTGTTTGTTAGCAACCAAAGGAATTTCCATTAGAAATTGAATAACTGTAAATGAAAAACTTCACATTTTACATCTCCACCTGCTCCACTGAGGCTACGTGTTAATTATTCCTAAATACATATGCAATTCTTCAAATTGTATCAAATTATGCTCTTCAAGTTAATGAGGCACAAGGTATTAAAACTGAGCTACCCTTGCCTTTCTACCTCACATTAAGAGCAGTTCAGTGTCATCAAACTGTTACACTCATAGTTAATTAATTAATTCAGAACAGAAAACAGGCAAGTCCAACAAAATAATTTTAGACACCAGGTGAGATTACATGCACACAAAACATTTGACTTGCTTTTGTTTTCTACAGTTTGGCTGGTGCTGACTGTTCTCTGTGCCCAAAAAACCCATGATATCACATCTGCAGAGATCTTAAATGATTAAAATCCCAAAGAGCTTTGAGATGTAACTGCATCACTGTCTCACACGGTTATATTTCATTACAATGATGAGCATGCTCCGATATTTTTGTTACCATCTTCTAGGCAAAAACTGAGCTATGTGTATATGTAAAAAAGTCAAAACGCTGCTGGTTTTACTGGTTTCTACCAGAGGAAACCAAAGATTATGTTTAAAAGATATACCTGCAGGTAAGAACAGCTGTAAAATCACTTTCCACTTATTATCAATGTGTCAATCCCAGAATAAAGCAAGAGAAATTGTGGATTTATTGTTAAGAGTGAATAGCACCGTGTTAATCTCCTTACTCCCATCTCCTTCAAGAGATCACCTGACCCGTACAGACTTCCCAGGAAACACTAGTGCAGTGGAACTGGTGATATCCAACAGAAAACAAACAAACAAAAGAGCAGTTCACAGAATCCTGGAATGGTTTGGGTTGAAAGGGACCTTAAAGACCATCCAGGTCCAATCCCATATCATCTAGTTCTAACCCCAATTCAGAAAATCTAATTTATTCTCTGTGTAACAACACTTCTCTCACTGTTCTGCCTAGGGAGAACCAATGTGAAAATGTGGGAAGCAGGATATAAAATATAACAACAGCTCTTATACCTTCCCTCAGCTTTTGCAAGGATCCATTTGCCAGGGTTTAGTGGATTGCTGCCAGGCAAGCAGCACTCAGCAAGCACATATGCCAAATTCCCCACCCCAGGGACACGGGGCCACCATAACCAGGAGAAAATCCCTTTGTTCCCTTTGTCAGTTTTATATTCCTCACCACTTGCAGTGGCCAGAATTCCATCAAAACTTTCCATCCATTTGAAATCTATATTTTATTATTTTAAAATCTATATGTAAAGAGATAAGCAACCGCATTTCTCCAGAGAGAGGATTATTTATGTGAAATACCCACATGAAACCATATCTCAAACCAGAAGAAAG
This sequence comes from Picathartes gymnocephalus, assembly GCA_013390045.1. Lineage (NCBI taxonomy): Eukaryota > Metazoa > Chordata > Aves > Passeriformes > Picathartidae > Picathartes > Picathartes gymnocephalus. Next base: position 51,212 of record WEKY01062011.1, read on the forward strand.
TATTTCTGTATCAGACTGAGAGCTTCCACTAATAAAAGGAGTGTAACACACCTAATGCCTAAACTACCAAGACAGCACCACTTACATCACAATTTTGGGACAAAGGTATCCAACAAACACATTCTCTGGGTTAAAAAAATTTTAAAAACAACCAAGCTCCCCACAGCATGCTGAGTTACAGGGACAGACAGCTTCAGCTGTGCCAAGGAGTCTCTCTGAGCTGCTCAGGATTAAAGCTTAGGCTGCTCTATCCGACAGCATGGATGACAACAGCAACAGAGAGTGGCCCGGAAAGAACATCTGAGAAGAATCTCTGTGATTTTTGTGAGGTGTTTTTATGTGAATTGCCTTTTGAAGAGTTGCTCCTGTCAGCTTCTACACTCGTGGGACACGGATGCTGCCACCTGACTCCAAGCAGGGACAGCAGGGTTAAAGAATTAAGCTTTTCATTAAGTTTTCTTACAGACTACACCATCCAATTTTTCTCTTTGTTTTCCTCCAGAAAAACAGAACAAAAACCATAAGGCAGATCAATTTGGTCCTGTCATTAATGTGGTGGCAACAAGCCTTTGGAAAAGGTTATTGTTCATCACCTCCTCTCCTGTGAGCTCCTTAATACAGCTGGAGCCATGGGATGTCAAGGAAAGGCACCAGGAAAACTTCTTCCATGCAGGGACTGGAAGCAGTTAAAGTGTCTGGAGAAAAAACCCCTGTGTGAAAGTCGATAATTCTGTGAAGAAAGACACAGAACAGGCAGGAGACCTCCCATTTATCTGCATATTTGATTGCACTGAGGCTGGCATTCAATTGTGCTATTGACTTGTGCTGCTGCCCTGCTCTGCTGGGGGTGGGAGATGATGCAATGAATGCAGTAGGAAAAGTTTCCACTGCCGTGTCCTAAAGTTCCCAAACTCATGGAGGCAACGGATCCTGTTTTCCACCACACCAAGTTTATCACTTTTACATAGCACCACACTGTCTCGTATTATTTATGTCTCCAGAGTATAAAACTAAGTTATCACTGTATTATCAGTCCCATTCCATTTAAAAGGGTGATAACATTTTATATTTGAAATTAAACAACTAATTAATTCCACATATTTTCCTGAGTGAACAATCCACTGTCCCATCTTGAAAGAATTAATCAATTCCCTCACTTCAGTTAAAAAGTAGATTAAAAAATGGTCATTTCTAAAGGCTTACCTTAGCTTTAAATTTTGAAAAAATGAAGAATTTTTTTTTAATTCGAACATCCATTCTATGCCTTAGCAATATTTTCTGTTATTAAGCTGGAATCTGACCTTGATGAAATAACTCATTTATGCCCTACAAATAATTTCATTTGAATTAACTGCTGACCACAAATCCAGGGAAGACAGAAAACTCCAGAGATGTGGCAGAGCAGTCTTGCATTATCTCCTTGCAGTTTTAGTGGTGTATCTGCACTTTAGAACAAGGAATGGGGATTTAACCTGAAAGAGGATCGACATGAAGAAGAAATTCTTCCCTGCGAGGGCATGTCATCAGCATTTAAAGCAGATCATACATCAGACCTGGTAGTTTCAAATATTATATTATATTTGTATGATATTTAGTGACTATTTGCACAGGCAAGCAAGTCTCAGTGCCTTTCTCCACATTAATAAGCATCCTTCCCATTTCCCCAAAGTTAATGTATGGATAACTGATCTCTTATGCAAAGCTGAAATAGGATTTAATGAACCTCCATTACTCAAGCTGCACATTTTCCTCAAGATGAAAAATGCCATGTACAATGTATTTTCCTGCATGTGAATAAGCCCATTAATATAGATTTCTGAACAGAGTGTTTCTACTCAGCAATTTTTGCCCTTTGGGAGGGAGAAGGAAAGAGAGAAGGGAGCAGACACTTCCCCTCACTCCCCCACATCAGCTCCAGAAAGGAACTGGATCAGCTTTGTTAATACCTTGGATTCAGAGCTGTTCTCAGCACAGAGCCACAATTGCCTTCTGACAAATGTTTATGAAACCTTTGCTGCCAGCATTAAATCTGTTCTAATGCATTCTTCCCCAACTTTGATAGGAAATGATAACAGAGAAAGTAATCAAAGCAGTACAAATCTGGCAATATCAAGAATTGCTCTCACTTTCACACCTTGTTTGCCTCTTTGAATAATTCCCCTCCCTGAAGAAGCTCTTGTGAGGAATTATATCTGGATGTTCCACCAAGAGACATTAATCTCCAGACATGTTCTGTATTGCAAATTCTTCTTCCTTAGCAGCAATATGCAGGCACCAGTGAAATCACCATTCAGAGTTACAAAAAGCTGATTTGCAGCCTCAGTCAAGTACCTGAAACACAACTTGTGTGTGTTATTGGTTTTTTAGTTTTCCTGGTGTTACTTTTTAAAAATTCTAAATTTACCATACTTTGCTGAAAAAATGTGTTAATCAAGTCTACCTTTCCGCTGGAGTTCTTGGAGTTTCACATTAATTCTGCCTTCTCCTACCTTTCCCTCTCAATTTCCACTATAACCCTTCAAAATGGATCCACAGGGTCTCAGATTATCTGTGGAAACTCAAGGAGAGTTCTCTTCCAGACCTTGTCAGGAAAACTCTGTTGCTTTCCCTCTCTCTGCTCAGACAATTAATAGATATCAGCTGCAGACACACTTCATAACTAATTTATATAAGGTTGTACAAAAGTTCATTTTTTCCTGATTATCTCTCCTGCTCAGTCCTGAATCAGTAAGGTACATTTTTTGAGAGCTTTACTGTTGCACTGCACAAATCCAATACCTTTAGAAAAAAAAGTCAAAACAATATAAAAAATAAACCAACCATTTAAAAAATCAAAAGGGGGGGGAGAGGGAAAGAAATATGAAGGTTTTGATGGAACTGACATTTTCTAATGAAAAAATCTGTTGTTAGAATGTAGCAGGAGGTTTCCAAGTGGAATTATTTGATCTCTCTGAGGCAACACGCAGCAGCCACAGCTTCTTTCATTTGCAAAAACAACCCTATCCATTCACACTGAAATATAGAGACAAAAGTATGGATTTTGTAGACTAATGATCACTCCAAGAGCCTTGCAAAAGGCTGACTCTTCTCGCTGGAAATGTCCCCAGTAACCAGCGAGTCTTCCTTGTCTCAGAGTATGCGCTCACAGCTTCCCTTGACAACTGTACCATCATCAGGCTGCCCCAGCCAATCACATCATGTCCAACTGTGAATTCCCTCCCCAAATTGTTCAATTGACATAGAAACTATGCCTGAGCCTCAGAACAGTCTAAGATCACAGCATGAAACCAACAGTTACCATGTGTTTCTTTCTTTTTTTCTTCTTTTTAATGTTGTGCTACCTGAAACTCTGCCATTGGTTTACACATTGCTCCTACAATAAACGTGGTTTCCTTGAAAACAAAAAGAACCAAACCCAAGCTGTAATTGGACATTCAGGAGAAAAGCATAGTAATTCCAGTATGCCACCAAAATTTCCTCAAGAAGACACCAAAAGCTAAGAAGGTCATCCCTTCTACCAGCAGCCAGCTGTATATTCAAGCTATATCCATGGGGAAGAAGAACCTGCTTAAAAATCATGAATTGTCTACAAATAAATAACCTAATTTCTCATTTTTGGATCCTCAGTTCTACTCAGGATCCAAAGTTACTGTTCAGAACAACAAATCTCTTTCGGCACTCACGAAACAAAACAGTGAAACTCATGACTTCACTACTCCCAAATTTTCTACACCCATCCCATATGAACTAAGTAAACTGCAATAAAAACCAATTTAGAAGTTATATGGTACCCTGAGAAGCTCTGTTTAGTGATCTGCTTCCCTCTTCCCCTCCAAAGCCTAAACCAAAAGTAAAAATTAAATAAAATCCAGGAAGCTTTTGTAAACAGATTGCAACCAAAAGGAAAAATTCTTACCTTGAAGCATCAAAGCTGTCATAGGATCCAACTGTGTAGTGTCTAAACAGCTTCTTTGTTCTATCTGTTCGTGTTTCTGCACAGAAAAAAGAGAACTTTCAATACTCCTGTACTTGTTAATCAGGTGCTGAAGTATTTGTTTACAGTCCCTCGCAGTGAATTAACGTAGTTTCAAGGCATTTCAGAAAAAAATGTTAGCTTTGGAGATATTCTTCCATCACATCAGACACATCAAGTGAAAAAGGAGAACTTTGAGACCATGAATCACATCATCCACAAGTTTTAAAGCTCCACTCACATTCTCAGTGGCAAAAACTTTTGCATCCAATATTTGGTTCTTTTACAGCTAAGAGGCAAACTAGAAGAAGAGAGAAAGAAGAAAAACCTACAACAGATGTCAGAAGGCTTGGGAAAATAGCCAGAATATGCAAATCAATAATTTTTGCCTAACTAAATGTTGTTCTTCCAATGCAACCACTTTTGATTCAGCTAAGAGACATCAAAAATCAGATGGAAAAGTTTCTGGTTTAGATTACGACCACGAAAGTCTCATCTGCACAGCTGAGGGACTCTCCACGGAAGGACAGCCTGACACCATCCCAAGAGATTTTATTAACTCTCCAAGGCAGTCAGAGCCCTCAAGGCACAGCACCCCTGTGGCACAGCTTTCAAGGACGGTACAAATAACTGAGAGATTGGTGTTGCCAAATGACCAAGGGCAAGTCTGCAGAGAGAAAAATAATACCAGAGCAGGATGGAAGGGCTTTGAACACAGCCAAGGAGCAGGACAAAGTGCTGGGAGACAGAATTTGGGAAGAAAGGTGGGCAAAATGCATCTTCCCTTGCTTTAATCAGTGCAGCTGACACGTAACTGGATCATGCCCCCAGCTGGAGGCATAAATACAAATATATCCACAATACAGAGAAATTCCAGCTGGAAATGTTCATGCAGGTTGCAGCTGGTTAAAAGAGTAAGAAAGTTATTTCTTCAGAGCTGTGCACCAATTGGCAAGGTCCGAGAAAAGCAGTACCAGGAAAAACCAGAAATATCTACATTTATATATGTTTTGTGAAGACCAGCCAGCCTCCATCCTACAGGATGACCAGAGAGGGAGAAAATCCCTATTACAACATGGACTCTATCTGATAGTTGAGTTTATTTTGTCCCTTTGTCACTCACCTACGATCTGTGCTTTCCACCTAAAAGTCCTTTACCCAAACTTCCTGCTCCTACTGCACAAATTGCAGTCTGTTCCCCATCGTGCAACATTCTTTTTTCATGCCATTCTTCAAATCACGTTCATGCCAAGAGACGTAAACAGCAGAAACACAGAAAATCATAAAGCTGGACTCCAGTTAGAGTTTCCTCCTGGCCTTTCCTCAGAAGTCCCACAGAAAATGATTAAAAGAAATAAATTATGATGAAGAATATTTTGAAATCTTAAAGCAACTGCTCGAGCCTTAAGGAGCCAAATGTTCCCCCTGCAGAATGTGTTTTCTATAGCATGATATTTCAGTGCTGTAAGGAGCACAAAGCGGGTGGGAGGGCCGGGAAGGCACAGCAAGCCAGAGAGCTTTGTTCAGCTCCTCAGGATTGCAGAGCCAGCACTCTTCAGCTGCAGCCTGGGTCTGCTCCCCAGCTCTGGCACCCCTCTGCTCCTCCCCACTCCTCTGTGTGCAGTCACAGATTATTTGGGAAAACAGAAGCCCTGCAAGGCGCTGAACTGGAGGCTAAGTGGCAGCTTCCCAGGTTAAGTTCTCTAATTACCCTCTTTGCCTCACCTCGGACTCAGCTTCCAGGCTGCCCTATTGCACAGCAGAAGGACACACACCCAAGAGCAGGGGGGAGGACCAGGAATCTGCCAGCAGAGCGAACTGGGGACTGAAAAACGAAAAGCATTCCGTTCTCTGACTTGACAGAAGAACACAAAGAACCCATAGGCAAATGCCTAACAAATGCTGTTCTGAATTCAAGCCAAATATAGCATAGTATCACTATTATAGGTATATTAGCACCAAGGGGTTAGCTCCAGGTTTCCCTGGATTTGTACCCATTCTTATATCCCACGTTTTCTTAAGACCAGCATTCTTTATCAAAATGCTTTGCAGCAAGTTTGGACCACCTAAGACTAACAACTCCATCATCATTTAAGAAGCTTTTACCCACAGAATCTTTTGAGGATTTCTTCTTAAACTTGGTTGCAGACAGGTTAGAAAGACCAGCAAGAAGATGTGGACAAGAAGGTCTAGAAAAACATCATTTAGCAGTTTTATTTTAATAAAGATAATTCTTTTAATTCTTACTGATAGGAACAGCTGTCACCACAGATGAAAAGTCATTGCATCAAGTTGGGTCAGTTCAAAAAGTTTTTCTAAGATGTAGAACAAAACATCAAGGTTTGCAAAAGCAGTGCAGTTTCCTTTACATTGATAGAAGAGAAAAACATTGGGATATCACTTGAAATTTCTAGATCTCTTGAGAAGCCCATATTTTACCAGGGTAAGTACCATAAGATCACAACAATTTTTTTCCTGGTCCATTTTCCACTGAAGCCCGTGGAGCTGCAGTAGAAATAAGCTGTGCGCCCTGGGCGATAGTGGCAATCCAAATAATAAAGCCCCAGCTGTTTCTTTATTAGAATCATTTATTGTTGTTGCAGACATCTCAGTGAGCAACAGGCTCAAACCCTGCCCTTCCAGAAGGTAATTTATAGAGTTCAAAGAGGGGTGAGCACTGAGAAAGTGTAGGTGGAAAACATTTCCTCCTTTCTCCACCTCAGAAGTGGTGAGAGCTTTCTTCCAAATAAATGTAGATTCCCTGTGTAGATGTGTAGATTCCCTGTCTCAGTCTCCTAAGTGACCACAGGACTCCAACAGAGTTTGCAGACATTATCAAAAGCTGAAAAATCACTGCCATGAAAAGCAAGAAATAAATTTTGGACTCTAAACCACACAGAAAAGGCCACGTTAACTACTGTGGGCCCATTCCAGCAGCCAGCCTGATTCCCACCCTGACGCTCCTGCTTGGAGTGGGCTGCTTACATATTTGACATTGCTTAGGAAGAGTAAAGAACTAGAGAGGGAAAAAATCCCAAAGCAACTGTCTCCATTCCTTCTCTCCATTCCTTCTCTCCTCCCTGCTGCTCCTCGCAGGGCATTTGGGCGCCGTGTTTCCAAGGAAACTGAGTGGGAATGCTGTGCCAGCAGGGATGCTGCCAGAGGCCTGCCAGCACTCCAGGAAAGGTTCAGCCACCACCACGTCCACAGGATGAACAGAGGAAATAGGAGTGGAACGGCAGAATTTGTGCTGTGATACTGGGGAGGCAACAGAGAGCAGCAGGTTCCCTCCAGATACCACTGATGGGTAAAGGTGGGTTTTATCCCCACCCTGTTGGAAACAATATAAGTTTAAATTTTATTTTGTCTCTAGTCAGGCTTGACTTAACTTTACCTTGGGGCAAGGAATTCTCTTTAGTTCTTCGGAGATATAGCATCACTCTAGGAGATGGGCTTAGCATAATGAAAGACTGGAGTTGCCCAAAGATACCCAAAAGAGATAAAAGCCATCAACGAACATGAATGAAACATCGACGGAACATCAGTGGCCATCTGTGAACATCTACCCTCAGATGCCACCTCTGGCACAGTTGCAGACACCTGGTCTGGAAAAGGCTGATAAGAATTGGAAGAATGAAAATCTAATTAACATCGGAGGTGAGGAAGTTCAGATCCAAAGGGAAACTGAATACTGGGGGTGCTCAGCTCTAGACCGATGAACTTGGAAACAGTGCATCTCTATGGGTTTGGACTGTATAAAATTTGGGGGAAAATCCTGCAAAGGTGTGTGTGATGGAATGATTTTCTTTGCACACCTGGGCTATGTGTGGATGAAATTATTTCTGTTGCACATCCTGGCCAGAACAACATCCAGAATAAAGTAATGCCTGATTCTCTATCACTTCAAATACAGTGTTAGAGAGTTTCTATTTTCCTCCTGATTTTCAGTGACAACCCCACAACATGCAGCTTTTCCTTCTTCCTTCCCTCTTCCCCAGTGACAGCCCTGGGAGATGTTTCATTCCCAACAGACATTTATAGATGTTCTTTGCCAGAGCAGTTCAGGTCCAGCTCTCTGCAGGTGCAACATCCAAAATAGTGGCAGAGGTTAAGGCTTTCCCTCTGTACCTTCCCCTTCCTGGGGGAAAAACCCTTTCCCAACCATTTATGTTGAGGGTTAGACCAGAAGTTATTCAAAGCTGAGGAAAGTAGTCTAATAATAAAGTCAGCAGAAGTTCACAAATCAAGGACACTCGTGCTGGTTTGCACCAAGACAGGGCTCCTATCTTATGAGTTTTTCCTGAAATTGATCCAAAAAAGTGAAGAAAAAGTTCACAGGATTGAAAACATCACCACAAAGAACACGCGTTTTTCTATCCCAAGCATATCCAAAATATCTGCCATATCAAATGCTGCTCTAGAAAATAATCACATTAAAAGGTAAAAATATTCTTCATACCACATACTGTGAAGTCCCAGTAAGTTGTTTTACTTATTCCCTTTCCCCCTGAGAAAATGGAGATACATCAAAACTGGATTTTCTATTAAATATGGTACATTAAAATGGTGATAAGTGAGAAGTTTTTCAGGCCTTGTTTAACATGATATCTCTTATTGCTTTGTGTGAGTACTTCATTTGAGCCATAGGAAAGAAGAAGTTCAGGGATCCTCCTCCAAATCACACAGAGTAGGATTATGGATTCTAAAAAAAATGTACAAAAAATGGGATGAAGAAATAGGAATGGAATTTCTGTCTATTAACAGTTTGGTCATTGATTCTGATAAAGGGTTATTAAAACTCATGAACATGAAATCTGTAGGTATGTACAACCCAAGAATTCAGAGTAAACTACAATTATCTTTTTCATATCTTTGCAAATCTGAGGTAAAACCACTGATGCTTCATTTGAAGGGATAAAATGTGAGGATCAAGAGAAAAGAAACATACGATGAAGGCATTATATATGGTAAATTGATGAAAACCTTTAATTCATGGTTCACTTTCTTCTGTTTCAGTTTGTGGATGATTTTTTTTTTTTTTAAGTCCCAGTGTTCAGTTGAAGTATGCTCTCAACCACTTTTCCTTTCAGTTAAAGCTGAGAAATAGCAAATCTTACATGTTTTTTGAAGTTTTTCAGATTTGAGAATAAGCAGAAAAATGTCTCAAGGATGCCTTGACTGGAATAGCAAACCCTTGGATGTCCTGCTGCCTTTTCTTTCTTTTTTTTTTTTTCCCCTACTAAATCTTATTTTCAAAAAAAGAAAGGAAGACTGAGTGTTGATTCCCTCCTGCATCCTTAGAGGAAGATTAGCTGGAATACAGTGAATTAGCTTACCCACGAAAGATGCTGCAATGGTTGATCAATGGAGTGAATCAGCAAGTTTGTTTGCAAGAGAAACCTTAATAACTGAAATATGCAACTTGGACCTGTTGGAGAGGCAGTTAAGGAAGAACAGTGTTTCCCATGTCATCAGTTTCCCCTTTAACAAAAAGCTCACTTACACCTGAAAAAATAAAACCCAGCAAGTAGTTGTGGAAACATTTGCGTCTTACTCTCCTAACAACTTTACAAGCTCTTTGTACAATTCTGGAGTTCTGAAACTCTTCCCTCATTTGCAGAATATTTTTTCAATGTGGTAATGGTCACTTGATCTTTCCCTAAGTTTTCCTGTTGGGTTTCTCAGGGTCTCCATTCCCTTTGCCCCTCATTTCCAACGCATCTGTGGCAGCTCTGTGTCCACGGTCTCAGCTGATGCAGAGGATTAAACCATTCAGGGTTTGGGACAGGCACAGACACAGCTCTAGGTGATGTCGTCAAAGGAAATTAATTGGGAAAGATTTTCTTCCCCCCTCTTTGCTTCACAGAGTCAAATACATCTTAATGCAAAAGAGTGAAGAGCTTGTAAAAAGCTGGATGTTGACTTCAGAGTTTCCAGCACCTGAACATGGGTTTGGCCCATTTGCACCTAGTTTGATCCTTGCTGAAATAGCCAGTTTTTACAAAGTCAGGCCAAAACAAAGCAACTTTGCTTAACCTTTAATTGTGGCCTGAAAATATGTACATTTGCCTCATAAAAACCAGCTCTCCGTGTGGAGCCCAAAGTGCTCTTGCACACATAAATAGAGGCGTCTTGTTTATCAAATTCAGGGAGAACAAAGAAGTCTTGACGAGCTGCCTGCTGGCACTATCATCTGCTGCAAATGTTACTTATCCTGAAGGTCAGGATGGTTTGTTCACTTACAAAGCTCAGGTGGTGTAATGTTCCAGTTCTTTAGAAGTGACTCGAGGTACGAATGTTTTTAATCATAACACCTTATTCTACATTTTTCATCCTCCCAGCAAATATTTCAAATATTTCCTGCAAATATCAGTGTTCTCACTGATGGCAGCAGCATAACCCAAAACGATGGCCTGTAGCAAAGGGCATGTGCCAGGTGAAACCTGGCTTAATGACTTTGCCTTGACTCGGTGACTTTGCCTTAAATTTAGGGAAATTCCATTAGAGGCTTGTGGAGGAACTCTGTGTTTGCTCGTGTGGCAGGAGCTGTGATCTGCTCAGCATGACAGGGATTATTCCTACCTGAGACATGTTTACAGCCCCACAAAGACAACCAACTGCCTGGGAGAAGGTCATTGTGCACTCGGAGTTGGAAAGAACAGATGGGGAATTATTTTGGGCTGAGTAAGGAAAAACAGGCCCTGGAAAGCCATTCTTCTATTCAATTTGAAAAATCATTAATTTTCATGTACAGCAAGTTTCAACGAGAGTTATTATGGACTTTTATCATCAATGGTGATACAAATGTTTCCCCTCAATTTCCTCCCTTACAAGAAGCTTCATTCAAGTCTAAATCTTCACCAGCTGTACTCAGGATCAATGATCTGTCAAATTCTCTGCCTTCAATAATAGATAAAATTTTGAATACATAAGAAGCTGCTGAGCATAGGAGATACGTGGGAAGTTCATAGAACCTCACAATCTTTTACACCACAGCACTCCCTTTTTTTTTTTTTTTTTTATCTTTGCCTGTGGACTTCTCAGTCTGATTTTCACTGTGGATAAAACATGACCAAAACCCAACAAACAGAGGAACACTTTGCAACTTCCACCATAAGGGCCTCAGAATAACTTTTAATTTAATGTTATAACTCCAGTCAGAGCGAACGAATAGCTCAGAGCAGGATGTTGCCAAGCAATGTGGTACCCAAGTTTACACAGCACCAGGGAGGGGAAGATGAGAGTGGAACAAGGAACTGGGGATGTGGATGTGGACAGTTCCCTGCTCACCAGGAAGAACTCCTGCCTTGCCACACTGTTGAAAGTGTCTAAAATATAACATTCAACTACAAATTCAAAAATACAAAAGAAAAATCGCCTAGAAACACCACATCACTTTGAACAGGAGTACCAGACTTTATCAACTGAACTTGTGGTGCTGTAGCAGAATATGTAGATATGGCTATGTGTACATATAATAATAAAATATTAACATAGATAAAAATCAAAATCATTTATAGATATGGTTAGAGATACTTTGCATCGATAACTGCTAAGTAAGACACAGGATAATTCATTTTCAAACAGGAGTAACTATCATCATTGGTTTGAGAGCTTACTCCTAGAGAACTTATACAGGTATTCCAAATAATTAGGATGATTGCAGCAGGAAAGGAGCCAAATCCACAAATATTTCTACTTTTTAAGAAGTATGGAAGGCACTTTCCCTTACAGCATTGTGTAGACACATTAAAAGAATGCATTTGAAAATCCGTGTTGCAGCCTTAAACACTCCTGGAAATTAGAACAAATTGCTGAGAATGCTGAGAATCGAGTTTTCTAACACAGCACTAAAAATCCGATATTATATGTTAGGCAATGCACATTAAGATTGTACCAGATATTGAGAAAAGCAACAGTGCTGTGCAAAGTTTTTAAAGTAATTGTATTTTCCAGGCATTTTAGTGATGGAGATCATATAAAACCTTTCCATTCCTGCCACTACCACTTCAAAAGTCAGCGATCCTTCAGTAAAGCTCTACACAACACCTCCAGAATGAACTCCCTCCCTGGACCTTGACTTTCCAGCCAGTTTTTCACCAGCTTACCTGGGGTTTGGGTGTTTCTGCATCCTCACAGACATAAACACCCCAGACATTTCATTTCAAAATGTACTCCTTCAACCAGACTCAAAAAGTTGAAGCTTTTCAAGGAATGTAGGATTTGACAAGTGCTCTAAATCATTACACAAAATGCTGCTGAGAGCAGCTACAACAAAAACCCCAAACCAAGCTGACCACAACAGAGAAGCCTTATTTTACACAAGGCTCAAAGCCCACGTCCCTTCAGATCCACGCTGTACCAAGAGGGTTTTTTTTTTCCCTGCTGCAGGTTTCCATGGAAATGCATCAGTCACTAATCTAAATAAGTGCAGCTGAAGGACGCCTGAAAACCTGGAGCAATTACGCATGCCATTAGAGGAACGGAATATGATTCAGCCCAGCTATTAGAAATGTGCCACAGCTATCACTTCTATATTTTGTTGCAGTGTTCTAAAAACAATACTGCTTTATTTTTTTTTTTTTTTAAACCCACTCTTTTGCTGCTTATAAGAGGGAGAAAATAAAAAGAAAATGCAATAAAAATACTTCTCACGTAACGAGCACACAATGAAGTCAGACCATATCAGTTGCAAAACACAAATGGAGTTGATGCCACATATTTGTTTTGCCATGAAAATCCACAGGGCCTGAAAACTTCTCTCTGGTCAAAGAGACTTCACTTGAGTCATTTGGATGAGTAATAAGAGAATGAATGCTTTGATCTGCATTAAAGGGCTAATGAGCCTTAAAACAATTGGTGTAAATATAATTTCTGATCAATACAATACTAAACATCCACGTGCAACCACAGCACACAGCTCAGGCACAGCTGGGTCTCTACTGATCACAGAGCTGTAGGATCATGGAATCATTAAGGTTGAAAAAGCCCTCTGAGATCATGGAGTTCAAACGTTCTCCCAGCACTGCCAAGGCCACCACTAACCCATGTCCCCAAGTGGCTTTTAAATATCTTGGGTTTCAATACCAATGTTCCAATACCAGGCAACTCTTTCCATGAAGAAATTCTCCTTAATATCCAATCTGAACCTCCCCTGGCACAACTTGAGGCTGTTTGCTCTTGTCCTGTCCCTCGTTCCCTTGGAGCAGAGCCTGACTCCCACCTGGCTGCACCCTCCTGTCAGAGAGTTCTGGGGAGTGAAAAGGTCCCCCCTGAGCTCCTTTTTCCCCACAGCTCCATCAGACACTTCTGATACTCAAGAGCCTTCCCCAATCCCACTGCTTTGGACTCAACCTGTTCCTACTTCGTGTCCCACAGGAAAATTTCAAATGCTGTGGAACAAGGACTGTGCTGGTGATTCTGAACAAATACTTTGAGAACCCCATTATTTTTCCCTTTCCCCTCATTCCTGAAAAATGAGGTGGTAAGATAAAAAAACACTGAAAAAAAAATACAGCTTTCAAGTTCTAATGAAAATTTTGTCGAGTTATGCATGTCTGTGCCACATTTTGCAGAAAATGTCTCCTGAGTGGTTGTCATTCTGTATAAAAAGTGCTGCTCCAAAGTCTGGAGCACAGATTGGAGATGGGCTGTCTGTGCTACCTGTGTGTACCAGCCATGTGCCAGTCCCCGTGCCAAATCTACTTGAAATTAATGCAATTTCTGCCAAGAAACACTGCAATTAGACCCCAAACAGGAGGAACTGAGGAGAAGGAAAGACACTTGTGCAGGAAAAAGCCTCTCAAATGATTAATGTGGTATTTCTAGACCACAGCTGAGCACTCTCCATCTATACTGGGAACATCTCCTGAAGGAAGCGCTCAGGAAACAGAGAACTGGGGTTTTTACCTGCTTGGGTTTCTCCTTGCTGACACCAAGCCACCACTGGGAATAAAGTCTAATTAATTAGATTCTAATTCATAGGATGTAAAAACCAGAATGAAAGGGGAAAAAAGGGAAGGAGCATAAGTATGCATTAAGAACACTAAATGATCGTACTAAATATTAGCTTGAAATACATATATTATCCTTTATGTTAACTTTTGGTTTGTTAGTTCTTACAATTTCATTTAATGCCTTTTCTTCATCTTCTGAAGTCTTCAAAAAAAAGGAGTAGAAAGTAGGTCTTCCTTCTCAAATCTGACAATCTTTTATCTACACCTCAAGCCAGACCCTTTCAAGTTTCATTTTGCACCACTTAGTTGAATCTAGATTAAGAATTTATTTTAAACGTGACAGTAAAATTGTTTTTGAGTTAAGATTTTTGACTTCTTCTGTGACAGCAGCTGAAGAGGTTTTATTTATAACACACTTTGAAACCCTCATGAATGGATTACTAGAAAATTAGATGGCTTTTAATTGTGCACTGGTTAAATTGAAGAGTGGCTTGTCCAGTTTTCCCCAAAATCTAGTGAAGGTTAAAAATTACGATTTCACACAAATTTGGAATAATATCTGACCATGCAATTGCAGGAATATGCAAGTATTACAAGATTGAAACACTTTATAATTCAAATAATGCAATTAGGATGAAATTGCCTAAATAGAAGTGAAAATCATCCCTGAAATGATCACATAAAAGAGACTAGTTTATTGCTGTGGGTCAACAGTCATGAAGTTTCTCCTCAGAAAAGCTTTGCAATTTAGAGAATGAGGAACCTAGGGCACAGGAAGTGCAAACAGCAACCCAGAGACCACAGCAAACACAAAAGCCAGGCAATAAACCTGGTTTAAAGTTGTGCAGCTGAAAAAGCACCAGAACTTTAAGCTTGTAAATTTAATGATAAAAACGTACATTTGCTGATTGTTACAGACGTGTCAAAACCTATTTCCAAGGCACCCAAAGGTTACAAAAGCAGGAATGGCAAAATAAACTTGTAATTTCCAGATGTTTTCTGCAAGCCCAAATTACTGATTCTTGGAAGCAAGCAGTGATATGGAAATGAATTCTCCTAAGACTGATATATTCCTGAAACTCCATCATGTATCCTGCTTAGTGCCTATAAACTAATAAGAAAAAAGGAATTATGCTGCATCTTCGTACTTATGAGATTTTTAGTTATGAGATTTGTAAAATGTTGTAACTAAAGAAATCAAATAGTCTGGGTATTTCTTAAAGAGAAATGGTGTAAAAATCTTGAACCTCTCAACTGACATACAAAACCTCCCAAAACCACTCTCAAACCTGCCATGTGAAAATGTGAAAATACAGCCTTGATCTGTTAGAAGCTTTAATATTGTGGACTTTGTGACCTCTCAAATTTGAACGGAAAAAGGCAAATAAAGAGAAGTGGGAGAGATTTTGGATTTGTGCATTTTTGTTCTGCAGTGGTGTCTCAAACATGGGATGCACTTAATTGAGATCTCTACTTAGTAGGTTTATTCCTTTCTAAAAATGTAATTGTGTGTATTAAGCCCACCTGGATTAGCCATCTCTCAGTGCCTGATAATCACACTCCCACCTTCTCCCCCTGCTCCCTCTCCTTTATCTCCTTCTCACATATAAATTGCATCTCAGCATATGCAAACTTAATCCACAAAGAGGCCGTGCAAATCTAATCCTCCAAATATATCATTCCAAAATCCCATTTCATTATTTACCCTAATCCTGGACACAGACAGCACAAGACATAATCACCTCACAGTGAGAGTGATTTGCACAGCTTGAAGAGTTCTTTTGACACTCAGAAAGGTCCAGCTGGTTAAACAATCATTCTTTCATGCATCATTGTCTAATTACTCTTCACAGGACTGCTACCTCAACTTATTGCCTGGCATCACCAGCATTTCAGGAGAAAATGGACAAAAAACTGCTTTTAGATAATCTCCTTCCCCATCACATAACCTGAAGTTGTCACCTCAAGAACATTATGATGTCAAAATTTCCAGATAATATTGTTGAAAAGAAGAAGCCTCATCTAGAAATGGGTAATGGGAATGAGGCAGATAAAGGTAGATTTGCTATTCACAGTGTGGGATTTAGAGTTAACTGCAGTTCTGCCAGCTTTAGATGTATTTTGATTTGTTTTGTTGGCCTGTAATCACAAAAATCAATTGCAATGTTGTGTGTTGACAGCAGCAGCCCAGCTCCACTGAGGTATTTTCAGGACTGGGAATCAGGGTGCTCCTCCCAGAACCAAAGTAGGAATAACACTGAATTTTGAAGTTTTTCTTCACAAAATATCATAAACTGAAATGCTGCTGGCACGTATCAATTTCTAATCCTGTCTCTAGATACAAAACACTCAAAGTAGGTAGGAACTAAAACAACCTGCCTTCCATCCAGGGATATTCTAGGTAAAGCCAGCAATCCATCATTTCGTTTTAACAGTGTTTATTTTACTAAAAACACTTCAAAGATCTGAAGAGATTTTTTTCCCCCCAAGATATTGTGCTGAATGACATCTACTTTATTCTTGAAGGAATAAAAGCCATCATATATTTTGTCTTGAGATAAAGTGAAGCAGAGTGGTCATTAGCCAAAAACCAGAGAAATGAGGAGTTTCCTGAATACATAATTAGAGACCTAATGAAATGGACTTCTTTACCCAAAAAGTCAGGAGATTAGAAGTTAGAGGAAGAAAAGAAAATTCCTCATCAGCTTTGTGGAAAGTACAAAATATAGAGAGGAGAAAAACACCCTCTAAATTTTATAAATTGAGTGTAATTCAAATGTACATTTATGACTGATGAAAAATCCCAGAGGACCCTTCCCAGGCCAAAATCTCTCCTGTTTTACTTTGATTCTATTTTAGAAGCTATACTTATGGATCTATTTTCTTTCCCTCCGTTATCAGAGCTAATAAATACACTTCCAAACTAAACTTTGATTGAGATTTTTTTCACTGGAATTTTTGCTCCACTGCACAAATCAACATTTCAAGCTGCCCTCCTCTGGAGGAGGCACTTACTAAAGACATTTGAGAAAACTACCAAGAAGACCTAACCTTTGGCAATTTCAACATCCAGAAGCAACAAGGACCACTTGGAATAAGCAACAGCAACTAGAGAAGATGAGATCTCCTGTCATATCCACACATCAATCTGGGAACAGAATTTAACTCAAGATTTATTCAGCTCTGCAGTTCGTAGCTGCAGCCACGGACACAGCCCCAGGATGAGATTCCTCCCCTTTTATCACGAGAGACGTTACAGACACTGGGAAGCCCCAGATGATGCCTTGGATCACCAGAGATCTCAAAGACATTCCCAAGGTAATAGAAGGTGATTTTATGTTATTTCTGCCCGCTCAAGCACAGCAGTGATAAGGTGATATCCCATTCAAATCTGTTTCAGAGTTTCACCCAATAAAAGCTTGGGTCACTCTTTTCCATGCTTTTTTTAAGGTATTCTGCAGCAGTTCTTCATTTGCAGAGTTATTTGCCCACTGCACAACGTGCTGCGTGGCCATTAAGTAGCTATTAGTGTTGTGTACTTTACTTTGGCATTTATGTTGCACATAAAAAGATTAAAGGACCATCACCCACTCTCTTTTCATTTAATTATTTCTACTCCACTGACTGTATTTCCAGTACATTACACAAAGTGATGGAATCCTACCATGTTTAAAAACATATTTATTCCTAGTGGACAAGATTATAAAAAATAACACACAACTGTTTATTTTAGATCACTACAATACAGATTTGCTCTGAGTGCTTCCCAGGACACAACAGGTTTCTCTGATTATCTCATCCATGATTTATCACACATATACAATCTATACCTGGGTAAAACCCACAGAAGTCATCCACTCACACTTCACACACAGAAGCTGTAGGAAATAACAGCAAAGTTCATATGAATTTTCACTTTTACACCATCCCCACGGTAGAAGACATTTATTCAACATTTATTCATTTCTCTCAGACATCCTTTGCCCTCATCCTCAGTGACCTCCTAGGCAATGTTTGTATTTTTGCCACATTTTCTCCCCACACTCTACATCTGGCCAAACACATGGGAGGAGGAGAAGCCACTGTCACTGTCAGAAACTCCTGGATGCTATCAAAATCCCCTTCAACCTGCTCGTACCTGAGCCCTCCAACACTGTTAGAGCAGCTTAAGCAGGTTATCAGAGCTTTTTTGCCTCTGACACCCACATCTTCAGTGTTTCAGGAAAACAAGCAACTCCCTTGGCTTTATTTTGAAGTATCTCTGAGTGCACTCCTTTCACACAGAGGGGGAGTGATTGTAGGCTCCTTGAAAGGGGCTGGGAGTGAAGCAAACACACAGGGGGGATGAAGGCAACAGGAGTTATATTTAACAGGTTTAGAACTCACACTGTTCTTCACCAGCAAAGCTCTGGTTTATTCTATTTTAGATGAATGTATTCTTGTGTTCTTACTTTTCAAACAGTTTGCCTACTGCTGGGGTAACAAATTTATCATGTAGGTAAGACAAAAAACCAGCATCTGTTCCCTGCCATGGCAACCAAGAGGACTGAATCAAAGAGAGGTCCCTCATGCTGCTGACAAGGAGGAAACAATTTGGGTGATGGATTCTACAGCATCATGGATATAAATCCATGGCAAACCAGCTTTGCCATAGGGTGAAAGGGAAACAGGCAGCTGACACCATTCCCAAAGGATTCAACTTCTTTGGGAAGAGTGCAAGAGGAGATTTTTAACAGCACAGGCCATTTATTGAGTGAGAAGAGTGATTCTTTTTCTAAGGATCATCCCATAAGAAATTCAGATGAAAACACTGGGTAATGTGTGAGTGACAGATCCTTCTTGTTGAGTGAGAAGGAACTCAAAAAAAAAGGAAAAAAAAACCCCAAAACAAACTCTAAACACACAGACAAGCATTTGGGAGAAGAAATCTGCAAGAAGAACTTTTCTCAAATACATTTAGAGGGATATTATCATGATTTTACAGAAAAGCTCCAGATAGGAAAAAGAAAGTGTTAATAGCTGGGAGGATTCTAAATAGAAGATGCAAGCCATACTGACTTTAGATGATAGGGAAATGTTTAATAAACATTTTATTGTGTTCAGATCCTACTCCCTGATAGTCACACTGTTTCTTCTTTGGTTTAAGAGGACTGCCACCTACCGAGTTACCCTCACCTTCAGCTGGTGTTAGGAAACAGATCAACATTACCTTCAAATCAAGAGAATTTGGAGAGCAGCTTTTACTCATTTCTGTATAAAAGCATAAAGAGGTATCTCCATTTGTAAGACTTAGAGTGCTGGACATATATTTCTTTGCCGCAGAAGTTGTTTTGATATTAACTTGGAAATCCTTGCTGGTAACTGCTGGTTGCTTTCAGTTTTAAGTTCTTTGAAGATGTGATTTTAACTGGAACATTTCCTAGTGATCGACTATCATCTCTAACGAGTGTGGGAAAAAACCACAGGAATGATAGATTCTATCTAGGAATGACAGATTCCTAGATCTGCATTAATACATAATCTAAAATTTTCCACAGATATTACCTAGAAAAGTATTCCACATTGTTCACACATCATTATTATAATTCAAGATAAACCCCACCGCTCAGAAAGTACAAAAAAAATATAGAAAAATGCTTCCTTCCCCCCGGTCTCCTGCTGCCTTGGCATGTCTTTTCTTAAGTTTTTATAGCCAGGCAGAAATAAGAGAGAACTGAAACGTGGCTGAATACAAGTGAAACGTTAGAGATGATTTTCCCCTAAATTCGGTACCCAAAGATGCCATCTAGTGACCACCCACTGAATGCAGGGACTGCTCCCGAAAATGCAGCTCCGAGCGTATCAGCTGCGAGGGGCTCCTCCACTTCATCCCTCTGTGTGTGAGAAGCAGAAGGGTTCAGTCCTTAGCCAGGGGGGTTTTATTCGAGGCTATCCCTTGGCACATCTGTCACTCCTTCCCAAGGGCTCCACGCGGAACGGGGCTGCTGGCTCAGGGAGCATTTCTGCAACGCTCGTGTCCCTGTGCATCCACAAACAGCACTGTTCCCCACCATTTCCCAGCCAGGAAAGGTCCTGTCTGCTCTTGCTACCCACACATATTAATTTTGACTTAACTTGGAGAAAAAGGAATATTTGGATGGCAGCTGACAGGAGCAGAGATGAGCACTGGCTCTGGTAGCACTCAGAACACAGGCTGGGAAAGAAGGATGCTAATCCCAAATTTTGGTGTGCCACGAATGTGGAACCAAGTCCAAGAAAAAACCTCACTGGGGATGACTCTTTGGAAAACTTGAGTTCAGTTTGACAGCCAAGAGAAACTCCTTCAAAGCCCTCCCATTCTTGATGATATTGGCTCTTGGGAAATGTAAGGAAAAGTTCTTGCACAGTATCCGGTGCACTCTGGTGACCTTATCCTGAATTTAAACAAGGGCCACAGAAGAGTTGTCCACACACACAGCATCCAGAAATCAAATCAGAGAGTGAAATTCAAGTTTGGATTGTATCTTTTTAAAATTCTGCTACTGTAGGGCAGGGTAATTGATTTTCTGTAAGGAAAAAAGGTGCAATCAGCACGTTCAGAATGTAGGAAGGCTTTTGAATATTGATATCCCAGATAAAGATACCAGAACAGTCAGATTTATTGAGCTCCCAAACAGATGCTTCAGGTTTTAGGATACTAATGGAATGAATTGATTTGTGTAATACAATATATTAACTTCAAGAAGCCCTGACTTAAATATTGTCATCAAACCATTAAATAGCTCATCAAATGCATTTAATAACAATTCAGAATATGTTCTTGCTTCTCAGATGTTGAAAAACATTAAGACACCAGGTCATGTATTATGTACATTTGGAAGATGGTCTGTAGAGTATCTTTTACTTCTTTTACTTTAGAATGGCTCAGCAAGAAAATCAGGGGGAAAACCATCAAGGAAGAGAAAAATCAATACAAATCATTGGTGTTTTAATATTCACATGAAAGTCTGATCATATAAGCAAACTGAGTATTGCAAAACCAGGTAAAACTTGATGTAGGACATCAAAAATGAATGCTTGAAATATGTATGGCATGTACACGTCACAGGAGGGAAAAACACAATGTTATATAGTGCAAGTTTCAGACAAAAACGTTTAAAATGTGTCTTTGAAGATAAAGACTTTCCTCAAAAAAAAACCCCAAAATACTTTTAAAACAGTATATATTTAAAATTAAAGCTTTAAAAGTATCTTTTACCAGCAATAATGCAATTTTTAAGTGTCCTAATGCTTCGTATCAGCCACATTTTAAGAAAAATGCCGTTTAGCTCCAGAAAAACCACCAGTTTCCAGGAATTCATTGGTCTCTTACATTTATGAATAGCAATAAGGTCAAATCATAACTCTTCATACGTATTTGGGAAAACATTAAAGCTTCTGTTATACGTTTTAAGGGGTGGGTGAAATGTGTTTCTTATTTTTATGCTCCTTCAAGAGACATATTTGCAACCTTTACCTTCAATCTTGACAATAAGAGACTACTTGGGCAAATTTAATTTAATCTGAAGGTATAAAGTTAGAATGACAGCGATTGTGGCAGTTTTAATTCACACCTGCAGTTCAAACTACTTTTCGAGCCACTCCCAACCCAATACTCTTGGTTATCCCAGTCTGTATCCCCCAAAACTGAGCAGATGATAGGGCTGGGAATTAAGCAATATTCAGGAATAATCACTTCGAGCTGATTGATTTCCACTCAAAACTATCTGTTGTTGAGGTTAGTGTGGTTTCCCTGTGCTTTGAAACGGGACCTGAAAGTCAAACCACAAATCTGCCACTTAGTGACAGGTTGCATCCTCCAGAGCCTGCACTATAAAAGGTTTTTTCAGAGTTAAGCTGCAAGTTCTGGTTTAAAACCCAAAACAACCGCTGCTCTCCCAAATGCTTCCCAGAACAAGATTCCAGCAATCAGGGATAAGTGGTATTTTAAGCCTACCCATTTCAGTGCCTGGGTAATCTGTTTGAGCTATCTGCAACAGGAGGATTATTCAGGGAAAATCCTTGTTGGGGTGAATCCTGTTACAGAGCCCAGATCCTGTTCCCTGTGTGCACGACAGTACCTGTGACCCTGCTGGCAACCATCTCCCTTCTATTCTACCAATATCTTGGAATTTTGGATGTTTTTTCAAGCTTGTCCCTCATAAATAACATGGCAATTTGAAATTTATTCCTGTTTATAGTTGTACTGAAAAACACTAATGACTTAAGCACTAATGTGCTTAATGACATATTAAACACTTGATAAATATTGTTTCCATATACAACCTAAGAAACTATACAAACTAAGAAACTTTCCTTTCTAAAGGAAAATTTTTAGTATCTTTTGATTCTGAGCAGATCTGATGGTGGATTTTACATCCTGCCTTATTTGTTACTCATGATAATCAACTTTACTGATTCTTTACTTTTAAAAGATTGAGTAATACATCTTAAATTGGATCAAAACAGCCTTGCAAGAACTTTCTGAAGTACTTGGCTGATTACCTTAAGTATTTCCACTTGTAAATGTGATGAGTAGCAGCATCCTCCAAAGTAAGGTCAGGACTTCAAGAAATTATAAAGATTTACTTTTGAATAAGAGTATTTATGATACATTTCAGTCTTCCAGCTCTATCAACAGGGTGAAACCTTACTGAATCTCCAAATCCAGGAACTATGGAGTAGCTCATTATTGCTCAACTTTAGTATTTTATTTTTTCAGAACCAAATGCTAAAACAGCTATCAAAATTAATACTTAAAAACATCTTGGTAGAGGTGAAGCTTCTAATTAAATAATCAGTATCACCTGCATTTTTTAGACAGCTAATAAGACATATGCTAATAAACTCAACATCTGTTTAATGAGGAAAAGTTCAGTAATATTGAACAGTTCTCTTCCCAGACATAGCATGATTAAACACAAGTTTGGGTTCAAAGTTACTCAGACTTTAGACACAGCAGTCACTATTTTAGGAATAACTTACAGAGAGTTTTACACCCAAATTAACCTAAATACATATATATCTATATTTCCCAGGTTAGTGGCAGCATTAAAAGCACGGTTAAACACACACACAAAGAGAAGCTGGAGGTGGTGACACACCAAAGTTCATGGCTCCAGCAGCACTTGCAGCCACAGCAGCCATTCTGCTGCCCAGGTGTGTGTTCTTCCCTGCTGCTCGGTGTCACTTCCCACCCTGAGCTCCTCAGGGCCACGTGGAGAGCTCCGGGGCTGTCTGCGTGTGCCAAGAATGTCTGTCCTTCCTAGCACTGCTGCACTCTGGTTTGGGGGAGAGGGGAGCTGAGGACATGCACCCCTAAGAACAGCATCCCTGCGCTGCGGCGGGGAGGAAAGCAGCAGTGGGAACGTGTTATCCCACTGCTGGGCTGCTCAGGAAACACAAGAAGGGGGGTAACCCACCAGGGCAGTGGTGCATCGCCCCTCTGACAATCACTGCCACCTCCCTGCTTTCCTACACGCTCTATTGTTGTTCCCAGTAAAGAAGACATTTGCAGGAAAATAATGATTTTCCTTTTCCACCTGTCCACCTGCTGCCCAGAATACAGGTAACACCTCACCAGGTCACCCTGAAAATGGTAATTCATTGATAATCAAAGCATTAAAACAAACGAGGAAGAGTACTATAAGGAGTTCAAGCGTCCATTTGAAACAAGCTACATCCTTCAGACTTGTTTTCTAAAAATGAAACAGGAATCTTTGATTTGCCCTTCTCTGGTGCAAGCACTTACCAAAAATCTTTAACATTTGAAACATCCTCTAGTATTTAAAATAAACCAATTCTGGCATTATTTCTTCTGACAATCTTTTGTTTCCTGCATGTAACTGTGTCTTGTCCTTGGATGATAAAATCTTAGCATGAAGACTTGGGGATTTGGGAAAGTGTCTTGGATTTTCCTATCTATATTTGCATTTTCTCTCCTCTTTTGAGGCCTAAGGCCTCAAAGTCTCCTATGAGATCAACCCAAAAGAGAGGTTTGATCCTGGCAAAATGAAAGAAAAAGTATAATCTATAAGGATTTACAGTCAGGAATGTAACAATTTTCCTTCTTTTTAAAGTCTTGACTAACAAATGTTAATATAACATTAAAAAATAGCTTTATAACTTACCTGACAGACAAAATACGAGATAAATATATGTTGTATTTCATTTCCTTCAACTACTAATGTGTTGTACAGGGTATCCAATATAATTACTTTTATTACTTCCAGGGGAGCAGCCAAAATATAGAACTATTTTCAATGTCTCTAGACAGCACTAAACTAATTCTTGATGTGTGCAAAACATAACTTCAAGCATGGAGTTGAACCCTTGGCTACAAAAAAAAAAAAAAAAGACCCAAAACAATACATTGAAGAGCTTTTTGCTTGTAAATCATCCACAAAATCAGCTTGACTTTCACAGCCACATTTTATATTTGTGACTTGTGGACTGACTGGAGGGTTGAGAAAGTTGTTCTCAGTTCAGAAAGCAAAGCTGAAGTTTCAAACTCAGCTCCAAACACAAGCACACTTTTGTTTGTAAATAACATAGCCAAGCTCTGTTACCATTTACAATTCAATCCATTTTGTGAGTTCAGAATTGGGAATATTCACTCCGGTCTGTCTGTTTTACCTGAACACCAATAATCTATTTCTGACCCCAGAGTGTTCCTTTAGTGCTGATCTATAATAAAATGAGCTGAGCTCTCCAGCAAGGGCGGGAAGCAAAAAGCAGTGCCGTGATTTCAGAACAGAACATGGATTATCTGACAGCTGCTCTATTTAGGCATCATTGTCCTGATCACCTCCAGCATTGCCATTACTTTAAGCAGCTGCTCCATCATCTTCCTCAAATTAAGAAGAATTTGATCTCAGCTAACTGGGGAGTGTTGCAAAGAGTTTTCAGCCTCTGTTGTCAAGTCTTTTATCTGGGCCATTAAAAATCAGAAGGGGAAAAAAAAGCCCCAATGTGTCATTTAGTACAGAAGAAAAAGATGACTTATCAACACTTCTGGAATATGCACAGATCTAAGGTTTGCCTTGCCTTTTTTTTTCAAAGTTGCTTTTAAAAGTGTTAGGTCATGCTAAATTAAATGAGTTAGATGAATTATGGCATTTTATTTAACCGTGATAGATAGCCAGAATGATTTCAACAGAGGTCATGTTCTGATATAAATAATATTTACACAGGTGCATCAGAGAGTCCTGGTTAAACAGAATTTCAGGGGGAAAAAAAAGGATGTTAAAGTAAAAGCTATTGCTACTGTCATTTAAGATACTTAGAGAAAGCAAAAAAATCAACTACAGTTGATCACAAAAGTATCACTAATTAAAACAAAACAAAACAATTAGTATAGGGATGTTAGTATTAAAATATATATTCTTTATGAAATTTGAAATGCTCCAAAATTCCAGGAGATGAAAGCTACAGATTTTTGTCTACTAACAGTGCTTAAGATCTGCCAGATTTGTTAAAATTCGAGTAGCTTGAAACAGATTTTTATGAGTTGAAAAAAACATGTTATATGTGTAGCTTCCACAAGAACAACTGGGAATCAAAAAATTAGGTATTACTCCTAGGTTTTTAGCACGTTGCAGAACAGAGCTGCTCAAATTCTGCCACAAGCTGAAGCATTCTCTCTTAAACCAATAATTGGGCTTAAATTACCCAGGAGGCTCCATCACTTCATAAATCATTCACTTCATAGCTTTAACTTTTCAGTGCTTCTACAGTCATTTGTAACATTACACATCTCTGATGTCTCTATCTGCTCTCAGACTTGAAAATATTCCATGGGCTGTGATTTTGAACAGAAAATGGGAATGCATCACTGGAAGTAAAAGCAATAAACCATCATGGCAACTCCTTTCTTGAGACACCCCACAGAGTTTGCACTTCTTTGATCCTCTGTGGTGTGACAGACAATTTCTTGAGGGGAAAAAAATGCAGAAAGAATCAGAAGGGGAAGAACTCCACACCTGCATGTCCGATTTCACACAGCAGCAATCCCAGATGCACTGGAAATGTTGAGTTTCCTACCACGTAACTCTCATTTTATATTGCTGCGCAATTTATTTTTAGCCTATTTCAATGCTTTGGAGGGTTGTGCTGCTCCTTTCCAGTTGATTAGAGTTATTCCTAAGTGGCTCTTAGCAAGCATGGAAATGGGAGTGAAAGGGATGAAGTACATGTCAGCTGAGCAGCCCAGACACTACAATATTATGAATTAAAAATTACTTTTTCAGAGATAAGCATGCAGACAGGCTTATGTTCTCTACAAGCTCTAGACATAGGCTTGCTTTTTTTTTTTTTTTTTTTAATTTGAATACTTTTTTTTTATGTTTGGCTTTATGCTGTCCTCAAAACCTAGACAAATGATGAAATTATTATCATGGAATCCTTTATTTTACTCTTCCCTCAAACCAGACCCATATCATTATTTGAGAAAGGGGTTGGTAGACTCAGTCTTCCCAAGGATTTCTAACAGATGCTCCTGTGAGAGTAAGAAACCTCTATTGCAACTTGCTCAGAAGATCAAGACTGAAAGAAGGAAAGGCCTTTCAAGGTACCTTTGGCCAGAGAGGACGGCCTGCAGGTTGTGTGGGAAGCAGATGAGTCCCTCCCATAGCCAGCCTGCAGATAAAAACAGCTCTCCAGTTACCTCTGCCTCCCAACTCCCATTATTATTGAGTGATGATTCATTTCAGAGCCTTTTCCCAAACTGCTGTTTATCATTACTGGGCACACAGATGCCTTGCTCAGCAAAGCTAAAGTGCCTCAGAAACTTGCTGAGGTTCATTCTTTGAATTTCCATCACTTGAGACAAAAAAGTGGGGTTGATTTACATCCTCAGCTACAGAGAGTTGTCAGAATTAGTTGATTATTACTGCACCAAGCTCCTGTGTCTGCTGGGCTTTGTGGGCTGGCTTGCCAGCACCTCACAGCTAGTTCTTTGCATTGATTTTTTTTGTTGTTGTTCCACTATAGTTTTCCCCCTGATTGATGGAAGAGAATGCAGTTTAAGCAAAAATATGGTATATGGCATATTCATGATCTTGCTAAAGTATAAATCAGACACAGAATGTCTTTGTGGACGATCACTGTGTTGAGCATTGTCATTCGTTCCCATTTTTTTAATGACTGATTTGTCCATGGGAAACATTATGTGGCAGAAAATCACTCCTCAAAAGATTAAAATGTTCAGAATCCCATGAGCCAGGTGGTTGGTTGTGCAAAACACAGAAGCAAGACAGGAAAGAGTATTTTAGAGGTCAGAGCTTTGGACAACATCCTTCAAGGCAGGGGACTCACTGAAGTGTTTGACCTGTCAATGTGGGCTAGGGTTTCAATGGGATTCCACGTTCAGGAGCCTGACTGAGATTACAAAGATAGAATATTATCAAGGTATAATAGTCATCTCTCGAGTTTTCAACCCATTGGAAATGGCTGCCTTTGTATCTGCATGATAGCACACTTTTTCAACGACATGTGAGGCAATCTTGCCCTTTTAATTTGATTTTAAATTAGGTTTATATTCTCTTGGCCACATTGAGTCCAGCCTGCATTGTTGAATCTGAACACATTTTCAAGCTCTCACAACTTCTTAGCTCTTACACTAGTGCCGTGACAACGTTTGTGATTAACTTTCCCAACAAAAATATCTTTCCCTCACATATATAAATTTCTTTTATACTTCCTCCATTTAGTCCTCCCAGCTGCAGCAATGTTTTGTCCTTAACTGCTGCTGCTCATGCCAAACAGTTTAAGTTGCACAATAATTCTGTCACAGATATACAGGTACCTTCTACTCAAGGTGAAATCATGTAGAAGGAGAGTTTATCAAAATTTATTATCAAAACCCTTGAGGTGCTCATTTGGTGAGACAGCATCTCTTCTGTCTCATTGAAACTCATTTCTTTCTAGTGGTTTCCAAAGTTATTTGTGTATAGAATTTTTCAGAGTTCCAATAATCACCACAATATTTCTATCGATTCTTCAGTTGCCTTTCTAGTTCAAAACTAGCCAGAACTAACTCTAACAAATCAGGAATCATTTGTTAAAAAGGATTTTGCTAATCTGGGTCACTTATAAAAGGTGGGTCATTTAGGATGGATGAAAAGATTTTTTGTTTTCTGCTTTTTCCCCACCACTGCAGTGTTTAACACAGAATCATAGAATCAATTATATGGGATTAGGCACTGTTTATACATGTGGATATCTATTATGTCCAGACAGCAAATTTGGGAAACCAAGTCTCCTGTCCTGGAAGGCCAGTACAGATATCAGCTCCTCAATCCACAGAAAAGCCCCTTTCCTTCTTGTAGGAAGGCAAATCCATTTTCTAGCAGCCTGGCTGGCTCGATTGCCTGGGAAGCTGTTGTGCTATTTATATAAAGGGATGGTGGAAATGAGGAACAAACCTGCTTTACTGAATGCACAGGGTGTTAAAAACTAAGAATGTAGAAACCAGAAAATTCTGTGCTTCAGAAACGGCAAAAGGATGTGTTTTATTAACACAGCTTGGACTTGTTTGGTAACTTCTGGGACTGAGAGGGAATGCTGGATAAGGATTGCTGCAGTTTCTGCTTGTAACACCTGTGTATGGTAACATAGGTAAAAAAGAAATTGCAAGGGAACTCTGCTCTTCCTGGATGATCTGTCACTACATTTTCAAATTGCTGGAAACTCAGGAATAAGGGGTACCAACCAGAAGCACAGGCTCTGTGCTCAGGAAAGGGCTGGACGCGGCACTCGGTCCGGCTGACAGGGCGGCCTCGGTGATCCCCGAGGTCCTTCCCGACCCGAATAGTCCGTGAATCTGTGCCCCTGGGGACGGGAAATGCCAGCTCGGAGGCCTGGCAGAGCCTGCTGTGACACTAGAGGTCAGCACGGGCACGGCTCCATCGGCAGCGCAGGGCCGGGAAGGCGCTCTGCAAGCGCTGCCTCCCGTGTGGGCCGCAGCCGCCGGGACGGGCGCGGCTCGGGCTCCTCACACCGGGTCCCTGCCTGAGAAAACGAGCTCCTGAGCGCTGCTCGTGCTCACCGCAGCCACGTGCCCAAGCAGAGCTGGTCTGAAATCGACTCCCAGCGCTCCTGCAGCTACGAGTAACGTGTATCCCAAGGCCACGGGATGGGAAAAGGCACGAAGGAGGCTGAGGAATGAAAACTTATCCGAAGACAGTATTAAAAATGAGGCTGGAACTCAAGGAAAGGTGCGCTGAGGAGGCCAAGAGTTGGAAGACAGCAAGAATCTCTCAGACACACTGAGTCTGCCTTCATTTCAGGATCATTTGGAAAATCTAGGAGTCCTCCAGACACTTTAAGGAGGGAGGAATAATAAATGATAAAGCTGGAGTGTATTTAAAGATGAATTCCAGCCTGCAAATGAATACTTCGCCTCGGTTGTGAGCAATCAGATAGCTCTGAATTCTGAAGGATGTGGAGCATAAAATCACAAGTGTCATAGAAAGCACTTTTGTAGTGCATCTCTCAAGTTCAAGTAATATCGTATGATGGAAGAAAAGCAAACACAAACATCTAAACGTAAGCAGGAGAAACTTTTTTGCAACTTACCGAGAACATTTTAGGAAAAAAAAAAAAGTAACAAATTTCAGAATAGAAAGACATTTCAGAATGGAATTGGCTCATTACTGAATAACACAAGAAAATGGTCAATGCAGAAAGAGCAAATATGTGACATTTGTATTCTGTGTTTGAGCAGGTAAAAGGTAAGATGATATGCCAGCCTCATCTGAGGGAACACTTCCACTCTCAGCATAATTCTGGACAATGTTAAAAACTGGCTATACTTTTTAAAACGAGGAAGCACGAAGGTTCTGTCTGTAAGAATTTTTTAAAAGCTTGCAAAAGAATTTAGCAAACCACAATAATGATTTTCTCTGTTGCTGTTCTTTTTCCACTGGATCTCAAAATGTCAAGGGAACTTCTTTAGACTGGAAAGCAGCAGGTCCTGTGCTGGTGCTGCTAAAGGGCAAATGAGACAACCTGGATAATTAGGAGCCCTTAGACCTGGCATCAACCCTAGCAAAATAATGGAGCAATTCCTACAAGGCTCAATTAATGAAGAATTAAAGAGGGGATGTAGAATTCATGCCAGTCACTATGATTTTTTTTGGAAAACAGAGCCTGCCAAACTGGCATGGTATCTTTGAAGAGAACACAGGAACCAGGTGCTGCTCTGTCCTGCCCACTTCCAGAGAACAGTCAGGATGGCAATAAAGCTCCCTAAAAATTGGACTTTCCTTAGAAGGGAGATTATACATCAGCCTGACATGAAACACCTGCCCAGCAGTTTTACTGGGCCTGGAGTGTTTAATTGGGGTTTGTTTTTTCCAAGAACTGTTCCTCTTTCCTTCACTCACGGCGTGCAAATGACAAGCCTCTATTAAACACAATTGTTCAAACTTCATAGCAAAGGGAAGCTGCTGGAAGAAATGTTCCTAAATCTCATTCAGGGGCAAGAACTGTTGCTGTGGTGCTGGTGTGGAAAAGGCTGAGTCTGAGCTTCATTTCCTCCACATTGAAATGATCTACTTTCTAAATCATTATCATAAGAAGTTCTGCTGCTTTGCAAAGACCACGATGCAAATTCTTGCAAGTGGCACAAGTTTGTGATGTTTCTCAGCTGATGTTCTTTCAGCAATCCCAGCAGACCTAATTTAATTTCTAATCATTCCACCATGCCTAACACATTTTTCTAAATTACTTCTGCATTTGTACTCAGAGGGAAGACTGGCTGATTTTTGCTTATAAAGCCTTCCCCTTTCATTCCCATTGTTTCCTATGCAGAGGGAATGCACAGAGCAATTCTGTGATCAGTTGCTTTCACTCCACACCATATTTCAATAATAATATGGCACATACTGTGCATTCCATATATTTCATTTCCCTCCCAACTCCAACCTCTATCACATTACCCACAGAAGGACTGAACCTCATTCTGGGTGTGGGACATTCTTTGAGACAGCCCAGCAAAATATGGGAGTGCACAAGTTCACTGCCAGAGAAAATGTGTCCCTTTTGTTCCTATTTAATTACATTTTCATCCTTTTTTAGAGTAGAAGAACGGCATATTTAAAGCCTTAAGCTGTGTTAAGATTATTATTCCCACTGTACCATAAGCAAACAGGAAAACAATGAGAAAGCAGAAAATAGCTATAAATTACAGTAAATGTCTGATGCTTTGCCAGACACATGGCATAAGTCTTTATAATTTCATGTCAGAAAATTTGTAACATGCTTCTGTTTGTATTCTTTTATTGCTTCCAGCTTTCGCAATCCTTTTGTTACTCTTGTGACAACTCTTTTCTTAATTTTTGTGTTCCTTTGGATCATCAAAGAAATCCTCACTCAAAAAACAATCATCATCTATTAAGGCAACCCAGTCACATACTGAATTTACCTCCTGAAGTAATTCTCAAGAGGGTCTTTAAAGGATTTGTGACAAGCAGGCTTGGTTACTTTCTCTTCAAAATCACTAAAAAGTTGAAAAACTTCTTTCTTATCCTAGAACTTCACTTAGAATTCTCAGAATTCTCTTCAGATTTGGAGGCAAAAGGACAGCTCCAATTTAATTGCAGAGTTGCCGTTCCTACACTGGGCAATTCCAGCCTCATCTTCCTCTTGTTCAATATACCTCCATCTCTAAATTCTGACTTTTATTGAGCCCTTTGAAGAGCCACATGACTGTTCTCCCTCCGTTCTCAGAGCCTGGATCCATTCCCTCCAAATATTAGGTCTGGTTTTGCCTCCTCCTCTTTTCCCCTCTCTAAAGGGAAATAGAAAAGGAAGCACAACCTCTCCACACAGGGGAAAAAAAGCAAAGTATACCTTGCAGTTTATAATGACATGCATAAAAGAAAAACATCTGTAAATGAATGATACAATGCATAAATGTTAGTGTATCATCTGTGCAATGCCAGAAGTTCTTAATCAATAAAACAGAGATCTAAAAACACATCAATAGCTGATTTCAAACTGCATACACTCCTGGAGAACATTAATTATATTCTCAGAGCTCATTTATAATGAGCTTTTAATTAGAGAGGATGTCCTCACATCTTAATTCTTAAAAGCAGAGAAATGATGAGATGGTAGGTAATTCTTAAAATAACCTGCTTTAATGTAGATTTCTTTTCCTTTTATTTGTTATTTACAGGACTGCAAAGGCTCTGTGCTAAAGTCACTTGTGGCAATACAGGTGTCTGATAAAGGAGGATTCCATCTCCTTTGTCATCAGTAAGGATGGATATGGGACATCCCACTAAAGGATGCCTCCTCTAACATTCAGGAAAAGGTCAACAGGGCAGTGAACAACAGCAAAATGCATTGTATGACTCCCTCAGATTGGGAGGTGACTGACCAGTTTTTCTTCCCTTATTTAATTGTCTCATTAGACAATCTCCCATACTTTAGAAAATGAAACACAACATAATCCTATACATAAGGTCTGTACACAGCTCTGTGCAAAAGCTTTGGTACTTCCCAGCAGAGTTCCTCATGAGAAAGTCTGCTTGCTCGGGCAGTAAAACCCAATCCATAAACCCACCTGTATTTTTAAATTCAGCAGCTCAGCTTTATCCAATTCTCCCATTCCTACCCTGATGTCTCTGTTGGGACAGACACGTGGCATTTGTCACCTTAGGGTTCTACAGGAGCTCGATGGGATTACCTGGTTTGCTTTCATTTGGTTTGCACTGAACTTCTTCCACACACTCAGCAGGAAACCAGCCAATATGTCCCCGGGTGCTGCCTTCCCAGAATCCTCCTTCTCCGACGCTCAGCACTAAACAGAGAGACACAGGCAGAGTTACGCTTTGCCTCCTCACACAAATACAAAATCATGGCACTACACATTCAATAATAACCGAAAAAAGGCAAACATTGTGCAGTAACTAATGCTGGTACCCCCAAAATGGGCGCAGAGTAACCTTTAAGCAGGACCCTCCCTACTCACTCCTTGTAACCTTTCCCCAATTTTTTTTTTTTTTTGCCACAAGTTTCCTTGGCCTTCACACAATTGTTTCCATTTTCAGCATTCTCACTGCTGGTTTAACCAAAGATAAAGACATGGTAATACCACTACCAATAAACCAGTGTCTTCTCTGCTCAAATGAAGTGCTGAACCCATTGTAAAACCTCGCCCACACTGAAATGGATTTTAATAATACATATTTTGATATCTCCTGCTTTTTCTGCCTCCTAAGGAAACATGTTATTTGATTTAGTGGGTAGCTCCAGGGATTTGCAATGCAGGTTGAGTAATATGATTTAAGGGTTTGAATACAGAGCAAACACTTGAACCTCCCATAGGTAAGATCCACAATGGAGATGCCTTTTGAAACATTTCAATGATTTTTTTCTCAATAGAAGAAAACAACAATATGGAGGAGAATTATTTGTCAATAGGAGAAAAGGCTTTTATCTGGCACTTCTAATTATCTTGATATTAATTCTAGGACTCAGCAAGGATTGTGACAAAAGCCTGCAAAGCAACAATTTTATTAGTAAGCAACTGGAGGTGAATTATGGTGATGGAAGGATCCTAAATACATGCTGTGGTGTTTAAATTAGTATTATAGAAGTTCCTACAAACCACTGTATGTTTACTATATATTAGAAGACTATAAAAGACACTGTACATTACTATTGAGACAAAGGTGATACTATCAACGAAAGCAGGCTGATTGGGAATGTGGCTCAGACACAGCACACGTGCTCAGAGCTTCCCAAAATCAGCCCAGCTCCATCCACTGAGTGCCAGCTCAGCCCCAGCTGCCCCTGCTGAAAACCTCGGCTAATTAGCCCAAAATCCATCTCTCTGCTAAGGGATTCCAGGACCTGGCTGGGATACTGTCTCTGCAGGGTATTTCAAAGCAGGAGGGACATAAAGGAGAGCTGCTTTGATGGTCTCCAACACCAGCACTTTTGGTGCTGTTAAAACCTCGCCAGGCTTTAAAACCCTGGTCCCTGTCTGGCTGCAATTGAACTGGGGATCAGTGGGGCTGCTGTGACTCAGGGGCACTGAAGCTGAATTTGATTTGCACTATGACAGAGCAGGATGAAAATTAAATCTATCACAGCCCCAAATTAAAAAAAAAAAATAATTAAAAATCTTGGTAATATGAAAGAAGTCTGGTTTGAGACACCAGGATCTGTAAAAGTACTTTGAAAGTAAATGTTTACCAGGTTTTTTTATTAGTGCAACACCAAGCTATTTGTGGTATCACTTACAGAGCATGGCCATCTATTAACAGAGACATTTGACAGCAAAATGTTTATAAATATGTCAGTTTTAAGCCTTTTAATGTAGTATATTCCAAGAGACAGATTCCATTAACTGCACATTTACACACCACTGCCAGTAAGAAGTACATATTAAGTCCCAGGAAACATCCATTAAGGAAAAATCCTACACCTGGATGGGTCCCAAATGCACAATTTATCAAGCACCTTTCTGACATATGTGAGGAAACCTATAACCTATAACTCCTATAAACTCAGCAAGTTATGGGATACTGGGGGAGGGCACTGACCTTGGATGACACCAACAATTCTACATTGAAAATTGAGCAGAATAAAAAAATGTTAGCGTGTCTTCTTTTAGAAATATAAACATGGGGCATAATAAATGAAAAAACTCGTTGCTATATTCCAGGTGTTGTTGAAAATGTTTAAAGCCTGTGTACATGAACTAACACACATTGCCCCTCTGATAATTCCGTGTTACATAAAACATTCCCTGATCACCCATCCAACATAAATGGGGAATTCAGCAGCTTCCAGTACATTTTTGACAATGTAACCTCTGCTCACCTAAGAATGCATTTCTTAGATATCAGATAAGGAACTAGGAAAACTTAATAATTCTATATAAATATTAGAATTATTGTAGAAACCTACTGTACATTGGTTAACTTCAGTCATAAAAGGGAGTGGAGGACTCCAGCCAAAAGAAATTTCCAAATGTGAGACTGTGAAAGATTCCTATTGCCAGTAATTAGCTGCTTTTTTTTTTTTTTTTTTTTTTTTTTAATTGATGGGAGTTTTCAGCACTGAATCTCGGTCCTGATTTCACTCCACAAACTGGCAAGATGCTCAGAACAAAAACCACTTAGAGACTGAGACAGACTTCCCTAGTTTGGTATTTTATTAATCTGTCAGATCCGCTGCTTTGATGCTCCAAATTACACAGATATTTCCAGCTCTAGAAAGAGAGAGGCACTGTAAGGAGGAAGTTGGGTATTTCAAACCCATGGAGTGATTTCATGTGTTTGTGGCGGTAGCAGCTGATGCAAATCAACACTTTTGGGAAAATAAATTTGCCTTGGAAGTCTGTCTATGAGTGCAGGGAGAAAAGGGATTCCTACAGAGCAGAACCAGACCCACTTTAGCCCATTATTACATGAATTATTGAGGACCAGCCATCACTAATAGCCAGAGCAAAGGAAAAACACACATAGTCCTGCCTGAAGACATAACATCCATGGCAAAGAGGTGGAAGGGTGAAATGAGCGCTGCTGGAATGCAGGCAGCCTTCAGCATTCCGGGGAAAACATCGTGCTGGGGGCCAGGAAGAGAAGGAAAAGCCTGTTGGAGCTGCAAGAGGCACAAAAATGGCACGAGAGGCAAATGAGGGACAGCCCTGGGTTCAGCTGATGTGCAGAGACAGACAAACTGTTGGGGAGATGGAGCACAAGCTCATATTCCAACGTAGAATTTGAGCTCCAGATGGTTCTGCGTCCCCTAAAACATTGAAATGATCTTCATACCCCTCACACGGTGCCATTAAAAAGAAATCCTGCAGCAAGAGCCAAGGCCATAATAACCTATAGATCTATAAAAACTGGCAACACTACACTCACTCCAAGGTGGGGAACTTAAAGGATAAATAGAAAGATGTAATTTATCTATTGCACCCATGAATGCTTTTTTTAGAATGAGGCCTTAACTTCTATCTTTCCTCTCCCAAAAATGTTTAAGGGACTCATTGTAACAGATAATTTGTTAGCAGCAAGAGATTTTCTAATCAATGTTTTCCCTGCTGAAGGACAAAACAATGGTAAATCAAAGGATAACTTTCCCAAAATTAATAATAAGGCTTTCTAATTTCCAGTGGTTTTCGCTTTTCTTTTGGTAAAATCAAAAGGTGTGGTTGCTATGGCAAGAGCAGGTCAGAGGCTCTTCACACACAACCCGAATTACAAAAAGAAGCTGATGTTGTATGAGTGAAATAAAGGTTCTTGTAACATCAGGAATAATCCTGGAACACCTTTTCACAAGAAAAGTGTTGTATAAAAGAAGAGTTGTGTCCAATTATATGAACAAAACTGCAAAGTAAAACTGGATAAGCACCAAACAACAGGATAACAGGAAAACATGGATAGGCAGGTGCCAATCAGGAGCTCGTATTTTAATGTCTTTAAAGTATTATACTTAAAATCAGCCAGATTCTGCCAGAAAATTATATATATAAAATATTTTACAATATTATATGTTACAAATTTAAAAGAATAGAGCATAGAATGCTTTGTCTCTTATTAGCAATGTATATATTGTAATTGATATCAATATACTAATCTCAAACAGATCAGTTACTCAATAGAGCATAAAAATAATTTTAATCAAAAGAACGTAGAATTTGTATCCTTCCACATCACAGCGCCCTCCATGCCCCAACAAGAAATGAAAGTATTTTTTCCCAACAAATTATGTTGACTACTATTTCTAAATTCCTTGTGATATTGAAATGCCTGGGAGTAAATTATCCCAGGCAGCCTTATTTGCAAAAAAGTCAACGAAGTTTAAAGCCAAATTCAGGCCAATGTCTTTACATCTGTTACAGGATGTACCTAAAATGTCTTTGTAATACCTAAATCGATTTTTAGTGCTTGGATAAACTGCATTCTTCTTTACTGGGAAAATAAATAATCATATGGATTGGGAATGAGAGACCATGTTCTGGGGAATAAAAAGAACATTTCTGCAACCAGCAGAAAAAAAAGAAAAATCAACAGAATGACAGTAAAGTTGGAAATCCATTGAAAAACAACAATCTAACAGCTGAACCAGGCTGTGCTGATGTAAGAACTCTGAGTTTGTGTCCTGAGGTAAAAATCTCCCAGATTTTCTTCTTTGAAATACAGTAGATATTTAATTTCTAATTGGTAGAAACCTAACTCCTTTCTCTCAGAAATAATTAACAATATAATTTAGGCTTTTTCCTTGCTGAAATATTTGTTGTCTGATGCAAATTTTCAGAATTACTTGTCTTTGGCAGGAGAGCTTCCAAATGACAGACAATCTATGCAGGAATAATTATTGGAGGCTGCCGTGTCTCATCCCTGGATGTGTCCAAAGCCAGGGATTGGGCCTGGATGACCATTAAGGTCCATCCCATCCCTAAAAACATCCTATGACTCCATGATTCTTTCATGAAAACAAACTTTACACACAACATACACAAAGGGCAGCACAAGTTACAACTTAATCTGTTGGAGAGAGGTTTTTCTGCCTCTGTTTCTCTGCCCCTCCTGGCTCCTGACAGCAATCCCTCCCTCCCTGCCTCCCAGTGAGGGATGCTGAGCAGGATCTGGCTGTTCTGCCTTCTGGGCAGGCAGGTTCTGGCTCCCAAAGACGTCATCAAGAGAGCCTGACAGAAGCTGAGGTCAGAGCAGCAGGAGTGGGGAGGAACTCAGAGCCCCGCAGCCTGCTGCCAGGCACAGGGGGGATTCCAGCAGCCCCATGAGTGACTGCTCCCCAGCTGGCACCCAGGAGATGTTCCTGTGCACTCCAGCAGCAGCCTGCAAGGGCAGCCTCGTGTACCTGCAGTTCATGGTTCTGGCTAATTGCCCTGAGCAGTCAGACTGCACTGTGGCCCTGCAGACATTTCTTGTGGTGGAGAAGGAAACGCAGCGGTTCTTTCCCAGCTTGGGCTGTGGGAGCTGGCCAAATCAGGGAGATAACACAGAGATCCTGACTCAAAACACCTCTTCACCTTTGCTCACCTCTGCTTTCTCAGGAAAGAAACAGTGCAGTCACTTCAGGAAAACCTCGGGGTGAGAAGATGGCTGGGCTACTAACGGAGCAACCACTCTCTGCGTCAAACCAACAAATACAATAAGCTGCACGTAATCCTCTAAATCTGAGGAAATATGGCTCAGTCGAGATAGAACTGAGTGAGCTGTGCTGTTCAATATTTGGCCCTCTGTGGGAGCTTTCTCCCCTTTTTTATCTTTGCCATAAAGTTTCTATGAAGATCACCTTTTCCCTGTTATTTAGGTGTCTGTTAAATAGTTTTGAGAAAATGGGGGAGAGAGGAAAACAGTGTGAAAGATAAACCTGCACTGATTTGAGTTTTGGTCAGAAATCAAACATTGCAAAAATCCACCTCCTGATCCCCAGCTTTGTGAGGAAGGTGGAGACAGAGTCAGGTTTGCTCTTCTCCACAGTGATGCCCAAAGTTGAAATCAGGGGAATTCTGAGAGAATTAACAGAGAAGAGGCCCTAAGCCAAGCTGGATGCAGAGCCTGTAGTGTTGTGTTGCACCACACTGGTGCACTCACAGCTCCTCTCCCACTCCTGGTGCTCCCTGACCCCTGGATATTCCAGGCCAGTTGCTGACTACTCAAGAACGGAGGTGTTGAAGTGGCCAAGCACGATGACAGTGGGGATTTGTGGATGCTTTTACATCCTGATCCCTTCCCACGGCCTCTGACAGCAAAGGGAGCTCTCCTGCTGGAGCAAGGGCAAGGCCAGGTCTTTGTTACAACATTTTGATAGCACCACCCTGTCCTGCTCTTCAGGCACGAGCAGCTTGAAGCAATGAGTTAGGATAGGACCTGTGATGAGCCATAATTTATCATGCTAAGAACTGAAATCAAACCAATCAAGTCAGGAGACAGAAAGGAAGCAAAACAGACCAGTGAACCTGGGTAAAATTAATATTCCATTTCACATTCATTTCATCCTTCATGTGAAAAAGCAGCTGAACAATACCTTGCAAACCTCTTAGATTCGATTTTGCTGCCACACTTACCCACACAAGGTACAAAATGCTCTTGAAGAAGCAGAACAGCCTTTCAGAGGCTCTTCCCTTCCCAGTGTTTCGTTTACTAATCTAACAAGTGCAAAAGCCTGGGAGACCAAGTTTCCTCCTGCCCACAAGCACTGTCTGTTGGCAATATCTTCGAGCACAGCAGGGGTTTAATAATCTTTCTTTTCAAAATGACTTACAAGTGGATTCCACAAGAAACGAAAACGTTAGTGATATACTTGGATTGCCCTGCTGGCTGAGATCAGGCTGAAATAAAAGCAGAGTCACAAGGGTCAATATTTCTGATGCACAGAACTTGTGACTTCCTGCCCAGAGCAGATGCTTGAGTTGCTGCTAGTGAGTTATTCCTGCTCCTCTGACCCCCAGGAATGGAGCTGAGAGCTGCATTTGGGTTTACCACAACCCTTCTGTGATGTGCACACTGTTCCTGCACCAGATCTCAGAGGGCTCATGGAAAAGTCTGTTGGAGCATATTTGAGATACTGTAAATAACTCCCCGTTTTTCCAGACACTGGGCACTAGAAAAGGCCGAGAGAGTTGGGGGGGGGCCAGCCTGAATAAAAGAAGGATCTGGAGAGACCATGAAAAACAAAGCTGTGAGCAGGGTGAGACTTCAAAAGCTCTCAAAGTATTTGAATCAGGTTGTTTTTTCCTTTCTAGGTCAGTGAAGGATAGTTCACGTGCATTTGAGGTATGTTTTAATATAACCCAGATTCTGAAAACAGTTCTGATTGTTTATTTTTCAAGTGACCAGAGCCCACCTGCACCTGGGACTCAGACCTGTTACCTTCCCAAAAACCTTATCTATTGCTTTATCTTCATGGCCAAGAAAACTGTTAATTCTTTGCTCACAAAGAACTTGGGAGCATTGCATTCTCTGAGTTTTGCTATCAAAGAGACCACTTGATTTCCAGTGCAAGAATTCAATTTAGGAACACAAAAGCTGATTCAAATTCATTTTACAGACATTCTATACATGTCTGTGTGCATTTGGATTGTGGCAGATTTATTGCTATGGATTTTTAGATGCAGAAGGAAGAAAGGAACAAAATATGTTAGAAGTGTTTCAGTGAGGAATCAAACTAGCTCTCCTTCATTTATGTGAAAACATAAGATTAGGGCAGTTCTGGTATAAATAAAGGTATCAGATTTATTTTTACAGCAGCCATAGCTCTTCTCTCATGAGTGGCAGACACACAAATGATGTCAGTGTGTATGACTAACAACTAAAAATACAGCAG
Organism: Picathartes gymnocephalus; assembly: GCA_013390045.1. NCBI lineage: Eukaryota > Metazoa > Chordata > Aves > Passeriformes > Picathartidae > Picathartes > Picathartes gymnocephalus. Next base: position 91,478 of record WEKY01062011.1, read on the forward strand.
GTATTTTTGTACAGGCTACGTAATATCCTATTAATACAAGACCATTTTGTTTAGTTTACATTTTCTCTGAACCTTGCCCATTCACATATTTCTCTGAGCAGTTTCCTTGTATCACACACTGTGAACTATTGTCACTCATGCACTTCCACCAGTTTTAGAGAGAAAAAAAACCCTGCTTCATCTCCATCTGATGAAAACACTTTTCATCAAGAGTTTAGGAATTCATCCCTCTCTGTGACCCTTCTAATTCTGTCAAGTTAAAAAAGAAAATCCATAAAAACATTTCCCAAGTAATCCCTTTCTCTAATATGTTGTTCTGGGTTTTTATCCCTGCAACAAATGCCTTGCTACATCTTTGCTGTGATGAGTCTCATGGGATGTACTCGTGATGAGCATCTCCCCGGGGTCAGGCTGAACACGGGGCACAAGCCCACAGCCACCTTTGAATTCCCCAAAGCAATCCAAGAGCCAGGACTTGGGCATCAGTGTCTTACACAGAACAGTGCAGTCACCAAGCTGGCAGAGGAGAGGGGCCAAGACAAAGCTTTTCCCTTTCTCAGTGAGGCTAAGGTGTTTCCAGAGTGCAGGAAAAATGGAATTCCATGGGGTTTAATATTCTCCCATTTCCCCCAAGCACTGCACAGAGCAAGATGCTAAACCCCAAACAGGCATGTGCTGACTGGGCTATGGTCCTGCTAAGTAAGTCTGAAAAAGACAGAAAATACATCCAGTGCCAAGAATTCTTGCTCAGAAAGAGGAAAAAAAGTGGGATCTCCTTATAGCCAGCAGTTCTGGCACTCGCACAGCACTGAGGACTCTGAGTTCTACTGCCTGTGCTTTTGGAGGATGGAGAGGGAGCTCATCCTGCTCACATGGAGTAATTCTTTTTTAAACATCACAGAACCCTGGAATAACTTAGGTTGGAAGGGACCTCCAAGATCATCTTGTTCCAACTTTCTCCTAGTGAAAGGGACACCTTCCACTATCCCAGATTGCTCCAAACTCCATTCACCCTGGCCTTGGACACTTCCAGGGATGGGGTAGCTGGAGCTTCTCTGTGCACTCTGTGCCAGGTCCTCACCACCCTCAGAGGGAAGAATTTCTTCCTCAGATCTAGTCTAAATCTACCATCTTTCAGTTCAAAGCCATTGCTCCTTGTCCTAGCTCTACACTTATTCTCTAGCAATAATTACATTTTGACTGAAACAGGGACGGGACTCCAGATTTAATTGGACCTGGATTTTTGGCACAAAAAGTTTGAGCGGCTTCTTCACTACTGTTACACAACAGAGACCTCTTTAAAGCACCACTGTCTTTTCCCCTGCACTCTTTGTTCTCTCCATGACCTTCCCGTGTTCATTCTGACATATTTTTTGCTGCAGCTGAGGAACCATTGACATGGTAACACGAAATAGGATTTGCTCTTGTTCTGGAAGTTTTCCCTTTGATTAGCTCTGGGAGCCTGTCACACACTGTTCCAGCCCTGCCATGCAAACAGCCTTAAATTACATTTCACAAGGTTTCATCCTTGGGAGTAGCACTGACAATCCCCATGTGCACTTGTTCTATTCCCAAACTCTCTCCAAAAGCAGCCTGACACATAGAGAAACCTCACCAGACTCTGCTGCAGCAAAGTTCTCTAAAATGCTTTAAAGCAAATGGACCTGGAAAAACTCTGCCAGATTTCAATTCAGCATGCAATTCATCAGATTTTTGAAGCTGCAAAAATAATTACAGCAGGGATGATTAGATGTAGGATGGGCATGTCCCCCTTTTGCTGACAGTAATAATTAATGTATTATTTTCAATAAACTTATATTTTCCCCACAAAGAAAGAAACTCGGCCATAATTTCATTTTTTATTTCACAATTTTGAGTGCCCTCCCCCAAAATCATTGGTCTCACATTTAGACTACATCATTACAAGAAAATATGATGTGGACTAATTCCTTCCTGCAGTGTTTTCCAGTGACTCTCATAATAACTTAGAACCAAGGGCTCCTGAATTAATTTTTCAAAAATATCAAACACTTCATTGAAATTTAAATCCTTTATTCTGGGATTATTTTTGCATATAGTAGTCTCAAAACCTAATGTAAACCAGCTGCCAGATAGTGAATGCCTCTAAAACATTCAGCATTCCAGGCAATCTGTTGCCTCTTTTGTCAGGAAACACAATTTCTGACTTGTCTTTTCCCAGAACTGGCCAGAGTTCTGCTTATTCTGGTGAGAAGAACCTGTGTTATTCCACATAAACAGAATATTCCTGCATCATTCAATCCAACAGGAGAATTGAACATGTCTGTGTCCAACACCTGCCATGGAACAGCCACTCATTCCTTGCCCATTGACACCTCCCAGACCTCTGAACACAATGAATGGAGAAAGTTATTTAGCACCCTCAAAATTTCATCCTAGTTCTTGTGCACCGTGAGATCCTAATCACTGCTTCCTACCTGATCAGGGAACTGCAAAATTATCTTTTCAGCCATACAGATTGTAAGTAAGTTTAACCCTCTCCCTTTGTCCTTGCATTTAAAATTAACCTTGCATGTGCAGCACCCTTCAGACTTCTGTCCTACACCTTCTGAGGGCTGGAGTTAACAAAAATTATTAAACCCACAAACGCTTCAGAATCAGTACATCCAAAAATAAAAATGCAAAAATACCTTCTAATGGCTCCCTATTTTTTTTCCCAACTACTGTTTGCAGGCTCAAGGGAGGAGGTATTTGAAGTTTTCCTTTGTTAGATAAGTAGTTGCCTTCTCAAGAAAATTTGCAGCTGCTTAACACTTTTATTTAGGACACAGAATTTATTCCCTTTTGTTTGATTTCCATAACTGTTGTTTGATTTGTAGGGATCCAACACAAAGTCTCTTTTATTCAGTTTTACCTGGATGTGCTAAACCACAGCTTCACTCCTCACTCTTGGGAAGGCAAAGCCTGTAAACCCCATCCCCCTTTTTTTCAGTTGCATCTGGCTGTATTTACTGCCTTCAAGGCGTTAACAAAGCTTGGTCTTGATTTAAACCTGGTCTTAGCAGGGGAGCGCAGCAGTGAACAAAAAGTTCACATGCACCAGCACGCTTCCTCCAAAATTATCTTTTCAGGAGGTTCTCCCTACGCATTTCTCCCAAGTCCCGTCAGGGGACACTTTCTACTTAACCAATTAAATGTTCCTTGAGGAAAGGGCTTGAAGCAGAGCTGACCTTACCCCAGGTCCCTTCCTGAGCTGTTTAGATAGCTGACATGTTTACAACCCCTTAAAGCCCTGGAGTGGTGCCTCTGGAATGGCTCCAGCAGCAAATTCCGTGCTCTGGGTAAGAGACAATGGTGCCATTACTGCGCATAGTTGTGAGTTGTAGCAGCACTTTGAAGTCAGTTAAAGCTAAAGTGGCACCTGAATATGCATTGGTTACAAAACAGAGCCAGGAGCAAAACACCCTGCAAAGAAACAAATGCATAAAAAAACTTCCACCATACAGATTATTTCCACCCCTGCAAAAGAGAATTTTAACATAAAAGTCCCAGCTAGCTGGAGAAAAGGTTTATTCCCAATGAATTGGGTGCTCACCTTTGACTCTATCTCCTTTGTGCAGGTGAATTTCCCCTTCCCCTTGAGGTTGATATGGCTTTACAACGATAAAAAGTCTCCCAGGGACAGCACTGTAGAGCTTCCTTTTGGGACCCTGATAATCCAAGGCAGACAGAGTATCCTTGTTGGCACTGGGACTGTAAACGGCACTGGAAATTGAAATTAAAAATCATTAACAGCTTATTCGAAAGGGGAAAGTTAATCATTTACCATCACATTAGCAGGATTAAATTAAGCAGTGAATAACAAAACTGTCTTCCAGTAAGACATCTAACCCAGCAGAAAAAACACCAAACAGGAGCTTTTAAGGGTTGAAATCTTTCAATATGAAACATGATCAATATTCACCTGACCATAATGGCCTAGAACAGAAAACACATAACATTAAAGCTTTTAGTTTTTCTGCAAATTAAACTTGCACATTCCCAGGCCCTAATTAAATTCAAAATTTATATGCCCATCATATATTCCCAGCATGTCAATTTGTCAGAGGGACTTAAAAACGTCTGTATTTACAATTCTCAGGAATGGATATCTTTGTAACGTGGAGTGAACAAGTGAGACCACTGAATTATTAACTAAATGGACTGAATAATCAAGTTACTTCATCACTCCAAGGCCCGGGGCTAAATTTAGGTCTGCACAATGCCCGGTGCTTGTGTTTAACATTTTCCAAATGATCATTTCCAAATGATCATTTCTTCTGGATGGCAATCACCAGCTCACTCAGTGACTCCAGAATGTGCCCAGGAAAGCCACAGGTCACCACCAACTCACAGTCTACTCATGGTGTATAAAAAAGGGATTGCTGAAAGGTGGTGAACAATGCATAAGATCAGTGTTAAACCTGTGGGAAAATGAATGAACTGTCAAAAAGATATGGAAAGAGAAAGAGGCAAATATTAAAGAGGGTGGGAAGCCTATAGGATATATCATAACAAATTTGTAATACATTAGCTTAAAAAACTTTAAAAAAAAACCCCAAAGCATAAAAATTTGCAGTCTTAAACAAAGTCTAGAAAAGGAAAATATTCATGAGACGGAATAATATTAATAAAGATTGAAAGGGAAAAGTTAGGCTACCAAAGGAAGAAGGGTGATTTAGTGGTGGTTTACCACTGTATCACTCTGCTTGCCTTCTTGTAAGAAGCGTGTCAAACTGCTTTAAGCAAAATGAAACACAAGGGCTAGAATCTGCTGGATTTTCACCTTTTTTTTTTTTTT
>WEKY01062011.1:103757-117799 GCA_013390045.1 Picathartes gymnocephalus
AAAAAAGGAAGAAGGAGAAGAAGGAAAAAAAAAAAAAAAGCGCTGCTGCTATCTCTCGCAGCATCAGTCATGTGGAGCTGCCGGCGGCAGAGCCCCGCAGAGCAGCCGCTGCTCCGCTGCCCTGGCCGCCGGCTGCGGGAGCGCCGCGGCACCGGGCACCTGCGGGGCCCCGGCGCCTCAAAATGCCCCTGTGCCAGGCGGGAGAGGCACTGGAGCAGCTGCGGCTGGGCACGGGAAAGCCCGCACGGGGCCGGGAGCTGCCGGGGACCTGCCCTTCGCTCTCACTCGTCCTGCTGCCTCTCGGTGCGCAGAGCAGCCCACTGTTCCTTCGCTTGTTGCTGTTTATTGGCTTGTTGATGTTTACTCACTTTTTGCTATTTATTTCCTTTCCCCTATTTATTTCTGTTTCTTTTCCCCCATTGATTGGCTTTTCTGCTCTTCACTTTTTGCTATTTTCTCCCCTTTCCCTATGTATGTATGTATGTATTTATTTATTTATTATTTATTTATTCCATAGGACCAATCTGAGGACAAATTGTCCCAAGCTTCACGCAATGACCTCGTTAAAGATGGAGCCAAACCTGCCACTACACAGAATCTCTTCTCTACATCCCTATATTCCTATATTCTTATATTCCTATATTCCTATATTCCTATATTCCTATATTCCTATATTCCCCTTTGAAACAGAAGGGATGCAAGGACGATTATTCTCAGCTCCCCTCTCATGGTGCTGGAATAAAAGAGAATTTCTTTTTGGATGGAGTAAAAATACCAGAAAAAAAGTTGACCAAGCTCGCTTGCTAAATTCGATGCAGATGCCAGGAAACACAAGATGTAACCAGAGAAGTTTGGAAAGTCCTAATTCTGAAAAAAAAAAAAAAAAAGGAAATCCAGGGATAACTGTGCTTGACAGTGCAAACATGCTTCCAGAGGACGAGCAAATAACTGAATGAGGCACATAGGAAGGAGGGGGAGGTGCTAAAAATCACAAAAATTTTAAGCATATCTACTTAAATCTAAGATACAAAGATTCCAAAGGATAGGAAATTAGCCGTCTTAAAAAAAAAGCTAACGTACATTAAGGAATTGCCTTCTCATAATATAAACTATATAACAGGTAATAAATAAAGGTAATTTATTCTATTTCAGGCTTCTCCACTGATCTCTAATGCATCTATTTGGAAAATCAAGGGGTTTCTTACTGAGAAAACTGCTTCAAAAAAGACAGAAAATAAATTACTTAAATGGATTTAATGTCTGTGTGCATAGTGATCTCACAGTTACACAGCATTGAAAAGAATTAGTAAGCATAAATAAATTGAACAGTTTAAACTTAATTTAACATCTAACATCCCAGTGTTTAATTTATAAAGAAAATCATATTTCTCTAATACAATTTTACATTTTGGTTCAATTTATTTTTGAAAGCAGTTATCCTTAGCAGGTGGAACTCTTACCAGAGGAAATGGACACAGCACATGTGTGTGTGTCCATTATTTGACAGGAAAAAACCTTCCTCTTGACTTCTAATAAATGCAAGGCTTCCTAAAGAATAACTTTGAACTTTTATTCATTAACTTATAAATATGTGCATTAATTAGCTCCACAGAAGAATCAATATAATTTCCAGAACAAGAACTGCTCCACCAGGGCTGTGCCACTAATTTGAATTATAACCCTGTGTGGGTTCCATTCTAATATCTTCATCCAATCCCCTGATTATATTTGGAGCTACAAAACACAAAGGAACTATGAGTGTTAATGGAACCCTTAAACAGCTTTTTCCTTTCTCTGGGTGTCAGTGGTGAAAAGCAGTGACAGCCCAGGCCCCCAAGGACAGGAATTAGGCCAGGGAAGGGTTAACTCAATCCTGCTCATTCCTGTCTGTTCATATACAGTAAAATAAAAAACAGACAGGCAACTGTAGTCAATCAAAATCAATCCCAGGGGGAAATTTTATTAGATTCTTGCCAGAGCTGTAACATTTCATCATCTGGAGGTTTCTAATCAGTGTTATAAAAACATCCCAAATATGAAAGTCACTTGAAATTATTAAGTTTCGTGGAAATGGTGGGAACTCTTTCAGACCTACACCATGAGAGAGATCACCTGATGAGGGATTATTTTATTCCATTTAACTATCTGTCTTTCCCCCAAAGCAGGAAATAGCATTTCTTCCTACATGGCAGAGCCTCCTGCAATAACCACTATTGTACGATGGGAAAATGTGACAATCAAGGAAGTCAGAGAACACTCACAGCTGCAGTTTTTGAGCTTCTCTCGTTTTCACTAATAGCTTATTAGAATTTGTTTATTTTAACAGAAGTCCCAAATTCTGTGGTGCTGGGAAATTAAAAAAGAAAATATTCCAGCAGCTTCCACTCCTTCCTAAAAGATTTTCTGCCTCATAACTGTAACCTCAGTGTTATCACCTCAGGACAAAAACTTAATAATTTGACTGTGCCTATACCCAAGCATAATATAACCCCCAAGCCATAGCATCCTTAATCTAAAAATCATGAGGAACCTTCCAAATAGAAGTGGGGGAAACCCTCATTTCCCTGCTTCTTTGGTAGGTGCTTTGGTAGGGGGGAGCTCGGCATGGGAATGTCTCTGAGAGGAAAAGGCCACCTTAAACAGAAACCAAAACATGGGTTCTCAGGTTAATTTTGATGAGCATTTTTTGTGCATTTGTAACACCAATTTTCATGGGTGTTTAAATCCAATACCCCCATTAGAAATCTGTGGAAAACCAGTGACTTACACACTCTTGAGCATCTATTTTTAGGCACTTAGATGCCCAATGCTCTTATTTAATCATCCCTCCAACACACCTTGAAGGTCCAAGGCTTCTTAGATAATCATAGCTGTCAACCACAGCTATGTTTGCCACGATTTATTCTTTCCTGATTTTGTCTATTTTGGAGCTCCTGTGAGAAAAATCCCTCTAGCTGGTACATACATCTAGGTTCTTGTTACAAATTCAGTCCTTAGCATATAGAAATGCATTTCTCTGCACTATAAGACAGGTTTCCCATATGCTAAGCCACCAAATGGAGAGTTAGACAAGAAAAGAGAGATTCAAATATAGACTGGGAAGAACATAAAGGCTCCAGGGGGGAAAAAAAACCAACCTAGGTTTCTACAGTGCTTCTAGATTACTGACTTGTTCCAGAAACCCACAAGGTGGCCATGAACCCAGGCAGGGGTGCCAGATTCAGAAGGAATCCACCTCAGAGGAACAATTGAACCGATTTTATAAAGCGAAGGGTTTGAGTTTGGTTTTTTTTTTTATTTTCCTGAATTAAAAAAATCTGTGGAGTTTGCTCAGGAAACTGCAGTTAAAGCAGAGGAGAAAGAAACATCTGAGCCCACTGAAATGCTGCTGGGAGAGGCCAGCCTGGGCTGACCTGATGTTATATCTCTGTCAGCAGCATCTTAGCACCCGGCTACCCCTGGTATCAACCAGCTCTCGGCAGGAGCCTTGGGGCACTCAGCCTGAGCTCTAGGGTGGAACAGGGGCAGGAGACTGTGTGTGGGAAAGGACAGCAGAGGGATGGCTCAGGAACAGATGGCAGGAGTTATCAATTAGAAAGGAAAGCAAAAAATAGCAGTGGGAGTTGCACAGCCATGTGCCAGACACCCCTTCCGTCACCAGGCACCGCCGTTCCCAGGCTCTGCTCGTGGTGACAGGGGCCGAGGAACCCAGAACCTGCCCAGAACTGCCTGGAGAACCAACAACAAGCACTTGGAAAGGCTCTGGGCTCAGGCACAGCTGTGGGGATTGCTTAATCAGAGGCAATTTCTCGTGGGGTAGGAGAGATCTGGCCACAGAGTTCTGCAGAAAACACTTTACTTACTTTAATAATAAAGCGTATGAGGTGTATGTGTTTGATGGCACATCTCAAAGGAATTTAAAAGTTGATGAATCCACAGTTGCCACACATAAACTAAATGAAAATCACAGGAAGTGAAAATCAATCCTTTTTTTTTTCGACCATGTTCACATGATTATAAATTAGCCCTCGATAAGATTACAGTAGCAATGCAAGGAAAGCATTCGAAGAGCTGTATGTGCCTGAGAAGGGAGACAAGCTCACCTTAGGGCTTTACTTTCAGATGCTCACACATCAAGGAGAGACAGAGGATCTTCTGTTTAGATTGCATTAAAATATTTCTAAGTATTGCTTTAAAACTTGCTACGTGTCAGAGCAAATGTCGGACATCTCTCTGAGAGGCTGGAAGTACTAGGTGGAGAAATTATGATCCAGAAGAGCTTGAATAACATTCTAAAAGAAAAATTACCAGGCTCAATGTGGCAATACCTGCAAATATCTGAAGCTCTGCCTGCAGCAATACAGATGCACAGATCAGAATTTACCTGAGAATAGAAACAAAACCTCTGTCCCCAAGGAGGAGAGGTGGCTTTGTGTGAGGAATCTGGGTCAGGGGTGCAGAGAGAAGCGAGCAATCGAAGGTTAAAAGGTGGGCAAATGAAACCTTCCAATTCTCTGTGGAAGGCTGGAATCGGGGACGAAACAATGGCCAATAATGAGGGAGATGTCTTGCAAGTAGCAGCTTGAAGAGGGAGAGAAAAGCAAAAGCAACGAGAGAAAGCTCCAATAGCCGAAGGGGAATTTAAAAACACGATTGAAATCTATCAGCAATGTGGAAGCAAGCAGCCGATCTGAATAAAATGTGGCTGGCTGGCTTTCATTCTAACAGGTACATTGCTCTAAAAGAAGCAACTTATCCAAATAAAGCAATGTATTTTCTGTAGTTCTGGTTCTGCAGAATATTCTCCCTGGAATGGGAAGGCCAGCTCTGACAAGGCTTTCTCAAGGTTTTATGCTCTCAGAGCATTCACAGCCCCCCATTTCTATCACTCATGTTTGGGTTGAAAGTAACATTCACTCTTACTCTAAATAATACAAATAACTACAATAAATATTTGTGCCTGTCCTCCATCCATTTGTGCACCCAGATAACAAAGAGTTTTCTCTGCTGGCCGTGAAGACAAGGAATAATAGAATCTTTTAAAAAGTAAATAGTTCATGTGAACTCTTTCAGAAAAAGGCAATGGGTGATTTGCAGTCAATAAAACACAAAACTACTTGTCGTAATTGATTTCTTTAAATATGAACTGGGCTTACTTCAAGGTGTGTTTTCATCAGCAAGCAGAACTCCTCCAGAGTGGTTCATCTTTACACAGCAGCAAACTCTGAGTAACCAGCTCCTTACAAGTGTCATTGAAGCAAGAGATTAACAACTTGTACAGTATTTGGACAGAAAGATCCATTTAGCTCAGTCTATCAACTTGAACTGAAAGCAGTCAAGTGTGAACCCCTGAAGCTGCATTATTTTCCATCCAACAACAAGAGAGAAAATAGGAATCAAATATAATTATATCCCACTACAAATTCTTCTGCTCTTTAAACAAGCTGGTGAAAGGACGGTGCAATTTTCCCCACTAATAACACACTGGGAAATCTTGTCCTGATGCAGCACCACTCAAAAGGACTGAAGTACACAACAAACTAATTTCATTCCTGGCATTATGTATACATTGAGTTGGGGAAAAAAACCGCTTAACATCAGGGGTCTGTGCATATCCCAACCCATGTTGTTTATGCTGGAAAAAAAAAAATAATAACAGAGAGAGAATTTCATGGCTGGTGGCTCCTGTAACAAAGACTCTTCTGACACTGATGGGCCTCGGATGCAGCATCTGAATTTGTTTCAAATTTGTGGTTGCAGCCTGATGTTGCAGAGGAGAACAAGGACAAATGAAAGCACACAGGATGTTCAGCCAAACAACTGCACCAATATTGGGTTGCACGGTGCTTCCGTGTCCTGGTGTTGTACAGAAAACAATCGAATTTTGCCTTGGTGTAACTTTCTTCCTACCAGAACCTCTCCATGAATTCCTTAAATCATTATGTTGTTCCAGGCTTTATTCAGTGATTTGATTTCACTGCTTTAATCTAAGTGTGAACCTCTTTAGTAAATAGTGGGACAAAGCATCTGTGCTTCCAAAAGTGTTGGTGGATCATGTCAGTTTTATTTAGAATAACACCATTTTCATAACTGAAAAGTGGAATTGCTCTCAATGGGGAAAAAAAAGAAAAAAGATTGGACTCTTGTAGAAGTTTCAAAATATGTAACTGGTCAGATGTTAAAGTTCATGCATGAGTGTGAGGTAGCCAAGCTAGGAATGGTAAGAAAACAGCAGAGAAACAAATTCATAGTATTTTCTTTTAGCTCCAGCTCCTCCCTCTCCTCCAGCTCTTCAATCCTGGCATCCTTCACTGCCATTTTTCAATCTTATTTTCCCTTCTTCTCATTGCTACATTTGCCTTTCACTGCTTCCTTCACCAATTCCCTAAGGATAACCCTCCTGCCATCCAGATCCAACTGGAAATAAATGACACATAAGAATAGGCCAGGAGAGAGAATTTCCAGCAGATACCACGTCATGGCAAAGTTACATCAAATTGGCAACCAAGACAAATGGATGGGGTTAGAAGAGGAGTTCGACAAAAGAAAACAGCATCTAGAAGAGGAAGATTCATGGGAGGTTGCAATATTTAAATGCTTAACAACAGTGGAAATCACCCAAAGTTTAATTGTGAAGAGAAGGGGGAACAATCAAGCAGTAAATACAACATTACTGTAAATTTTTACCAGCTCGTTGCACTTTGGGGGGAATCCTTTCATGGAGTAAAGAATACAGCATTTTACTGAGCAGACAGAGCTGGGCTTGAGCTGTCAGCAGAGGAACTGGAATTCTGGGAACTTTTCCCTCTGCTGGCTGGCTTCCCACAGGTATTGCCACTTTATGATGTATTTAATGACAAAAACCTGCATTGCCACTTTCATTCTCATTTTACAGCAGAGCTCATTTTTATCCAGGCAGAAGCATTGGTAAGTCAGAAACTAAGCACCAAGAGAACTGAACTGTTGACTCTGCAGCCTCCCTGAAGCCCAGGAATCTGCGAGGAGTGAGAAGAGAATTTAAGGGGAGAATCCTGGTAGGGGGTGTGAGTGTAGAAAGCAAAAAGCATTTCTGTGATTGTAGATTTTGCTTCTCAAACGTGGAGCTAGCGAGACCCATCATTATGGCACCCCATGTGATCCTCAGCAGTTACTCCCCTCTTACCCAAGTGACTTTCAAGAATTCTTCCTCTGCTCTTATTCTCATCATCTCAATTCCAAAATGGACCTAAGAACCAAATAATTCACACTGACACTTCTGAGAAAAGGCACATTTGGGTTACCTGAGCAGAGAGTCTCCCACTGCAAACTTCCAGTTGTCTGTTCTGCTAAAGATGGGAGATATACAACCATTCATCCCCCAAAATATCTTCTCTCCTAAATAGGGGATTGCAAGCTCTAGCCAAAGTCATGTTATTAAGCAGGATCTTTAAAAGATAAAACCCAATAATTTAAGCTGATAATTGTCTCGCTATCCTTAGCTCCATTTAGACATTTGCTGTTAAATAGAAACTAAAACATTGCTGACTTATTCATTAAAATAACAGCATTTTAAATTATATTAGTAGCCTACATTTCTTCATCTCAAAAATAACTGCTAATGAATCATGCTGGTATAACTAAGAAAGGATAAAAAAAGCCTGTATCCGCAGAAAGGGGGGTTATCTCTGTACAAACATGTAGGTGTTTGCAGCATTTTTAATATTCTTAGTGCTGAATCCCATTGAGAAAGGCAGTCTTGCTCACTGAAGGGGTTTTGAGGTGGATTAATGATTAAAGTGATGTCACAATACTATCCCTACTTCTGCTTCAAGACATCATCACATGTGTTTTACAATATTTGAAAATGTTGAGGAAAGAACTTCTTTTCCCATCCTGTTTCTTGATGCTTCCAGCAGATTAAGTTTAGAGCTGACAGCTGGGTTTAGATTCCATGTAACAAGAATACAAAAAAAAAAAAGGGTTGTTGTTAAATAGGTTAGTAAGTCAGAGCAGGTAAATAAGATCAATTGAAAGAATAAAGAAGGTGCAGGCTTTAAACGCATCATCGAAAAGGAATTTTATGTACAAACTATTTCAGAAGCAGTGCCATCTATTCTTACGTTCCTGGCATAGATCTGATGTTCATTAATTCAGTGGAAAATGCATGGCTGACATCCAAGACATTACTATGAAAAGAGAAGAGTTCTGGATATTATTTGGCAGTCCCACCCCCGGACATCATGACTACTACAATGAAAGTTGACTTCCGTGTTCAAGTTTCAAAATAACTCTGTTTTCTTCCGGACAAGAAGTGATGCAAAGAGTGCTAATGCACATCCCTAAAAAAGAATGGGATCAGAGAAAGGAGAGGAATTGTATGAATATGGGAACTGCATTATATTGCTCTCTACTAAGTCACAAAATCTCAGATTCTTGATGTTTCTGAGTAGCTGCAGAATGTGTGTTTAGGAGAGGCACCATTCTCACTTTGGTGTCACCTGTACTGTGGTGACACGTGTGTGACTATTCCATGAGTCCAGCTGCACTTTCACTGGAGGAAGGATCATTTGGCATCAGCCACCTAGGATCCAGTCTGTGGCCATCTACAGAAGCACATATAAATTAAGATGATGACTGCACTCACAAATTCAAGGGCACAATTCAGGCATGAAATGTTTCAGGAATAAGCTGCACATCTTTATAAACAAAAATAAGTGGATGAAGAATGCACTGTGTATCCGGAGAAAAAAGTGGATAAGACAGAAAACATAAAACAGGGTGACATCAAATACGTATTTCAGATATAACATTAGGAAGCTTCAGCTGAGAAGAGAATTCAAATCACTTGCAATATTTTTTGTTTGCTAGAGACCTAAACCAAAGGAAATACCCAGTCCTTAGCTCCACCACGGGACATCAGGGAGTTTCAGTGGGAACAATCCTGCAGGCATTCCCAGCAGCTCTGTCTGCTGAGGAGCCACTGCTGTAAACAACAGAGAGGTGACCACAGTCCCCAGGACACCTCTGTTACAACAGGGGACAGAAACACAGTCAGAGATTGTTCTTCTTCCCTGTGTCAGGTTCCAGTGGGGGTCAGGAAAAGCCTAAAACCATTCCCTCAGCTGGGTGATGACTGGTGGAGGGCAGTAAAACAGAACAAGAATATATGGAAATTTAAAAGCTGAGGAAAACTTCCATAGAATCCCCTCAAGTAAATTTTCCATAGAGTTTTAACATATCTTTCCTGGCCAAGAATTTGGCAAGAAATTTAGAGATGACTCACCCTAAGTCCCCCTGGCTGGGACCATGCTTCAGTTTATGTTGGGAAGGAACATCAAAGGAATTCTTAGCAGAAAAGGAGAAGAAATAAACAGGGGCTCACAGGACACATCTGAGTTCAAGAAATAAAGTCCAAGTGGAGGTGGAAGGACTGGAAGACAGGAAGAAAATACAGCAAAACTCCAGTGGTTCCCAGCGAATCTGGGAGAGAGAATCTGGAGGAGTTTGCAGTGGAGCAAAGGAGGATGGATGGATGTTGTGAGCTGCTCAGGAAGGCCAGCGCTCCATGGCTTGGGGATGTCAGGAACACAGAGCAGCAGGCAGAGCACGCCACGGTGCTGCACCAGGGAGGGAAGAGCAACCCCTGAAATCTGACTCAGGCACCAATTTAAGGATTAATCAAACCATTCAGCAGCCAGAAGCAGTACAGGAAATAGTGAAGATGCAGGAGTAAGCAGTGATTTACATTTTTGTAGGAGAGAATATGAAAAGGTAAGGCTCTGAAGATCCAGTGAGAGTCAGAGTTCTGACATTGGGACAGAGACACTTCTTGTTCTGTGGGTTGTTAAGTAGTGAATAAAGGGAGAGCCACAGCTAATTAAAAAGTGATTTATTTTTTTGCTCTGGACTCTAAAGGGACTGGAATTTCAGTCGGGAAATAAAGAACCATATGAATGATGCAAGCCAGGACTGCTCCAGAGCCAGAGGAATGGACCTTTGTAGGATAACTAGAAGAGACTACAGGAGATTTTGTGATCATTAACTGCCAAGACTGGACAGCCTGAAAACAGGTATTGCTGAGTGGTAAATAACATCAGAAACAAACCACAGAGTCTCTCCCTTTCCCAACACCTTACTCTGCCTCAGTGTGGATCTGGGTTTGGAATCTCACTAACTGAGCCTCACTGACCAATTCTAACCTTCATCTTCATTCCTCAAAGGGTGAACTGTCAGGGATTTTGTTGCTACGCACTATTATTGCTGGGAAAACCTTTTTAATTCCAATTGATCTTTCTTATCTCTTCTGCCACTCTCCATTACAGGAAAAAGGAGAGGAGGAAGCAGCTGTCTTCTAACTATGGTCACTTTCTTGGCTCTTACACCTTGACATCTCTCAGTACTCTGCATTTTCAGTACCTACCCAGGGCAGGTGATGCCTAAAAGTCAGGGACAGAACAAACCTCTCAATACAGCACTGTTAATGCCAGGTGAGAAACACATCTTCACTATCAGGGAGCACTGCAAAGAAAAGCCATGCAGACACATACAGGAGAAAAGCAGAGGAGAAAAGAAGCCCCAAGGCCTAGAGATTGTGTTAGCAATGATGAACAGACCCCACAGGCATTTAACTGCACACAAAGGTGGTGTAAGGGCAGAAAATTCAGTAAACTGGATGGTAAAAAAAACACACCATTGCTCCAGAAATGAGGGAACTGTGGAGACTGTGAGGGAGGGCTGAAGTAGTTAAACAGGAATCGAAGAGACAAAATTTAGGGAACAGTTTGAAACAACATGAAAATAAATGGAAAAGGAGATAGGAAATGAAAACAAGGCAGCAATTTAATACTGATGGTGATAATCACAGATGGGTAATTCTGAGCAAGCAGGCACAGGCACACATCAGGGACAGAAATCACCATCGTGCCCAACAGCAAATGGTCCCTGTCCCAGGTCTGTGGGTTTTCAAAACACAGCACAGTGAGGAAAAGCTCTTAAGTAGCACAAGGAAGACTTACCTAGCTGGACACTATACACTAGAAACTCCCAGGGAATTTGGGAGGATCCCAGAAGACTGATCACACTACAAGATCATATCCTCAACTCTTCACACCAAAAGCAGGATGATCTAAAGCAGCAATTTTTGCATGCAGTCATGCAAGGCACACACAGCTAGTGGGACTTTCAAGCATGACCACAACAGAAATTTCTTTGGATAATAAAGACCTCAAGCTATTAGAGGGAATAGAGTGATGAAAGGAATGAGAACAAGTACTATAAAACAACTTTAGGTTTTGTTTCCTTCAAGAACAGAGTAATTTTTTTTAGGAAGGCACTTACTCATTACTAATCTACAGGCATTAAAAATTAGTATCCGTAATAAGCTGGGAAGGACATTAAAATCATTTTTTTAGAAGAGTACAAGTGCTAAGTAATTCATGTAAGTAACAAAAGCACTTTAGTGCTAGAACAAAATCCAGCATGCACTGTTGTGTATATTCCCAGACGAAGGAGCAAAAGGGAACATAGCTCATGGGTGATTTCTGGATTCACTACTGAAGGAGTTTTCTAAGTCCCTTTAATTGAATTCTGAAAGATAAACTTCACTGGGGCACAGGCCTACAACCAGCTGAAAAAACCCCAAACATTCTAAAATGTACCTTTTTACAGCATTAGGCAGCAACTACCTGTACAGATCCGGCACTTCTATGCCACTCATTACATGGTGCTTAATTGCAGTTAAATTCATTAGTTTTAGACATTGCTTAGATTTTTTTATTATATTGCTACACACACAAAACCCCCCACATTATTTGTACTTGGTTACCCCTCAAAACATCACCATTCAGCACTCAAAAGGACTGGGATTCTCTCCATAAGTATTTAAAAGCAGTTGGCCTAAACAAATATGTTTCATTTGCAGAGTATTCTAGGAGGACTGGAAAGAAAAAAAACCAATTAAATTGTACCCTATGGAAAAATACCCACTTCTTCATTTTTCCTGAAAGCATCCAGATGTACACCGAGAAAAATCTTCCACAAATACATCCTGGAAAAACCAACATTCTTTCCCACTGTGGCTTGAATATTCTAATTCTGTCCAGTTGCATGTCTCTGTGAAAGCCATCATTAGATCATTTTCTGTCCCATAGCAACCACTTTGTTTTCTCCGGGAAATAAAATATTTTTGCCTCCTCAGGCAATACCTTTCTCTGCGTGGTTCCCTAAATGAAGCTGTTTGTAATCCAAAGCCAACATCCCAATTTACACCAGGCTTCTCAGGGATTTATACCTATGGATGTGGAAAACAAAATGCTAGCCAGAGGCTTTTCTAACTCTATATATGTGTGCATGTACACAGCAAGAGTGAAAATTCCACATTTTATATAAAAAGCTTGGTTTTTTAATAACATTTCCTTATTTAAAATTGCAGATTCAAGTTATTAACATCATGAAACAATTATTTGGAAGAGAGTGATGGAAGAAAGAAAGAGGTATTGTTTTAACAGTCTGAAGGTGCAATGGTAATTTATGTCTGAATTTTCTGAGTGGTAAGAAAGTAAATAAGCCACCAGAGACTTTCAAGCCACTTGAGAGGATCTTCCTGTAGCTGTCAGAGGTGACAATTTCATGGTAATCCATAAACTTCAGGGCTCCTGGCCACAGCCACCAGTTCTCCAACAAAGGTTCCCAGTTCTTTACCCCAGCTCTCTGTGGAGCTGACTTTGTCTTTAAAAGGGTCTTTTAATTATTAAATCACACTAAAGTGACTATACCTATTTTAAATAATTCACTGATGCAGTTTCACTGTTCAAGTCACTGCTGAAATTCCCCACAGGCATTACACTGAAGCAAACGTGGAGAGAGAGAAGCACAGAGGGGAGTAAAAAGCCACTAAAGCAGTGGCAAAAAAGCCCACAAAAGCAGAATTTGTACTACCCTGTGACTTGCTGTGATCACCTGGGAGCTTGGGTGCTGCCCTGAACCTTATGTCCTTTCAAGCATAAAAAGACTACCGTGAAAAAAGACTTCAAATTTTTAATTTTTTTTTTTTAAATTCGATAATCCTATTATGTCTTTCCATGGCATCAAAATGTTACCAACGTAAAGTTTGAACAATGAGGGGCACTGGAACGTGCAAAAAGTCTCCCAGGGGAAAATTGAAATGCTTGGGAGATGGAAGGCTAAACAGGATGCAAACACCCACACAAAACTCTGTAGGAAGAGAGTAAGAAAGAAAAATAAGATTCAACTGGCTGTTGTACTACTCCAGCTCTTTAGGAAATCTTATTTCTCCACCTAAATTTTGGAAAATAAAACACTGAGAAGTTTTAAAAGGTAAAAAAAGCCAAGATGAAATGTTTCCCTGTGTATTTAGCCAAGCTTTTCAAAGCAGTACAGAAGGAAGACTGGTAGGAATGAGTTTGTTCTCATGGTACAATTTCAGATATTTTGTCATTAAGCTTTAATGTAAGGCAAAGACATGATCTGAGCAGCGTTTCAATGATGATACAACGTGATGGGTGCATTGCATAATGTCACAGGATATCAAAGGATGTGTCCTGGTGTAACCTCCCTCACTCCCAGGGAGAAGCTCCTGAAAATGCAGGCGGCTCTTCACAGCTTGGAAGCCGCTACTGGGAAGCTGTCACTTGTTTTCAATAACTGAGCAGGATTTGTGAGTACCCAGCCTCAGTGGGCCAAAGGCTTCGTTAAGAAATTGTGCCTTCATTAGCTTCTGCCAGGCTCATCCTTCTCCTTCCATTTGTGATGACTCCTGCCACATGGGCATGGAAAAGCAGGGGACAAAATCCACTTCAGGCAAGTTTCTATGCTCCTTCCTATGGGGGCTGACTCAAAGCTAATTAAACAAGACCCTCCCCCAGGGGGGGGTCTCACATTTCATCAGTCAGGGATGCCAGGGAGAGGGGGACAGTTCGGTCACTGTGTGTCTGAGACAGGCAGGGCTGATCTAAGAGCTTGCTGGGCTCAGGGAACTGCTAAACCACCAGGTAAATCAAGCCTAAATCAGCTCAAAGCTGCTAAAGAGATACAAATTACCCTGG
>WEKY01062013.1:741-33135 GCA_013390045.1 Picathartes gymnocephalus
ACCAAAGATGAGAAGGGTGCTCTTCAAGAAAACCAATGCAAAGTAGCAGGCTGTCAAAGTAAAGGACAGGAAGACAGGAAAGCCAACATGGGTGCATGTTCTAGGCCTGTATGAGATCACTTTGGTGTCCTTTTCATTGCAGAAGTCTCCTGGCTCAGATAAGGACTCCACCCACAGCTTCTGTCATCAGGGTTATAGGTTAGAGTATGGCTCTATTCCCCATATTTGGCAGGGGATGTTTTTTATAAATTAAGTTTCAATGGAGAAGAAACGTATCCAAACAAAGCTTCAAGCTCAATTTACGTATCTCCTCTTGATTATGTGGGAGATTTTCCATGGTAATTTAAAGATGTCTACCACCAAGTTCAGATTTTATCTAAATTGAGCTATCTCCATGGTCTGCAAATTTATTTTCACCTCTACAAGAGTTGCATCTTTTTCTGATACAAAAGGCAACTTCAGTTTCCTACTTGCTACACAAGAAAGCACTAGGATGTAAAAAAAAATTGTGTTTTTTTAAGAAAAAAGATTTGAAATACCTTTCTTTGGAGGAAAAACAAAGATAAAAGTAATGGTTAAATCTAATTCAGTTTGCAGTGTCAAATATCTTGGATGACAAGATCTGAATGATGGGAAAACCTGTATTTTGGCACAGTGATCTCATTAATAATTAGGCCACTTTAACGTGAAGAAATATATTTTCAAAATATTGGAAATAAGACAAGATTTACACCTTTTTCTAACACTATTTCAAATTCTCTCTTATACATACCATTTCTTTGAGAACCTTCTCCACAGTTTCCTTCTCCTGGAGGTTGAAAACGAACCTGGATGCTGGGACACTGGCCAGGAGCCGGAGCTTGGCAGCATTGCCAGTCTCCTCAGCTACTCTGGTGATTCCCATTGTGAAAAATACAATTCCTTGGTGTTTAGCATCAGCCATAGCTGCAAAAATATCTGGGTTCCTTGGATGATCCACTCCATCAGTGAAAAACAGGGCTACTTTTACACTACCCAAAGTCCCCTCAGTCATGTAGAGTTGAGTAAGATTAGTTATAGCGTAAGTTGTGTAGGTGCCATGACCTATGTGGGTGATGGGAGCTATGTGGGATTTGAACGCTTCAGGACCTTTCCAGTCATGGAAAGTTTGCTCTATGAAAACAGTGCTGCTGTACTGAAGTAAGGCCATCCTCCAGCGAAGTGTACGTCCAGAACTAAGCTGCAGACTTTTCATTCTGTCTACTGTTTGCAGTACAAATTTTTTCTGTTGTTCATGATTATGGTCCTTAGCACTTTCAGAGCTGTCCAGTAAAAAGGCAATTTCCAGAATGCAGTCTTCATCTAGAATAAATAGGTATGTAGGTGAGTGGAATGACTTTATACTAAATCTCATTCTACACTTACATGTATTTTAGGATTCAAGAGTGAGATTGAAATTATGGAAACTTTTGACAACATCTGTGTTCCCAAGTGTGAACCCTTCACGAAGATAGAGCTGATGAAGGCTGAGGAATTTGCTCGAGAACAGATGTCCCAAGGAGTAAAAAACTGAAGGTGTGCTGATGTCATGTGGTATGAAATGAGAAATGTTGTAGTGGTTTTTTAATTTCATTTTGTCATTTTGCCTGGTATCTCGCTGTATATCCTACCAGCATAGGTGGAAGTCATGTACAAGAAAATGAGGCTTACTGAACAAGACACTGGAATGTGATTTGACAGAGCTGGATTTTGTCCGTAGTACTAACATTCACGTCCAGTGACAAAAATTTCCAAAAGCAGGGTTGTAAAGTATTAATTTTCTGAACTACTGATGACATTACTTCTATGAAAATAGAGTTATATGGGCTATTCTTGTGACAGTAAGAGGCTCTCAGCCACCTCATAACAAAATACAGATGCTATCTCCTTTTCTGAAATACACAAAAAGGGAGGGAAAAGATGAGAGTAAAAAGATAAAAGTGCAAAAATAAGGCAGCTGCAAATGTAGGGTGAGGCAAACCTGGCTGATCATAAGCACCTTAGAAGGCAAGTTAACCATGTAGTCCAGAATCCAAATAAATCAGGATGTTTAAAATCACACCTGTTTTAAAATTACAATATTCACCTTGATCACTTGGGGTGGGATATTTTTCTACAATATTTGACAGAATGTGTTTAGGTTTTGATCTTCTCAATCCATATATCTTCTCTTCCCTGAGATTTTCTGCTAAAAACTCATGATGTTCAAGTATCCACAAAAGCCACCAGAATCTGAGGAACATTATTTGTTTTTTTCCTAAACAACACAAATACAGAAGCACAGCAGTAAAGGGCAATAAAACATTATTCAATTTTGTTTCAACAGGTTGCTTAGCAGTCTGTATTTTAAGCTATCATCCCTAAAAACAAACTGATTTTGATTTCTTTGGGTAGAATCTTTTCAAAAACACAAATAATAAACAGAGACATACTGGAATGATTTTCAAGCAGAGTGCATATAGTTCTAGCACGTGACAAACTGGAGACAGATATTTACAAACACACTTCAGTTCTCTCTCACTGCCTGGTACTGTTTGTACAACCAGTAGTTCTCCGATGTGGCTGTACCCATGTAGATGCACTGTGAACCCCAAATGTAATTCACAGAGGTGTTTTTTTCTAAACCTGTTTTTTCCAGAACTGACATGGAAAGAAGGAGGTACCGAGGCAAACATCAGTTTTTCCCTGTTCTCTTTACTTAAGCACCGACGATCATGCACATTTCTCTCTGCTATCAGTCCCCTGGCCTCAACAAGTCGTACGGAGGAACAGTCATAGCCTGAGGGTGCTGTCAAGGCATGAATGTACCTGCTGTGCAATCCTAGGGACGTGGGCCCAGAGTGCTGAGCCTAGTCTCAGCAGCTACCTACTGATAGGACTTCTTCCTTCTGAAGGGATTACAACTGCTTGTCCTGGGCTCACAGACACATCCAGAGCAGCTCACAGGCTGCTCGGGGTCTGATAAATCGGTCCTGCTGCACTTTGGTTTCATTGCCATCTCCCTGCAAACTCTCCCCAGGTAGCTTGAGTGCATACCCAAAGGACAGTTTAGTGGCAAGAATGAACCTCCCAGGACTGAGTGTAAGTCATCTGACTCACAAAATTCCCTAACACAGCCTTGTTTGCAGGGTTGCTGGACTCCTGATAGTTTAGGGTGGGAATTCCTGTGCCCATAGACACAGAGAGAGCAGGGGGTCCTTACCTCAATGCTACTAAGCAAAAAGCTGTGCAGAGATGCAGGATACTATTCTGGGCTCGCTGGCAGCTGTGTTGCCCTCCCTGTGAGGAACGGAGGTAAAAGTCGGGCTGCAAGCTCCTATGAGAATCGGTGTCATATGTCAGGAGGGGCCAGCAGAAAGGAGAAAGGCAAAGAATAGCAATCCTGGCTCCCCCTTATCCACACCCACCCACTCCTCTCCTCCCCCCACGGCTAGGCAGATGCATTCCGGGTTTAGCAGCCCTCAGCCGTTTACACAGGAAAATCCTCATCCGTAACTTGGACATGTATGGAAGAGGGCTGTTCTTAGCCCAGCACTCTTCTCTACACACCAGCCCAGTTGTGATCACTCTCTTCTCCCATCACTACCGCACACACTTACCCTCATACTTTTGCATATCTCTCATGCGTGACAAAGCAGCTTTTTGTACTGGGCATCACGTTGTCAACATCATCTTAGCAGCTGATGTCTGTAGGATCCCTTTCAAACCTAAAAGAATCTCCTTATAATGAGGGATTACTGTTAACTGCTGACTAAAAAGATATTTACTGTTCCATGGACTTGGCCAACTGAAATTTCAGTTCCTGGTGAAACTGTCCAGCGTGAGGTGGTCAAAAAAGCCAGGCCAGTCTGAAAGCCAGCTTCAGTTTCTGCAGGTTTGTCTGTCACACATCTCTTTTCAAAGACTGTAAGAGAGAACAATGACTGACACATAGTATGATGCCTTCAAAATCTAAGCTGAATGGCTAAGGATCCTGAAGGCTATCTCTTACCAGTGATTGCAGCTGGTCACCTAATTCTACAGATACCCTCAGAAAACTTTGCATTCCAAATTAACATATTAAACAAGTCGCTCTTTTCCACAGAAACACCTTTTTACTTTTCCTTTGGACTCATCATTTTCCACCACAGGCGCAAAAAGAGGGCCCAATGCTAACTGCTGTCTTCCTTTCCATTTTCAGTGTTCACCAGCTCAGCCCACTTACCTCAGGCACAGCCAAGGCAGTTAAGGAGATTGTGGGGAAAGAACACATCTTTGACTCCAATTTAGATAGGTAGGAGAGACTGGTAGGACAATGCAGCTGGATGCTGAAGCCATTTGCTGTAGTTCTAACCTTGTTTTCTATTTTCCTTATTTGCTAGTAATTAGTCCAAAATTGATGAACTAGGTTAGCTGAATGCAACTCTACGTATTGTATGGATGCTTATCCTTACCTAAGCAGAAACTAACTCAGCTACAGCTATTTGTGCCACAGTTACAGCTAAGAAAGAATCTTCTTTCAGGGCTGGAAAGAATGGATGTTCTCTCCAGCCACTGATTTTTCTGTGCTTAAACTATCATATTCAGATTTTGATTAAGGCAAGGAATAAAAATGCAATATCTTGCCATTTAGGAACACAAATTCTATAGTGTTTAACTGAAATAAGTATAATAAATCTCCCATAGTCCCTAAATCTTACTGAGAAAAAAAATATTTTAGCAGGAAGAAGCAAGTCATTTATGGTTGGGATTGTATGCCTCCCATAAGCAAAACATTGTTGTTCTTTCATTTTCACTGCTGATTCCTACCTCAAAACATAGCTGGCAAATATTTTCTCAATTAAGTAACTATTCTGCTTGTATATTTAGTAGCAAGTTCCTGGCTTCAGACTATTTCCTTTTGTTGGTTAATAATGTTTACCTTCAGGACAAATTTTTCTCTTTTTTTTCTTGGCCAGGTACAACTTTAAAAGCTTAGTGAGGCCTCCACATTTTTATACCTTTTTGCATGGGGTATATGGTATTATTCTGTCCAGAATTCCAGCTATGTGACATAACACAGTACACTACTAGACTTGCAGTCTTCTGAACTTGTGAAGTTCTCAATACCGACACTATTCTTATAATGGCGGCTTATCAAAACATGAATGATACCAATGTAAAATACGTATGCCCTGATACATCAGCAATAACTCTTAAAAATAGAAATTAAAAGCAAACCTTCTTGCCTCACTTACCACAAACTTTACTAAGTGCTTATTTAGTATTTTAATGACACTATACTCTATGTATTTTAAAAATAAAATAAATGCCTTAAAACCTATGCTGAGGAACATTCACACTGTCATTTAAGTGTTATAAATGTATTGCTGAAATTTAATTTTTTTTGTAAAGGAGTAAAAAAATGTATTTTTTCTTAAGGAATGTAGACTTGGATGCTTCAGCACACAATTAATTGCATTTCCATTCCACTCAGATTTAAACATATTTAAGTATCTTTTACATCTTTGGGAGATGACACTACAGACTTCTGTACTTAGTTGACTAAGTTGGGGCCAGCTATCCTACCTCATATGTGCTTCCAACATTAAGACCGGTAATCTTTGCAGGAGTCAAAGACTGACATGAATATAAGGCTATGTTATGATTGCACCAGCTGAAGCTGAGATAACAAATATAGCTGCATATTCAGATCTTTGGATTTTTTCCATCACTGTTTGAAATCCAAGAGTTCTCAGCTGTCTGATCTCAGTATTTCAAATCTTTGAAATGAGGTCTAATACTTTTTTTTCAAAGAATAAAGGTGTATATGAGAGGTATTTGAAACCACATTTAAATAGGTTATACTAAATCAAAGGGAATTCCTTATCATTTTAGAACCATGAGGAAAGGCATCATGAAGAAAGATCTGCAAGACCTTTTTGCAGGTGAGTTTAAGCACTTTTAGGAAAGGAAAAAAAGGTGGCATTTATACCCCTTTGTCGGTGACATCTTCAGAGCAAGGGCACTTTGAAGGGATACTGAATGAAGAACTGGGGCTTAGACACCACTTGCGGTGGTGTAGAATGACCACTTGTGTCAGCAATAGCCATCACTATTGCTTCCTAATGGGCAGAAGTAGCAGCAAGCCTGATGGTTCCAAACTTCTTTCCCAGACCTCTCTTCTTCATCTGTCCCTCCCCTCTGTGGATGGGTACCTCCTTTACACAGACTCTTGGTCTGGCTCAACTGTGACCCCTTCATCCACTGTTGAACAAAATTCAATACATTATTGAGAAGCCTTGAGTAGTATCTCTTAAGATGGAGTAACTAATGTCTTCTAGCATGATATCATGTCACTAGAATGTGATAGACTCCTGACCAGCCCTTCAAATGTCCTACAAGCCTGCAACTTCACTGGATATGGAGTAGTCATGAGCCAGCATAGCTGGCAAAATACCATCTGAATATTTCTGTATGCTGAAGGAATGCTAAACCACCAGGGAGGCCAGTTTGTAGGAGCAGCATGAAGCAGACAGACCATGCCTTTGATTTTCCTCTGCTCTGATGGTAATTTTTTTAGTCCCAAAGAACTTGACATGATGCTCCTGAAATATGTTGACAATTTTTTGCTACGTCAGTGTGAATAATTCACATATGAAGTCTGCTGTCAACTGTTAAAAATATGCACATTTCACGCAAACATCTTCTGGTGTTTCATGGCTTCAAGATAGTCTTGACCATTTAAGCTAACTGCCTCATGGTGTAATGGTATTTTGATAGTATTTATTTCATTATATTATACATGTCAGTACATGACCAAAGTGCCCAGAAGAAACTAAAACCTACCTGACTTGAACTTGTAAAATAATGAAAGCACACCATTTACAATATTTTGAATCCTGATACTAAAGAACAATGTTATAAAGAATGTGGTTCATTGTCCCATAAACTGTATCACATATGCAAATTTTGGGAAAAACTGTTCAAAAGTTCAAATACTTGAAGTAATTAAACAAAATTTTAAAAAATCAGAACTTTACTGAGGATTGTATCTCAAAAAAGATAAAATAAAAACCTGTATTTCACTTTTTGACTACACAATGTGTTCTAGTGAATTTGACAGCCCAGGATTCAACTGAGCAGTCAGTTATGTAGGGTTAAGTCTTGACAAATTGACTTCTGTTTGTCAACTCTTGAAGCTACACCTTAATATTTTTTTTAATATGGACTTCTGTTTTGCAACTTCACCTGGTTGTTCTATGTGAAAAATGATCATCTAATGGCACAGCCTTATAAAACCAATAATGAAATCTTGGTGTACATGAAGGCAGTTGCAGAACTATTGATTCCAGCAAAATCAGAATTTTGTGTTTGCTTTTTAGTACAAATCTTGAGCATGTATTCTGAAAGAGCTGATCAAAGCAAATCAACTGTTTTCATCTGAACCCACTGTCACAGAAAATGCTGTAAGCAAATGCTTTGATGGCAAAGACTTACTCTTTGTATAGTTCCCAACGGATTTTAATGATTCTTTGAGAGTGGAGTAGTAAGCAGGTCTTTTTCTTTTGCAGCTGCTATGAGCATGGCTGTCCATTTCCCTCTTTTCTAATACTGCTCTTCTGCAATGTTTTTCAAGAAGTGTGGCAAGAAAAAGTCTCTAACAGGGCATAAAGGGAGGAGGCTGTCTTCAGTATTTTCCTATTTTATCTTGAGACAATACAGCCAAAACCTCACTCTGAGCATTTTGGTGGTAAGTAAATACTCGTAATCTGCATGCCATATCCATTAATATAAAAGATTTTGTTTTGTTTTTAAGGTATTTGCTTATTTCTACTTTTATTCTAATAGTTCTCCTTTCATTTTCAGTTTCCCTCACCAAGAGATATTTTCCATCTCACAGCCTATGTATGTAAACATATCTATATATAAGCAAGTTATTTGCAAAAGTATTTGTAGCATTTAGCCTAACAAGAGAATGAAAGCATGCTAATAAAATAGTACAGCTACAATTTTAACATACTAGATATGTGACTTAACATTTGATGGTATTGAACATTTAACTAGATCAAGAATACTTTTTAAATTAATTATTTCTAAAAGATTTAATTTGATTTGCTACATTGGTGCCAAAGAAAATATTTTTCAGAAAGATCCTGAAGGTCTGGAGTAGAATCTCGGTGTGGAATTTCAGTTCTTAAAAAATCATGTTGTAAAAAACCCTAACAGTTACAAGATAGGTCCACGGGGTGTCAGCCTTGACTGAACTACGAAGGTTGTGTGGTCATTGCTGACTATACAGGTGTGTTGAGAGATGACTGAGAGAGCAAGGCTATTAATATCAGTATTATGACTAACAGCTTTTTTTAAAACTTCAGGAAATTGATGTCATGTAGGAGTAATAGTGCTATCACTGTAGCCACTTTGGTTCAAAAAGAGACCAAAACACGTAGTATGGTAGGTGTTTTTATAGTTTTCTTTTTCTTTTGAATGGTCTATTTGGGTGTTGTGCATTACTCATGGATTAGAAATATCAGGATGGGAATAGTTGATTTATCCTCCTACCTGGCCTGTAATGTGGTGTGGGCTACTAGAGGTGTCCTTGAAGCAGAGAAAAAGGGGCACAAGGAAAAGATCTCTTGTATGAATAGCCTCTCCTATTGGAATGACTGAGAGTTTATTAGGTAACCTAGGCTGCTTAGTATATTGCTGCCTTTTGCATGTACTTTTCCTTTTTATAAGAACTTAGACCTTTTTAGAGTTATTGTCACATGACAGACCTTCAGCCTTCTTTTCTAGAAACCTCTTGAACATCTTCAATTTTTCTGTACTGTGGAAAATAAAGCGAGTTTTTGAACAATGGATTTCTACGCTCTCTTCACAAAGGTATTTTTTACTGAGCTTTGGATACTGCATACACAGTAAATGTCTACGGCTATATAGCATTTCCTTATGTTAACCATATCTTCACCTGACAGACAAGGAAATAAAAACATTACTTACAGAGCATCAAATAGTAGTAAATTAATTTTGCTACACTCTGTTTGTAACTATTAATATTCTGTACATATTAATACTAATATTCTGTAATGTTTTCATGGTTAAAATGAATTCTGTTTTGGATCATCTCAGAGTGCGACGACCTTCAGAAAAGAGTAATCAAATTCAAAGGAATACGTAAAGATATATTACTAGTTAAACAAAATTCATTTAAGAAGCTTTCCAAAGTGAACAAATTACAAGCTCATCTTTTCTGTCTTTTTTCTGGATGCAAAGGTAGCCTAACATTCTGCTCCTTCTCCACTTCTTTTAATTAACTGCATTTATTGCTTACATTTTCAGGAAATCTTAATCCCTAATAAAAGCTTTCAAGAGTGAGGTGGTAGTGCTGATGATGGTGTCATAACTGGGAAGGAATGTTCCTTCTGGTTGAATATAGAAACTTCCTAGGTTTGTATTTCTTATATTCTTGAGGCATCATGTTGAGCTGAGAACTTCAAATACATGCTAGCTGAATATGAGAACACTGAAAGACCTATTGCCTGTGAGCAGGATCCTGAAGCATCTTAATTGCATTTTTTTTTTGTTCTAGGCAGTTTTTAATGTGGACACATGAACTCAATTTATTTTACAGATTAGTGATTCTTTTTGTGGAACATCTTTAATTATTTCACTGTGATTTGAAGACATTATTGATGCTGGGAGCTCTGTGGGACAGAACTGCTCAAATTATGGTTCAAAACTTGCTTCCATGAGTTATATAAGGACAACTACTGCATACCTGTAGAGATTGCTGAGTCCTGGGATTATGGTTCTAAGCTGTAACTGGGACCTGGGAGATGATGGATGATGCAGTAAGGTTAGCAAACAGCAGTACTTTTTTTTTTCTGCATGCCCACAGAGCCTGACCTAGAGAAAGCAGCAACCACTTACACAAACATCCTGTCTGTTACTTGTGCTGTGGTGCAAAACAGTGGATCTTAGACCTTTTTGCCTCCTTGGCTTGAGAACCTCTTGAGAACTCTAGCCTGGAGTTCTTAGCCCACTCTAAATATATGAAGTTCTAGTGGAAGGTTTTTTAAATAATTTGGGGGGGGAAAAAAAGAGATGTTGCCTGAAATGTAAATGCTTGCTCCTGGTTCTAATCATTGTATATTATGAGGCATGCTGTGCATAGTTCAGAGGAGGAGCAAGCAGGAGGAATTTGCAGTTTATGAGGATTTTGAAGTAGCAGTCATTGAGTATTGTGTTTCTTTGCTATAGTCTTCACTGTATCAGGTATTTGGGCCATCTCAACCCTGTTGGTTACTATCAAGAAGAAGATAAAGTCAAGAAGGAAGAAGTCATTTGTCAAAGAATGATACTTTAAATGTACTGAATGCATTACTATTTTATTTGCTTTTAGAAGTCATTCATGGCATAGCCCTTCCTGATTAGACCAACACAGCTGATGTCTGCTTCCCAGGTCTGTTAAATGTCACCTCAGAGATGAGGAAAAATTTCACCTCCTTCCCGTAAACCCTTTTAGCCAAGGGCAGCCCAAGTAAAGATCACTTCAAAGGCAAAGAATGGCTTTTTTTTTTTTTTTTACATGGCACTGCAGTAGATAGTAGTCCTAATTTTACTGTCACAATTAAGTGTTTTGACTATGCCGGGTTCTCTTCATATTTGTGCATGTCAGGAACATCTCCTGTAAAGATGCTGGAATTGCAGTAGCTTAAAATTGATGTTACAGAAATGGGATCATTCCCCATATAAAATACAAACTCTAAGGGAGCAAAGGCATGTGACTCAACATTCCTTATCTTCAGCTGCAACTCCTTTCAGGACTGCTTAGATAAGATTAAAAGAACCAGGCTTCCTTCCAACCATCTCCCACTTTTTCACCTGAAGAAATTTGCTGAGAAAAGAAGCAGACTATAGCTGCAGAATTTGAGTCTGCTTCTAACATGTGCACAATGCAAACACAAATGCAAAATCAAAGAATATAGGGCTCATTTTGGCAAATATGTGTGTGAAACTGAGTTCTTTTTTGATGTTGCATTTGAGTTGATAGAAAAGATTCTGTTGACTCCTTTTTGTCATTCATCCTCTGTGGAAAATTGTGTAAATCAAATACGAAAAGAGCAGCAAACCAAAATCTGAGAGGATTCTTCCAGGTTGTTGAATTTAGTTTTGGTTTAAACTGACTATTAGTTTAAGCTGACTTAAGTTGCAAACTTAAGTAGTCTGAAAATGTAAATTATGGTGTTCCCTTGAAAACTTTACCTCTGATCCTCCTCACTAATGGTGGAAGGGGTTTATTATTTTAGTTTAAGAAAACAAGTGACAGGAGTTACAGTCTCTGCTTTGTTTGGCAGATAGGGGAAAGAAGACATAAAGATCAAAATTGCATTAAAACTAAGAGGGGATATTTTATTATCTTGTAGGGTAAACCCACTAAACCAATATTTAGTGTATTCAAGTTGCTTATAAATATTTTAATTTATTTTTGGCCTCTCCATTCTGTGACTGGATTCTAAAATGAACATAGATGCTACAAGAGCAGTAGTGTGTGAAATCCCTAAAAATATTGAACTTTTCTGTACAGAAGGCTCAATACCTGCTGTCAGCTGATTTTGTGCTTCTGCAAGCATGTGTGCCAGCAATGTATCAAAAAACTATCAAATATATTATTCCTGTAGGTGTTTAAATCAAGAGCAAAACTTCTGTTTGGGAATCTCATATGAGAGCCTCTATGCTATCTATAGTACATCTAAACTGACCATATATGGGAGAGTAGGTTGTGTTGGAGACACTGCAAGATGCACCCACTTTTTTTTCTTCTTCCTTACTCCTCTCCCCAAATCACTGGATTGGTTCTCTGCTCTTTTCTGTAAAATTTACTGATATAATTGAACTTGTATTCTGAGCCAACATCTTATTTGTCTGCTCTTGTTCTTCAAAAATACACAATGAATCAAACCCAATGAAGATATTTTCAATTAAACTGCATGAAATACGGTTGTGTTCCGGGGTTGTCTGTAGCCATAATGAACATTTTAAGAGCTGCTTCCAGTTGAGCCCTGCTCAGCAGGTGGGAGGGGAATGCCATGGAAGAGAGGTAGCAAGAGGGAAATACCAGAATTAAATCTTAGTGTGTGAACTGGATTTTCCTACCCTGCAAATGCTTATCTGATTTTTAGACATCACTAATAGCTCCTTAAAATGTAGTACCAGCTTTTGAAATTTTGAAAGCAATAGATGGAACTTAGATAGCTAGCAATTGCTATGATAGCAGAATGGTTTTATCATAAATCTGTATAAGTAGGTTGCAAATATCAGTTAATAAATTACTGTGTTTCCCGCATAGAGAGATAGCATTTAGTTTGTATTGAGAATCTGTGCATGCCCATACGTAAGAATCAAAGTTTAAACTAATGTCTAGACTACATAAAAATACTGGAAATCCTAGGTTCCAGTGCAGTTATTATTCAGGCCTTAGTAATAAAAACAATTATGAGAATAACTTTACATGCTCATTTGATAGTGGCACATAAATGTTCAATTGGAATGAAGAGTTAATTGGATGGAACATTGTAAAAATATGATTAGGCTGCTAGATGTTAGGTTTCAATGAAAAACTTTATTTGAAATATCCTTATGCCTTCTATATTTAGAAATAGTGAAAACTTAGCAGGGATGATAGATTCTTTAGCATCGTTTTGGGAATGTGACCCATGTTAAACTACTTTTTGCTATGGAGAAAAAAAAAAAAAAAAGGCACATCCTGCAGCATACTATTGAGGTCATGGAGTGCAATTGTGTCCCTGTGGAAATCAGTAATTTGTGACAGGTTTTATAATCTCAAAAATAATATGGTTCTCTTTGGTATTCCAGAATATGGGAAATCCTTTATTCTTTTATTCTAACCCTTAGCTGAATCCCAGAGAGAATGGTATTTTGAACAGCTTTCTTCTAATATAACCTTATACAGTTAAAACCTAAAGGTCAAACCAAAATGGAAAACTGCCCACAAATCCCTAGTCTTTTATTGTGTTTAACTCAGGATGAGCGTGAGATAATGACAGGTGTCTTTAAAGTACCTTTTGTCCTTTCCTAATCCTGGTTTATGGGGATTTAAACATCACAGGCATGGTAAGTAGTCAATGAAGTGTTCTATCTCATACATAGTTTCCAGGGATCCCTGTGAAGTAGGAGAATATAGGGGTTATAGTGTTTTACCTTCATCTCTTTCTGGTATGTACTCTAGTTGTGTGCTGGAGTAAGATTTGCTCTGGTGATCTTAAACCATTCAGTTTGTGTGGCTTTTTCTTCTACTGATAAGTTAGTTCAAATCCGCAGTTTCATAGTTGTGAATCTGTTTGTATCCCCTATTGCAACTTTATCAACATGTCAGTTTACATAAAAAGCAATTGTTTTGCTGTAAGAGCAGTAGTAAGGACTTCTGCATTATTGATTATATTGGTTTGGCTTGCATTCCTCTTTGCTGTCTCTTGCAACTTAATCTTTAAAGAAGCAGATTAATGCCTGCAATGAAATATTAAGAAGACCAGAATATACAGGGAAGGAAGGAAAAAGAAACAGCAGTGTAGAAGAATATGTGATCTATACTGGGATAAGTGCAAGTATAGCAACAGAAATAAAGGGAAGACCATGATGTCCATTAAGAGAGCAGTAAATGGTTCTTGGTGCTGTAGGTCCAAGAGCAAAATTTGGGTATAATAGTCTCTTTTATCAAAAAGACTTTGGTGCAATATGGAAGAGTGCTGACACTAACACTATATATTATTTGAATCTCTGCTGACTGTAGTCAGCGCTTCAAGATTTGAAGCAGTTGTAATCTGATGACATGGAAAAGTTGAACGACAGTAAAACATGAGAAGAGTTTCACATATTTTGAATGTGTTCTGTAAGTTTCATTAAAGCTCACTTATCTGAGTTGATTTAAAATACGAAAAAGCTCATCTAAAGATAATGTATTACCATACTCACGAGACTTGTCAAAGCCCAAGCAAGATGGAAACCACAGTGACTATTGGAAACAAGGTGCATAAAGGAGCAGATATGACTAAATCATACTACAACAATGGTGTGGGATGCCCGTGTTGATTAGAGAAGGTGTACATCTTTGTCTGGAATTTTCACTACATTTCTTTGATTGCTGTATATACACAGAGTATACTTCTGCTGGAAAAAGTAAGCACGGATCAGCAGACTTTCTATTTGCTAGTCTTTACTTCAGTATTTCTTAATATCCTATGTGCCTGTTGGATAATGACAGAATTTTAACAACTTTTTTTTTTTTTAGAACTTCACTATTCATATAAATGTGCCTTTACACTTCAGGTTGAATCATTTCATTACACTCCAAAGGTAGTGAACACCACTCAAACAACAGCTAATAAAAATTCAGGGGGCTGATTGTTTGAAAGGTTGACTGGAAGAACTGACTGTGTACTACAATGAGTTCCTGCTTATATGTAGGAAAACTAGAAATCTGATTTCTAAAATCAGCATAGGTTTTTGTCATCTTTTATTGAAAAATACTCTATTTTGTTCCTGTAGTAGATTCAGGCATCTTGTGTTTCATTTGAATAATAGCTATGGGTAGCTATATATTCACTGCTGATGAATCTTAGCTGAAACTACTGAAATTTGGACTTTTGCCTCCAAAGTCTAATGGAGCCTGAATTTAATCTAATGTCTAATTTTTTTTTTTTTTTTTTTAAATTTAGAAGGAAGGTTTTTAACTGTGACCTGTGGAAATTATTGGAATGTTTGTGGAATTGAAAACACTGATATGTATTTGATTACCCATTAGCTTTTCACAGGAAGATGGCAATAGTAATATATCAGGACTCTTGGCTCCCTACTCCCCTTTTTCCATCATGCAATAATTAACCAGGTATTCAGCTTCATAAATCAAAGGTCTAAGGTTTGAGGCTTGTCCTTTTAATTATTTCTGGAGTTTTGACTACAGCACAACAATATGAATAAAACATTACTTTCAGGTCAATATGAGGGCTCAAGCTAATGGCTTTCAAATTAATGAAACAACTTTTTCTACTGTACCTAATCAGTGACAGAGGATTATGGAGACAGAGGGCATTTTCATTAGTGTCTCTTAAAGTGTCTGACACAAAGTGACATAGCTCCAGTTTTTCTAGAAGGCTAAGTATTCAAGTCGTTCCTAAGGAGCAAAGAAGGGATGTGGTACATAACTTCCTATTTCATTTTAATAGTTTGTGGCTCTGGCTTACAATGACATTTCAGCACAATTATTTATCTTAAAGAAAAAAAAAAAGCAATAAACAACCCCTCCAAAGCATTTTAAGACATCAGTAATTACAATGGGTATACTGCTTAGCTCTTCTCATACATATTTTTAGAACTCACAAACTACTGTTCCAATGAAAATTTAGGCAAAAGGAGTCAAGAATATGTTTCAGTTTTATGAATATGCTCTTCAACTTATGGTACTGTGCAGCTGCACTAGAAACTCAAGTGTTGCATATCTGAAATTTCTTAAAGTTCCTTTTCTTACCAGAAAAGTAACTTCCATGTGGCTTTTAATTTGAGATCTCATCCTTCATATTGCTGATCACCATGTATTCAAAACAGTAAAGCAGCAGGAGGTAGCCTTTACTGTGCTGAGGTCTTTAGATGTATCCTATTTAGGAAAAATCAATTTTATACATTGGATTTTACAATAATAACTTCTGAATGCAAAAATTAATGCTGAAAAGAAGGAGGAATTCAGTTAGCTATCTTGCAAAGTACAAATCATGTCATCAAGCTATTTTTTGATCACAAATTTCTACCTCACAATATTGCATTCAGTGAAGTGACTATGAAAATAACATTATATATTCTCTTCATGGTAGCTCAGGTGTATGTAGCTTCTCCAGACAAGCTGTCCTGCTCTTCTTACTGGCTAGTAAGGCACAATCTGTTGAGTTGCTGGCATGAGCAGTACGGTCAGATTGGGGGTGTTGTGTCCCCACTGCCATTTGCCGCTCTATGGTGTGTTCGTGGGGCTGTGCTGTGAAGTGGGCACAGCCACCAGTGCTCTCCTAAGGGCCTGCTGGCTGAGGGGACAAAAGGGGCTGGGAATGGCTGTGCTGCAGCTCTGAGGGAAAGTGGATAAAGGGGGAAGGGTGGCCTAGTCAAGCCAGTCACCCTGCTTACCAAAATTTGTGTTCACTGAACTGTCCTATATCTCATTCCTGTGAACAAGTCCCCCAAGGAGGAGAGAGGTTGGGTTTTTTTAATTATTGTAATCCTTTTGACCTCATGCATTCATGAGTTTGGTCTCTTCTTGTCAAAGTAGTTTTGCAGGTTGACTGAATCAGGTACTACTTTCAAACCAAATATTTTGAGTATTGTTCCTTAGCAATCAGTTAAGAATTGCTACAGTGTGGCTTATCTTGAGTTATAATTTTCTTCATGTTCTTCCATTTAATTTAACATAAAAAATACGTTTATACTACAAATATCTCTGTATACGAATCAGTGGTTGTCATTCACAGGCTGTTGAGGGGTAGCTATACTTTCACCATACACTGAGTAACTTTGTTCTTAGAAAGATGGTGTTTAATAGGCCTATTGATATCTAGTTCTCTTTTTCAATAAGCGTGGAGGCTTGTTCAGAAAATTCAGAGTTAGGCCATATTTTCAACTTCTTTTATTAAGTGAGCAGTGGTTAATCATTGATGTTCTGTAACACATATCAAAACTGTGAGAATCTGTTAACTTCAATCCCTATACTGTTAAACCGTGTTCTCATTTGTTTACTGTTATTACCCTGGGTTTGGCCTGGAATTCTAATTAATACTACTGAAGTCTTATTATTTATCTTTTCTCAGGTCTTTTGACTGACTTCTTTTGTGATCTCTTAAGCATTTCATCCTAGCTGTTGGAGGCATGAGACCTAACCATTTTTAGTATGAGTCCCACTTATGAAGGTGTTTGTTTTGAACAGACCTCGTATCTGTTATTAATAGGATAGTAAACCAATGAAAAGAGTAAAGGGGATTCAGAGTTATTCCAGCCTATCCTATTTTCCTTGTTAATACCCTAAAAAGTTTTTAGATTATAAGTAATTTGAAAATGCTTCTTTACGTCCCATTCCTTTTCAAGTACAAATTCCATCTGTTTCTTCCTTGCAGGGCAGAATGGCACTGAAGGGACAGTGAATTGGAGAAAAAATTAGGACCTTTGTTCCTCAGAGACAGAGAAAGTGCCAAAGAAATCTGTTTGCAATAAGGCAAGAACCAAGATCTTTGGTAGTTAGAGATACAGCTGAGGTAGAACATACTTGTATTACTTTGTAAGTGTGTCTCCAGGATGGGGCACAGGGACTTCCAGGGTGGACCAGACAGTGCTGACCAAAGGACAACTGGAGAGGACAACTGCAATCTGTTTAATCTTTCTCCACTTTATTCTGCCTCCCAGGTAAGTAAACTCTCTCATCTCTACCTGGTTGAACTCCACCACAGGCCCATTTTGGCAGATGAAATATACCTGGGTGTTTTGGAAGCTCCTTTACTGACTGGCTCTCTACTAGTCTGCCTTGTTCAGTGTCAATTACCAAAAAAGCACATGGTTCCCATGTTCCTGCTTCTTGTTCCAGGATGCAGTAATATAATCCAGGTTGAAAGAGAGAAGTTGTAATATGTCACTAACCACAAGACCTTGAGGAAACTTTTATCCACAGTGCCAGCTGCATTGTGCAATTCTGACTCTGTGATTTCTGTTCTGGACCAATTCACATCTCCTCAGTTTAGTGTTTTTCACATTCATGTGGTCTGGAGACCCACCTTTGATCCAGTCTTCTGGGAATCTGTGCTTTAGTTAAAAATATGCATTAGATGTTTGGGAATTATATCAACTAAGGCTCTCCTTCTCGTAGTTTGAGATTAGGTGGATGGTTTTTGTTCTTTAAATCCTTGGAAGAAAATAATTCCCTGGCAAATAAATTCCATTGTGTTAGATACTGCGAAATATGATGTGGCTTATATGAGAAACTTGGTGAACTTGGGGCTACTGTCTGTTTGTTTGGGTTTTTTTCATGTGTTGTAGAGTTGAAATTAATACTGGTTCTTTATACAAGATGCATGTTCCCTAAAACATGACCTTTTACGGAAACTTCTGCTCAAAACACATGTATTAGGGAAAAATAAGCAGTGAAGTCCAAATACACATTGCTTCTGTGGGTCCCCATGAAAACAGCTAAATCTGCTCCCTCTGATGGCTTTGATGCAAACTGAAGTGGGCCTTAGGTGAAGGAAATGTCTCAAAAATATCTCTAAAGAGACCCTACTGCCATTAATAGCCTGTTAAGAAAGGAAGTCTCTAACACACAGACAGACAGACAGACACACACACACACGCACATACTCACACACTGTTGCTTGCTGTAAAACTAAGGTTCAGTTAAAGAAATGGGACGCTTTATGTTGTAGAATAGCAAAGATGGATGAAATATGAAGAGTTAATTGCTGCTGTTGGGTACTTATATTATTACCCAGGCAGAGAGACAGTCTTTAGTTTTTATTTGTGTCTTGTTATTACCTGTGTTCTCTCAAAAAATGAGCATAGCTTCAGTATGTTTAAAATGTAGCCTTGCTTTAGTATGATTGCACAAAAATAACAAAAGTGCTTGTCATGATAAAGACGTAGGATTTAATGATTAAACTTTAAATGTGATATTGGAAACACAGCTTGTAACTTAAAATGTTTCCTATGTGGAAACACCTGGGTTTATCCAAGGACAGATTGACCACAAGATTACTGAATGTCAATCGCAATTACAGCTTTATTGGATAATGCACTGGGCAGATCCTTAGCCTCTGTAAACTGTCCTAGCACCAAGAAGTTCAGAAGAGACAAATTTACAGATCTGACCCATATTTTTGTATAGTGAGTGTATATATGGTTTTTTTACTTTTTTTAACCATCAGCTTTCTATCTTTATCTAGTCATACATCAACCCTGATGTTTCTATCTGTCTGTGAAGAACTGCCTGAATTTGGACACTCATTTAGACTGAACCTTGGTCAAAAATGAAGCCTTTTAATTTTTAACTTCCTGGTTTTGCAGGTATCTTTAATATGTAAGCAGTGTAGTTGTTAGTTCTAAATGACAGCTTTAACTGCTTTTCTGAGTGCTTTCTTACACTAAAAACCAGGCAAGCAAAGACATCCAAACTGTATTTTGAATTAAAAGTAGAGTTCAATGAACGACAGCATTGCCTATGTTTTCTTGCTCTAACCTTCTAACAGACATACTCTACATCTTCTTAAACATGCAATAGTCAACTAAAAATCCCTAGGTCTAGTTCAGTCAGAAATAATGAGCTGCCAACAGGAACAGTCAACAGGAAGATGAGAGAAAGGGATGTGTTACACCCACATGGGCCATTTTGGGTGTAGTTATGGGAAAGCCTTGAGGAATTTTGATTCTGATCTTGAAGTTTCTAGTCTTGAAGAAGTCTCATTTAATGGTGTCCAGCAGATCTCGGTAGTTGGATGATGAGGTGCCATGGTAAAATGAGAGGAGAAAATTTTAGATGAAGTAAACAGAAGATAGCATTGTCATGTGCTGGCTCCCTTGTTAGTATCATTCAGCAGTAAGATATCTGGGCTTATCAGATCGTTTGTCTCTGAATGTAAATTTTGTCTTGTGAGTGTAAAGAAAAATGGGTGGGAAGGGCATGACCCACCATCTCAGCTCACTGTCAACAGCATTTCCACCATTCCTGTTGGAGAATCCCTCTAACCTCTCACCTGTGGGAAGTACAGATGTGTAGAAATGGTGCTGGTGGGTGGGGCAGGAACACACCTTCTGGCTGCCAGCTGTGTGGAAGTGAAACAGGTAGGTGCCTTCCAAAGCTTTCATCCAGGTAATTTCAAACATACAGTGACAGAAGACTACACATATCTCCCAGCCTGGGGTTGCAGTTCCCAAGCACTGTTTGCCCTCTCTGCGTGTTGCTGGGGTGTGAACTGCTTTAAACAATTCCTCTTCTAATTAAGTACGGTCAGATTGTGTGTTGGCTTTGCAGGCACCCCTCTGTAGAGAGCAGATCTGCTTGCTCCCCTCTGAGGATCCCTTCCTTCCCTCCCCATCGGCCTTGTTGGGAGATTAAAGCGGTAGCGGCCCCATACACAAACGCAGCTGGTTCCGTTTGGTCAGCCTGAGCCTTGCTGTGAAACCATGACAAGAATTTCAGTAAGTTGGCAACACTGAAACACAAAGAAAACAACAATAGGGAAAGACCTTCCGTGCAGAAAGGAATGTTTCAGGCACTATTCCCCTACAGTGAAAGGAGAGAGGGTGGGAGGGAGGAGGGAGATTTGAAGAGGGCATGTCACCCCCTCCCCCGGCAGCTCTGGATCTTGTGATGGAGAGATCTTATCCTCTCTTTGTGATTCAGAGGTGCCAGGAAGCTAATTGAATATTCTGATCTGCCCCCAGTGTTTCTTGTGGCTTGACCCCGGTGCTGTGTCGTACCACTACACCAAACAGCCCTGAACCTGCATAAATCACAACCTTGCAAAAGCCTATGCTCCACATCTTCTCTCCCCACCCCCCCTCTTTACTATCTTGATAGATAGAAAGCCTTTACGGAAAGGTTTAGAGGGATTAGCGTCCTACAGGACCTGGAGAGAAATCACAGTCTGCTAATAAGCAGCAACATGTTCCTGTGCAACTTCTGCAGGAACAATACAGGCATCTCTACCTCTTTGTTCAAATTGCAGTCCATGGCAAAAAGAAGAGTTAAAGTTTGAAATATTGCTTAAGTTTTGTTGCAGCATCAGCAAACAGCCATTGCAGTATAATGAGCATGGCATGATGCTAATGCAAAAGATATATGGTATTTATAAAGGTGGTGTCATTAAAATTAATCTGACAGAGCGTCTTGGAAGACAAATAGACCTATCCTTCTCCCATGGTATATATGCACAGTAGTCACTGTTGACATGCACGTGTATGTGTGCACACATATGAAGAAAGGACAGCTTGGCATAACTAAATTTTCTAAATGAAAGACTCTTTTTGACTAATATAAAACAAAATAATGATTTAACTTCACATATTTTATATATGATGTTTCTGATCCTGCAAGTAAAGCCTCCAAAATATTTGTCCTTTTTACCAAGGCTGCATTCCAGCCTGAAGTATTAGGGTATCTTTATCTTTTCTCTGCGATCCTACATACTGCTCTTCCCTTATTAGTGGGTATATGGTTCCTGAAATGGCAGCAGTAAAACACAGGGAGATATTTCTTTGTGTGTTGAAGAGTTAGAACTAAAGGATCATGTCTCCAGCTGATATCTTGAGAATTCACAGCTAAAGTACTTTACCAAACTGATTTCACCTGCTAAGAAAGTGCAAAAATAAGTTTAATCCCTACAGTTTTCCTTTCATAGTATTTATGTGCGGAGTACTAAGTTCTAAGCTTTACCTCTGCACTGGTGAGTAGATGTTGGATTTTTTTCAGAGTTATAAAAAATCCTTTTTCTTGTTTGGAGCATGCATTTGGGACACTAAAACCTGCGACATGTTTCACTTGCCACCCGCAATTCCCAGGACTACTCAAAATACATGAGCACATTAAATACAACACCAATGGACTCTGATACAAAGTCTACAAAGTGCAGGGTCTTGGAAGCCTCTTGGCTATCCCAGCGAAGTGTGGAAGGAGGGGCAGCGGCAGCCTATGGCTGCAGGGCCTGGAGCAGTGCCTGATTCCCTCATGCTGGTTCCGGGGCCGCCGGGTATAAAGAGCTTTATGCAATGTCTGGAGGGTGGGAGTTTATAGAAAACGCGATGTCTCAACAGGCGAACACGCCTTTCTTCTGCAACTAGCAGGATAAGAAAAAGACACCAGGCTCCTTGTGCTGCTGCTGTGCAGATCAGCACCCCAGAGTCCAGGAGCCAGCTTCTGAGGAAGCTGGAGCATCCCAGCCCAGATGGGACCTCACCATCGGATGGATGGAAGAGCAGCAACTGCTTGCAAACTGCTCATATTATTCACTGCATGCATTATGCAGGGCAGTTGCCAAGGTAAGCGCTATGCTCCAGCCTCTCCGGCGTGGGATTGCACCACAAGCAGCACATCCCTACTCCGGAGACTTTTATAAGAAAAAGACAAAAGTGCCTGAAAGTAGAGGGTTAACGGGCACTGATTCAAGGAGCTCTTTCTAATAGCTAGGGGAGACTGTTGGCTCTTTCCAGGAGTCATTTGATGGAATCGCTTTCTGTTGTGGAAAAGTAAGTAGCTCCTTAAAAGCATTGCGAACACCACTGGCTCTTTAGCTTCACTTCATCTTGGTTATAAATTATCCTAGGATGCTTCCTTTGATTGTTTTTCTGGTTTGTGCACACTTTTTTCCCCCCTAGTTGTGGAAGACAGCAACATACAAATGTGGCTAAATTTCGATGGACATCTCAGACTTTGCAACTGCATGGTTTAAACTCATGGTTTTACAGAAATGCAAGCAGGCAGGTTTTTCTGTGAGTCCTGATTACTGGCTGTGAATAAGAGGAAAAAAAAATCACCCCAGACTTTTTGCATTTTTTCCTTGCGATCTTTGTGCCTTTCTTGCTACTGAAATATTGGAGGTTTTGCAGAGCAGAGTTCAGCTACATTCCAAGAGCTGGTTTAGTGACCACTAAAATTGTACCTAGAGCTGTTTTTGGTGAGGAGTGCACAGGCTGCAGCACTTGCACGTAGATAGGTTGGGCCGAGGGGTAGGGGGTTATGCATGGACATGCTTGCGTACGTGTGGTATATGCAGTCATTTACAGAAGGCTGTAAGAAAGAAACAGATGCTTGGTCTGGAGCACAATAAGCTCCCCTCAGTCGGTCTTAGACGCAGATTTGAAGTTGAGAGAGGGAGAACTTTTTCTCTGGGCTTTACTGTTGCTAGGTGACGTGGAGGAGCATGTGACTGGCAGAGCAGGCTGAGTACCGCTCCTCCGGTACTAATCTGGCTGCTAGGGATGGAGTAGCCGTGTGCCCAAGTCCTCTCTCCGGTCTGTGACTGCAGCCGATCTTCTTGCCTTCCTCTTCACACTGTTTAATTGCCTTGCATTGAAAATCAAGCCTGTCTTGTTGGAGCAAGAGTGACTGAAGTGCATTTCCTCTGCCCCGTATATTGACCTGCAGTCCTGCTGGTTCTGTATGTGTTTCTGTATTACGTGTGTGTTCAAATTGTTAATCTGCTTTCTTTGCTCAATTCTTAGTTTAAGCTCCTTAGACAGAATCAACTAAGTAATTATACAGCAACTGCTGCTAGCAGCTCCCACTTATGAACAGGGAAATAAGAGATAGCCAATGTGCTGGAGACCTGCAAAAACTCCAGCCAAGGAGGTCACACTGGGCAGAATTAATCCTGTGCACTATTATTTTACATTGGATAGAATGGAAGCTGCAGTGCAGATCAAAAATTTATTTTTTTGTTCTACAGCTGCTTGTGATTGTCCAGAACATACCTGGTAAATGACATGAGAGAATAAGCACAGAGAAGCTTTGAACTAGTATCCATAGGTAGTAGAAGTACAGAATTTTTTTACTTTTATGGTGTTCCTCTCCCTCTTTCTCCCATTCTCTCCTCCCCCCTGCCTCCACAGTAGAATAACTGTGGAAATCAAGCAGTATTATTTTAGTAATGGGTCACTGATATGAGCAAAATACCTGGATAGCAACTTTGCCTGGACTGTCATTAGGATAGTGAAATATTTGGTAACCTTAAGTTCCAGTTCCTTGAATGTTGAGATCATGTCAGACACTTATTTGAAAAAGAAAATTTGGAGAACCATGAAAACAATCCCAAGCCTTAGAAGGAAAAGGGTGAAAATCTATTATCTTGCCTAGTCCTCAGTATTTTCAAAGGTGCTTCACTGATGTTTTTGAGATTTTTGTTGGCAATATCTGAGTGTTCCCAGTATAAGATGGATGTTTCTAGAAGAATTTCACCTAAGCACATCAAATGATAGTGCTCTTCCATGATTTACCTAATTCTAGTTTTACTGGAAATTAACATAGTGCTCATAAACAGAATAAAAATGCTGTGTTTTGTAGTTGCCAGCAGTACAGGGCCTGTTTCTCCAACCTTTACTCTATAGGTCTTGTTGCCCGTGGGATAATTGTTGTCAGAAAAAAGTGTAACTGGAATCTAAAAAGTAGTTAAGTGAAGGTAGTGTCAAGCAGGACAATTGCTCGTGTTTGTTTTGAGGAATGTTAAAGTGCTTCACACTTAGTCATAAACAAGAAAAAATACATGGATATTAGTGCACCAACTTTGATTTGTATCCTGAATCTCTGCAATGATAAATCATCAGCTTCATACATCCCAGGCAAATATGATTAAAATTTGTTACTATGAGGTCTCTATTAGTCTGAGAATGAGGGCTATTCTAAGAATGAATGCATATGGTGTGATAAGATATATCAGAAATCACAATGATGTGATAAGATATATCAAAAATCACAATGAACATTTGCATGAAGTGTGGCAGGCCATTAAGAAATAAGTATGGTAAGACCAAGTAGAGAATAGGTACAGCAGTTCTTTCTAGAAGTCATGGAGAAACATTCTTTTCCATCAGGTAT
Source organism: Picathartes gymnocephalus (assembly GCA_013390045.1). Lineage (NCBI taxonomy): Eukaryota > Metazoa > Chordata > Aves > Passeriformes > Picathartidae > Picathartes > Picathartes gymnocephalus. The sequence goes on from WEKY01062013.1 coordinate 25,343, forward strand.
TGTAAGAGTTCAATCTCCAAATTAATAATTCAGTGTTCTTTAGACATTGTCTTCACTCAAAACCATTTAATTTGTCTGTACAATGATGTACAGTGACATTGATACAGGCAACAGTCCAGAGTCACTATTCATACTTCCTTGTACAGCACTGCGCACTTTTAAATGACAGAGAAGCCTGTCTGTAAGATTCCACCCCTGCCAAGACCCAGTGTTTGAAGACTTGAGTGACTGGGGACTGAGGATTTGGAAGTAACAAGAAGGGAAAAAGGATGGCAAGATATATGAATATACTGATCTAATCCTGGCATAAAATTTACTGGGTTTTGTGCATTTCAGTGTTCATAATCCTGTGCTAGTATAATTTTCTTGGTTTCTCTTGGAAGTGTACTCACACAAAATCAAGAGCAAAAATTGCACCGAGAGTCCATCTACCTGGCTTCTAAAGTGGTTTACTTCTTGAGGCCTGACAATTTAGAAGTATGGGTCAGTGAAACACGTTAGAGTCTTCTCACATTTTAATGAGTTCTTCTGTGCACTAACAGGGGTTTTGGGGTTTTTTTTCCTTTTTTCTTTTTAATGAATAGCCCACTTCTAGTACATCTCTTGAATTTTCTTAATAATTCACTATTTTCTGTATTCTGTTCAGTAAAGCATATCAGGTATTTGCAAAGTAATCAGCTAAAGGAAAGAATGGGTCAAACTCTAGAATTTTAGTTAAAAATTGAAAGCAGTAATTGGATGACATCTGATTAGATTTAGGTTCTATGCCAAATGCTAAAATTACAGTAAATAATTAAGCTACAGGAGTGAAGACAAACAGCCACAGAGCATCCAAGGAGATTTCAACTAAGATAAATGTGTGATATGTGTGATGCTTCTATTTCCCTGTAAAACTAACCAAAACCTTCTTTCATATATTGAGCTGATTGGAAATTTGAGCAATGAAATCCTACTATAATCCAGATTTACTTGCCATGTGTTTTGCAGGAAATAGCAAAGATCCATTTAGGGGAAAGGTAGACAGCAATTTCATTACAGCCTTTTAATTATTTTCCTTTTGGACTTCCTGGGTTGACATGAAATCTGTTGTACTGTTTGGAGCATTTCCCCTCCGTGTGCCTTCTTGCACTCTTCACTTCATGTTCTTTAACACTGATCTTGGAGATTCTTCTAAATCTGAATTCTCTTCCTTTTAATTAAGCAGTAAGCAGGCACATTGTAGATGTAGTTTATTTTATCTATGTTATTGGATCCATTCAGTCTTCTACAATACTTATGTTTAGATCTGAGTGGTCATGATAACTTTTCAGATAACTTTTCAGATAGACAAATATGTAGCTTGAATCACACTGTACTATCTCTTTTTAAAGCAGGAGTTGTATCTCCGCTTTCAGAGCTCTACTTAAAAGATACTGGAATCATATAGTACTTTGGATGTTTCAAAGGAAGTTACACTTTCTAGAAGTTGTCATTGTTGAAAAACATTAAAGGTCCCTTCTAATTAAGGATCTACAGGTTGACATCTATTTAAAGAGAAGTGGTTGTTTTTATTACATTTTGACTAATTAGTGGTGATAATCATAATTTGTCAGTTTCTTTTTAATAGCTTACGCTGAATGTGGCAGATAAAAGAGCTGTTTTTAAAAATTATTTAAAACTGAACCGCTTCTTTATATAATTTGATAATAATACACTGTTCTTAAAAATACCTTGAGCTGTTTCTAGATGAAAGAATAACAAGGTTTCTTCTGCGTCAACCTAGTGTGATTCCTTTAGTTTCAAAGAAATTACCCTGAGTTGTACTGATCTAAGACAGAAAATACGTTTCAGTGAAAATATGTCTTTAAATAGCTTTTTATTGTTTGAGATCCATTTTGAAGTCCATTTTGTTATGATAATGTTAATTTTTTTAACAACTTTTTGCTCCCTTGACTCTGTACACTTATAGAACAGTTGAAAAAAAATTAAATTTAATGAGTGAGCATAGAACTGTTAAATGAAATGGATAGACTTTAGTGTATTCCTTAATCTTTTGCTGTTGGTTCCAGGGGTTTTAATGTTTTCTTTGTTTTGCAATGCTTAAAGTGGATTAGAGATCTAAGGATCACTGTTACAAGTTTTGTTTTGGATTAAGGAAACAACATATAAAAGTTGACTGAAATGGTTCTATTTTGTACTTTTAACGTAGAGAAGTTGCTTTTGTTTTACAATCAAGAAACTAGGTCTTCAGCAAAAGGGGACTGTTTACAGCACCAGCGTGTCTGTGCAATTATTTCCCTGCACAGCCAGGTCATGATACTACACCCTGCTGTGTGAAGTCAGAGAATGGGGGGCTGTTCCAATTGGGACTCCCTTTAATGGGGAGTGCAAGGTCATGCTTTTGTGGAGCAAGAAGGCTGGGGGTTTAGTTGTGTTCTGTAGAGTCTCTTAAGAAAAAAAAAGAAGGCAATAGTCCACAAGATATTCTAGGAACTGGTACATCCACTGATGTATTTAGAATGTAGGTAATGCTTTTTATCTTCAGAAACCATGGTGCACATTATCAATTCAAATAAATAGAGCATATACAGTTAAATTTACTTTGAGGAAATAAAAGGCCAGCAGAACTGGAATACAGACATATATGAATAACCCTTCCCAGATTTGTCCCAAAGAAGGAAATCTACTATGGAAAGTTCATATCATTCAATACCCATTTTGATCTGATCAAGCCCTTGTCTAAGGGTACAGCTTCATGAGAAGTGATGAGCCACGTGAATATTTATTTCACTGCTCCTGGAAGCAGGATGCCCCCACTCATCTTCCCTCTCTTTTCCAATGTCCCATGCCCATGTTGCTGACAACCTTGAGTTGTTGGTACTTCCTTTGTGCCCTTGCTCATTGGACCTTCTCTGAGCTACTTTCAGTTAGAAACCTGTGGGAAAAATAAACCAGACCTATGGAATTATGGCTTAGGGATTTTCAGTAGCATGCAGAAAGGAAGGCCTGGTAGTTACTGGAGTTTAGAAAAGAAAGGGAACCTTGCCATCAAGTACAAGGAGAGGCGTTGGAAAGAGGGTGAGAAAGAGACACTCCATTTTCCTATGGTAAGGCAGGGCTGGCAGTGCAACCACTGTCCTATGCTACTGCTAAAAACCTTACCGTGCTGCTAACAAAAGTAGTCCTATCAGGGCTGGAGTGAACAAGTGTTAGCGCAGCTGGAAATCCTTTTGTAAAGTTGTCTTGTGTAAACAGATGGCTTGACTTGAGTGGGGCTGCTCACATGTTCACTTTGGAGCAGGGTTGTAGGGCTATTCTCAACCTGCAATGTAATAAATGAATTGGATGACAACCAAGCACATGGAATGCTGCTGCAGCTCTTGTTGGCCTCATAGCTTTGTTAATAAATAACTTTTACTACTGCAAGGTCTAATACTTTGAAAAACCATTATATATGAAACAAACAAACTCTGGTTTGTCTGAAATGAGTGACAGTCTGTGGTGTCTTCCATAAGAATATTTGAGCTTTGTTTGTTAGCTCTGCAGTCATTAATTTTCTGTATTAAGTCAGCCAGAGAATGCACTTTAAAGCCTCACTGAAAATGAGTGCAAAACTTTTTAATTCTTGTCCTATGTAACTTTTTCTAACAGGAATTCAGAATTCTCAGAGAGTTAAATCCTCTAAGGCAGTAGAGGAAGGGAGAGCCCCAAATGATCACCCTGTTAAAGGAAAAATCTTATCTTTAAACAGCCTGTATGGAGATACTGACTCTCTGGACAGCAATGTAACGGGTGTGGTTGCAATCTTCTCCTAGCAGACATTGTGAAAGACTGATGGAAAACTATTGCTATGAGGAAGGGATTGCAAGTTAAAGGTTGCAGGCCTGTAGGCAAATGCCTGCAGTCCTCTGAACAATGTTATTTGTGTGTGTGCTACCATTGAGATAGTTGGGAGACAAGTGTATTCCTTTCCTGTAGTTTTTTGTCCTTGCTTCTGAGTGAAAGGACATAATGTGCAGTACGTGTATGCTTTTGTGTTTCCAAGGATGTAGTAACTGTAGGACTTACGCAGTTATATCGGCTAGAGAAGTTCTTCCCTACTATTAATCTCTGTGTCTGGAATGCTGCTTAGAGTAGCTAGCTAATGTAATTTAAAGAATTATTTAAAGTGTTATGCCCAGCAGCCACCAATGAGGGGAAGTCACAGCAGAATCAAGCATCCTTAAAAATGGGAGAATCTGAGCAGAATCTGAGAGTTATAGAGTTTGAATGCTTATGGAAAATACAAATAAAATGCTTCCATTGGGCTTGACAGGAAGAGTAATGTTTCAGGAGAAGATGACATTTCTTGTATTTATCATCTTCTGATGAATTCAAGGACCATCTTTGTAATGTGACACACTCATTAGTATTACTATTTGTGTAAAAGGATTTCTTAAGTTATTTTTTAAACCAAAAATTATAAAGAAAATATACTACACATAGAAAGGAAACAGCCAATGGATGATATAATTTTTATTGTTTGTTTTCAGGTCCTGTAAGATAAAACTGCATTTTGTGTGAGCACATCAGTCAACATTGTTGTTTCAGCTCAGGTGATCCTGGCAGGAGGTGTAGAACTTGATGATATTTAAGGTCCCTTCAAACCCAAACCATTCTATGATTCTGTGATCCTTCATTTACTCAGGCCTGCCTTGACATATGGAATTTACTTCTTGGGAAGCTTGATAAGGAGTGACAAGCCATTAGGTGCTAACTGAAACAGAGTCATTACTGAATAAGGGAGAAATGTGATGTGTCAATCCATCCAAAGGAATAGATATAGTTCCCAATGTCATGGGCAGTAGTAAGGAGCATTAGAATGTCTGTCTAGGCACACTAGATGCTTGTAACACGTGGTGTGTTCTGTACTGAGACGTCAGTTCTGCTTTTCTGACAATATTCCCACAGGTTTAGTTTGCAATGTGTTGCTGTTGCAATTTTGAAATTTGTGCAAAATGACTAGTGCCCTGTGCAGCTTTGGGGCACAGCTTAAATTATCTTTTGTTTTTAAATCTAGTATCCTGCTGGTACAATGCTAAAGAATTTTATTGTGGATATGGGTTCTGTGGTAGGAAGACAGAAATAGCTTTCATTTTATGTGCTTACTGTGTTTATTTTCTGTAAGGGAAAGTAGTTTATTTTTTGCATGGCAGGTTTCATCTTTCATTTAATAACTTGTAATATAAAACTATAGTATGTTTGTAATTTGGCAAAATGTTATGTGTTGCATAGCCATTTTCATTCTAGCAATGATACAGAAAAGAAATACAAAAATGACACAATTTTACTGTGATGAACTGAGCAGGAAGGCTCTCACTGAGGCCAGTTTCTAGTGCTACAATGACTCATCAGCTTTCAGGAGAGCATGACAGAATTGAATACAGGTCATCATATCAGCATAGGGTCTAATTTTGAGAAAAAATAGCATGTTGTTTGGAAAATATATTTAAAAACCTGTACAGGTCTCAAAACGATAAAAGCTTCCTGGGAGGATTGTTTTATCATCTGCTACTGCATCTGTCTGACTTTCTCGGTGATACGCATAGTGTACATGTTCTCTCTAAGTTGTTCAAGCACTTTTTTTTTTTTTTTTTAGTGTACATGTTCTCTCTAAGTTGTTCAAGCACTTTTTTTTTTTTTTTTCACTTTCCAGACACTGTGTAGTTGTAAATACTTCCTAGTCTTGAAGATTTTCCTCATTTGGTCATATTCCCCCCTACCTTCTGTTACCCAACTGTTATTCTACAGCAGCCCTGGGGCCATTAGCAAGGCTCATTCTTATGAAAATGCTTGGGATGCTTCCTTCTGTGAGTAACTGAGGGTGTCTTTATTTCTACTGTGTTTGCATATTCTTCTTCCTCTTTATGTCATATGGTCAATTAGAACAGATTTTTGCATACTTAATGAGCTATTCATGAAAAAGAAGCTACTGAGATTTAGGAGAGCTGGGATGTGTATGCTTCCCTAGAGATCCACAGTGCTTGCTCCACTTCTCCAGCTAACACAATCACAACTGATTTATGTGGATTAAGACACGTCATGTCAAGACAACTGGTTGGGGTTATCCAATTGCAGGCAGAACATGTTCTTTACATGTAATGTCTGAAACACATTTTTCTATTGAGAAGGCTAATCTTTCAGCAGCTCTGCAAGTACTGGTTCTCTTGAATTTGGCCATACAGATAATAATATTACTGAAATCTCTAAGGAGTACAAATAGTTTTTGTTAGTGTCCTTCTGGAAAGTACTTTATATACAGTTTAGATTAAAGAAGGTGTCCAAGAAAAATTAATGGCTAACTCTCAGTTATCACAGAAGTACAAGAAATTTGTCAGTGACTTAAATGAAAGAAGGAACCTGGTCTGTTCAATATAAAGTATATTTACTTTATTGGTAAAAAGGAGTATCACCTCCTGTCTATTAGAATTAGTCTTTGCTTAAAAGGATTATTTCTTATTCCTGCCTTGTTATAGGACTAAAAAGATAGTAAAAGTTTATTTGTGGCTTTAAAAAAGTGAGTTGAAACAAGATTATAAAGTAACTTAATTTTTATTATTTTGTTTGTAGTACTGTATGATGCAAAAGATACATTGTATGGATATTTACTGTTTATGAGCATGTATGATAAATAAACTATCATGGTTTTCAATTTAGAAGGTTGGGTTTTTTACATTTAGGATCAATGTGGATAACTTTAAAATACGGAATATCTTAATTTTATTTTACTTTTCGCAGAATAATTGTTTTGAAAGTGGTAATGTAGAAACCATTGTTATTTTGTTCTGAATACCAGAGCTCTAAGAAAAAAAATTAAAGCTGAGATTTTCTAGGACGTTCATATGTGGCATATCAAAAAAAATTGGCAGCTTGTTCTCTTTATTGGTTCAAGCTTAAACTTGAAAAAAATAAAATTGAATAGATTTGTTAAGAACTAATTAATAAACCATTTCTATTTTTATCAGGCTGTTTGCATTTGCTGCTTTTTCAATTAATGAAACTGAAGTAAGGTAGAGAAGATGAGGATTATTAATATCTTTAGTGTTGCTAGGAAGTATTTACAGTGTCATTCCTTTGAACTTGTTGTCTGCAGGAGACCTGAACCCTATTTTCACTTTTGGTCTTGATTTTTAAAGTGCTTTTTTAAAAAAAATCAGTGTGTAAAAATTTCAAATGTAGATATTGGACCTGTCAGAGTAGAACTCATTTATTACAGTTTCTGATACCTGTCATTGTGCTGAACACAGAATGTGGTTTACTGAAAAATAAGTCCAGCTAGTAGTGGTAAAGAACCAGATCTTTTCCTTGAAGTTCAGTCCTTTATCATTTCCACCACATTCCCCTGCCTCCTACCCCCAAGTAATCTGACATGCGTCTTGTTTCTTGTACTGTCTAATAAACATACCAGCAAAACAGAGTGTGCCTCTCATGTATTGTGACTATTTTTGAGTGCTAACAGATTAAAAATAGAATATGAATATGTGTTGGTGAAGGGAAGAACAGGCCCATTTGGCCTCTTGACGTCGGGGCACCCCGAGGAGTTCAAGAGCCTGTTGTCTTTATGCTGCAAACTATCTAGGGCATGGCCCTTTTTGTTACATGATTGTACAGTGCAAGGCACACGGAGTCCTTGATCAGCTGCTGAGTCTGTAGATGCTATTTTACTAATAATAATCTTGTTATATGTAACTGGATGTAATTGATTTCTTTCAGTAAAAGAAATCCTATGCTTCCCTATTAAAAATGTATTGCTGTCTCTCTGGCACTTCAACTTT
>WEKY01062016.1:0-19056 GCA_013390045.1 Picathartes gymnocephalus
CAATAAAAACCGCTGCATCATCTAAATATCTTAAACTTCTTTAAAAATCCATGTATAAAAGTGTATCTCCCCTGCAGTTGCACTAACTCCTGAAGAAAGATGTAAGCATATATTGCACTATCCAGTACCAACACCAGAACCAGCCTAGACATAGCATCCTAAAAGTTGTTTGCAATTGATTTCCTGAGTTTCTCAGGCAAGCTTTGAGCCCACAATGCTCAAGGCAACTTAAGTTATGTTACTTGGACTAATTTACTGAGTTGATGGTACAGTTAGTCTATAGCATGTGTATAGTACACTCTTAAATTTCAGTAAGAAACTTCAACTCATAAACCTTAACGTTTTTAAATCAGTAAGTACCAGAGTTACAGTTAAATTATTTCACCATAACAATACAAAAAAAGATAACTTAGAGTATCCATGCTTTAAAATAGTTTGATGGTAATTTACAACGTCATATGAATCTGTCAGCTTCTCTAGATTTAAGTTTACATTTGTGAGTTTTAATTTAAGAATTCTCTGATTTAACATAGATTTTAGACTTGCCAACACCTAGCATGCTTTTTATATATCCTCAAAATAATGTTCTAAGTTGTTTTGAATATTAAAGATACCGAAGTTTCTCATCACTGAATTCAATGAAAACCTTATCATCCAAATAAAGGAAATCAAATTAGATTCTCAGTGAATACTGAATGGATGGCACTAATCCATAGCACTAATGAATGGCACTAATTGGGGTAGTTGTGAACAAACACTACTTGAGAAAACAGTTTTCAAGTCAGTTAAATGAGTATTCAGTTAAATCATAGTTTCAAAATTTCTGAGTTATCTTCATTACTTTCATTCAGCCCACAGAAGATACAGTTTCCTGTTAGATCTTCCAGTTTGACTGGCAAAGTAATAAAGAGCTCAGAAAATGCCATAGTTCATTCTGATATATGTTTGCCTTTTAAAAGTAATTTTGACTCTACTATTTTATTATTTCTTGTTACATCTTGTCTTGAAATTATCACTATAGCCACTGTAAACATGAGCATAGAAGAGCTTTATTATAAATTCTGCTCTGATTAACAATTATCAAGCCTGTATTTCATTGAAATAGTCTGCATTTGTGAGAAATATGCTAAAAGCCAAGCAGTCCTTAGCTGCAGTTATTTCACCAGCATGTCAACACAATTACTTTGTTTTCAATGGAAGGAAGAAAATTAAGTTATCACTTCGTAATTTTCACATCTATTTTTATAGCAGAATTTGAAGCTGGATCTCAATCTATTGCAATATATATGGACTGATTTTCAAATACTTTGATAAACTTACCAAGGATACACATGTGCTGCAATACAAGCTTAGCTCCTTCGAAAGGTTGGACCTAAAAGCGTAATCCTGAATCTCCTAATCTAGTTCTTATTTGTTGTTTGATATAGTAACAGTACATGCAATACTTCCATGATCTTTTCTTTCCTGTTGCCTTCAATGTAAATCTTCCTTACAGCTGCAAAAGACACTTCCATATTCACACACAGACAAGCACAGACATACACAGTTACCTCTTTTTTTTTCCTATACTTTCTCTTTCCTTGAACCCCTCTTCCCATCTCTATAACTAGTGCTCCCTTCTAAGGAAAAGTTCAAAGACTGAGAGATTTAGTACTGTTTGGATAAGTATGAAGTCTTGTTGCTTATCCCAATTACATAAAACTTCTAAGTCTTATGAACTTTTTCCTTAGAAGGGAGGACACGAAATTTTATGCTTATTCAGGACACATGGAGCTGGAATTTTATGAAGACAGTCTCTTACAGTTTAGTACATATACTAGAGTGAATAAAGAAACAAGAAGAGAAAAAAAACCTTTTCCAACCATCCTCCTGTCTCATTTCTTTCTGTAAGATGAAACAGATTAAATTACTTATCCATCACAAGAATGCTGTCAGGGTTTTTAATTCACAGCCTATTGCATATGCATTACTTTTCAGAATGAACATTATATGTTGTTACCTCTTAATGTATTTCACCACCACAAGTTCAGGACTGAACCGTGCAGAAAAAAAAAGGAAAACAATGTAAGGAAACTTTTTTTTTAAATCTTATGATAACAGTAGAAAAACTGTATCTAAATTTGTCAGCATGTAGATTTGCATGTATTTCATATATTCCATTTTTATGATTTAAGTTCTGGCATCACAAAATGGCACTCAAATGTCCCTTTATCACTTTGTTGGTTGAATAAAATCCTTGATATGATGATTTTGCCTTTTAGTCTTGAACCCAGTCTCTTGCTCCTCAGCAATAACATCTATAGATTAGCTGAGCACTTCAGCTTAAGCCTTCTCTTCTATAGTTACCACTGTTGGCGAAAGTATGATTTTGAGGATGACATTAGAGAATATTATTGCAGTGCAAGTTCAAACACGTGGAGTATTGTCCCACAAGAAGGGAGTGACAGGGACAGCAAGGTGTCTGCCTTTCTAGTGGTTCCTGTAACAGGCTTCATAGCTGAATTTCTTCCCGTGTCCCTGGTTATGACAGTACCATCAGAAACATTTATGTTTCATACCAGTGGTTCTTACAGAATGCAGTAGACCCACAGTAGAATCATGAAAGTGGCATTAGTTAACATTAAATGTCATAACACTTGACAGGTTCATGTAAATGAGGACTCTACTAGGCAAAAAAAAAAAAAAAAACCAACCAAAAAAAAAACCCTAAAAGAATGCTTCGTTTTCTTTAAAGTGAATTCAAGACTACAATAACAACTGATCCAGGCTGGAATTCAGGAACACAGGGCCTGTGACACACATAGACACAAATTAGCTTCTCTTAGTCTCTGTGCTTTTTCAGTCAGGAAAGAGCAATTCTCCTATTTTGGTATGAATTGCATAACTCTCAGAAAAAACTGCTCTATTTTACCCTTCCTTCAGCTGTTAGGAAGACAGAAGGAAGAGACAGAGGGGAAGGAAGGGGAGGGAGGGAGAGTGATGAGGGCTGGGCTGAGTGGCAGCACAGAAGAGGACCAGCAGTTCGGGTCCCCACCTTCCCTCCCTCGCTGTCAGAAACACAGCAAAGGTGCTTTCAGACCTAAATGGAGAAAGTCAGTGAGTTCCTCCCCTGTTGTCACAGCAAACATAGCAGGTCCTCCTGATGTGGCTTCCAGCTTTCTCATCTTCTTGCCTTGTCAGAAGGTTGCCATCGTTTAGAAAGGTACACGGCATTTTGAAAGGATTAGGGTATAAAACACAATTCAATCCTTTACAAAAGAGAGATGGAGAAGGGGAAGGGGGAAAGCAAAGTGGCAGGTGCTACAGAGTGACTGGATGAGGACAATGTGCACAAATAAAAATAGTGCGTTTATTGAACCCCTGTTCCTGTGAAGCAGGGGCAGAAAGAAATTATACATGACAAATACTGCCAGAGCAAAGCAGGAGGAGAAAAATGTCATTTATGACAATGTGTGAAGGCAAAGCATTAGGTGACACCAGGGAGGGGAAGCTCACTCCCCCCCACACCCCAAAAAAGCACTAGTTCTACAATTTAATACTGACATGGAAAGCTTCCATCTTTACTATTAACTGCATTTTAGCTACATACATTTACACTAATGGCAACAAGGGCTGCTTATTATTGTACTACCGATGCCTGATAAGGTGGGGGTTTTCCCTTTTTAGCTTTTCTCTTAAAGCTCATGCCAGCAAGCCCCCTCAAATAATGAGGTTGCCCACATCTTTTCCCCCCAAAATATATGTCCTTGTATGTAGGATTTGCAGCTTTTCTTCTATCCTATTCCAAGACAGGTTTCGCTGTTAATATTTATTATTTTTATGTTTGTTTTGTTGTTTTTACTGTTTCAAGCCTTTTTGTTGCTGTTGTTTGATGCATCTAAGTCACAAAACAAAGAAAAAACAATTTTTCTTTACACTATCTCATTTTTGCTCCTCCTGGATGACAGCAAACACCATTAGAATTCCTAAAACCAAGACTGTAAAGCCCTGGCACTACTGAAACCACTCAATTTGTTAATTGCTGAGAGGAACTTTACTTAATGTGACAATGGCTGCCCTCAATCAAGAGTTTCAAAAGATTTTTTGTTCCTAAACGGCTGTTATGAAAAGGATATTACCTGACTCAGAAGTTACAGCAGGATGTTGGCAAGCTCTGAGTTCTCTGGGCAGGACTTCAGCAGTCCAGCTAGATTCTTTTCTACACTGTCAGCATCTACTTGGCCACAACCCAATCCCATTTATCCTGGAACAGCCATGACCAGTCTGGACAAAAGGGGAGAAAGTAGCGAGCTAACAACTCCAAGTTCATGTTGCTCCCTAAATTGCTGTAGTCTGTCCTGAACATGATTTGAATCGATTATGTGAAGCAAGTGGACAGAAGGCTCACAGTACTGAGCAAGTGTACAACACCCCACAGATCTAAGAATTAAAGGGGAAAGTCCTATTATAGGCATCCAAAATACATTCATGGCTGTAAAACTGTTGAAGTTGAAATAAATACTAAGTTTAAAAGATGCTATGAGATGGCTGTATTAATTAATAAAACTATAACTGTTATCATATAAATGCTTTACAATAAAAAAATATGTGATTTTATGACCTAAAAATGTTAGTGGGAGTACGTGAACACAATCCATCATATATGGACATCTAATCTGAAAGCAGATCTCATAATACTCACTGGAAAGGCATTAAAGGTATTCCATCAGTTTTATTCATTTTATGTAACTCATGAGAGCAGACAGAGAAAGTTACTACTGATTATAATGGAAGTACAGAATCTTAATCCACATAATCAAACTTAATTAAAGACTAAGAAGTAACACATATGAACAGATACATAATTTTGGCCTTCCCTGACCTGTACGTTCAGCAGCACACTTCTTTATCATCTCTAGAATGTGTATTTTCATCAAGTTTTAATAAGGCTAGATGGCTTTCAAAGATGAAGCTTTAATTAAAAAGATTATTCAAATAATAACAATTGTGCATAATGTGGATTAGAAATTTTTTTTTATCCAGGTTAAGTATGCCCCACACTTGGTTTTGGCACTTTTGGAATAAGAGGTTTACACACCAACTGAGTTTCCTTGGTTCGGTTGCTCTTATTTTCTGGCATGTTTTCATTCTTGTCCATGACTGAAAGGCCAATAATATACCAAAAGGCACTACAGTGATAGACCATTCTCTATTCAGAAGCTGTAGAAATCTTTAAACAAAAGTTTTTGCCATAAGCTTCTCACATTTAAACTCTGAGTTATTGGAGAAATTAAACCTTACACTTTGGATCATTTTATATCACATTTTTCATCATTGCTCATGTGCCATCTGTTACCCCTCCCTACCAAAACCATTACATTTTTCTTTAAACAAAATCAGCTCCTTCAAGCTGAGAATGACAGCCAGTCAGTGCATAGCACATTTCAGGATAAGTCAAGAGAACTTTGTCAAAGGCACCCAGACTCCACTTTTTTACAAAATGAGATTTATAATGAGGTTGTAATCTTCAAGCAGAGCTGTGCAGGATCTCAGTCTGGGAGGTTTTATCCTAAAACTCGTACTGAGAATTTCAAAACAAATTTGAAAAGTCTGCAGAATTAAAGGTCTGTAAACTGACATGCAATGGATATGCTTAGCATACATCAAATATATGTCAGCAGTAAGGACTGCCACTCAAGAAAGAAATTTTGCTGGACGTTGCAGGTTGTCATCTTTAAGGCTGCAGTTCTGATGCAGACAGCTCATCTATTATGCTCCACAAGTCTTCAGTTTGTGGATATCTTAGTACAGAACTATCCAATTAATTGCTTGAAGCTGTAGTAATGTTATGCATGACAAGCAGGAAAATTGCTCTGATTAGGCAAAAGTGCAGAGTCAGACCTCAGAACATTGCAGTTGTATTTCCTTCTGAATACACAGGACAGAAAAACCACGACAGCTCTTCTTTTTGAGTGGATGTGAAATAAGTACTTGATGCTTTCATTAAAAATCAAGTAAATAGCATTTTTTTATCATTGCTGTCACAGAGGGCCACCAGACCCCTTTTACTGAAGAAGAAACATCTGTCTTTGAATGGAATGCTTGGAACAACGTTTCCTCTTTCCCTTGGTACATCAACAGAAATTCTCAACATGAAGAGAAGCTTCTCTCTATGTGGAAAGAAGCAAGCATACCTCAGCTAGAATCACTGCAAATATATTGCAATTTCTTTCTCTCTTACTCCTGAGAATATTTTATCTTTTCCTAGGAATCCCTCTGAATATGTTTGTAGCAGAGACACAGCACCCTGACCACTTCAGGAGAGCACAAATTTCAGTCCATCTGGGAAAAGGGCATTAAAATTGAAACAGGTGAATAATTAGATATGATAGAAAGAGAAATGAAGCTAGATCAGCAAAGTGTTCTACCGTAAGATAAAAAAACAGAGGAAGATCAGACATTCCATAAGCCAAAAATAACAGAGACAAATAAGATACCTTGTGTTCTAGTTTCAAGAGTGACAGGTTCTAGCAGCAAGGTAGAGATCAATCTGAAAGTGAAAAAAGTTAAAGAAAGAAATTAGTAGACAGAATAGAAAAGAAATATCATTACCAACTGATGAATCTCAGAAAGCATTAGGAAAAAATAACATGCAAGTAATTAAATGCATTTCCCTACATTTTGGAAATCCTTTCAGGTAAGGGACATTGACCTCAGGCCATGAAATGAGCAGGCAAATTGCCTAAATAAGCTGAAAAATCTTAGTTAAAGCAGTAACAACCAGGATTATTGTAATCATTTTTCACAGTCTGAGTAAACCAATAATTTATTTATATTATATTAAATCATATTTTATAATTTCATAGGAATACACAATGATTTGAAAGGTGTGTAAATGTATGTATGTATCCTAAAAATGTACAGTTGCATTCTTACATCTTTCTGGAACATGGACCTGTACAATAAACAATATAAATAAATAAATAAATAAATCACTATACACAAAAACAGTACATAAACAAGAAATATGAAGAACATGGAAAGTAACATGACCTAACGTTGAAATTATATATGCCCTGAGCAGGAGGTTACCCCACACAATTTCCAAAATTCCCTTCCAACCTTGACTGTTCTCTGATTTTAAGACGGGCTTTTTTTTATAAACTACGAGCAAATCTCTTGCCTTGTGAAGCACCTTGTGGTTCTCCAGTAGAGATCTAGAGATCAGTTTTGGGAACCAGTAGGTGAGGGAAGTTGGCGCGACAGTGTCCCAGATGATCTTGCAATTGTGAGGTCGATGGCAGCAATGATTTTCCCAACACCCGGAGGCCAAGGCTTGAATCCATACAGCCTGCTCTCTTCTGCCCTATTACAGATTTCTTAGATATAATGCTTTACATAATTATTAACTTTTGCAATCACTGTAGAACAAAATAGTCTGAAAGGATAGGAAAAAAAAGAGTTAAATTGCAGACAAGAGGTTAAGCTCTCAAGAAATATAATACAAATGAGACAAACCCAAAAGTTCATATGCAGAGTATTGAGGTTACAAAACATTTTATAGATATGTACAAGAAGAAAAAGTGTTTTTCTGGAAAATCTTGAAAAAATCAGGAGAAACCAGAGTATAGACAGAAATTATAATAGCCATGGTACTTATAGAGAATTACAAAAATTAAGATATTAAATGGAAAGAACTGGAAACAGCTCTCAAAAAAACGCCCTTCAGTGTATTTAAGTTTCAAATAGCTGTTCAGTTATCAGTTTATTATAAAGTGCTGAAAATAACGGAGACTATACTCCAGGGTTTCCAAAGAAGTGGTAACAAGAGCTAAATAACATATTGGTGCTCATCTGTGCCACAGACAGCCACACAACTCCATTCATACTGAGATAAACTAAGTGAAATGCTGGGTTTGCATTAAATATTTGGTCTGTAACTACATCTGAACACTGTATTGATCACTTTCCCTGTGATGAGCAGCACTCCAGGTGGACACAGGAGAGCTGTCAGAAGTGGCATGACTCTTGCTAGAGGCCTCTGTTAGGACCAAAAGCAGCTCAGACACACTGAAGGGAGCTGAGAGCCAGGAATCCTGACCCTCTGCTGAAGTCACATTAACTACTTTTGGGTTTGCAAGACAGAGGATGAGATAGCACCAAGACAGCTAGCCTGGGGACAGGCTTCGGGTTATTAAGACAGCTACGGGGTTAGCCAGGAGGGATACAAACTTCGGTGAATTTTCCTGAGGGAAGGGGGAAAATGGGAGTTAAGACCAACCAAGTAGCATGCCCGCTAGCAACAGTTACACGATGGCAGCCTTCAGCTAGCCAGAGGCGTCCGCGAAAACTGCACAGAATCAGTTCTGAAATCCAACAGTAATGTCCATTTGTTGTAGAAAGTAATTCCCCAAAGAAGAGAGCAAAGGAAAAAAAATCAAACATAGCAAATTTTTCTGACATTACAAAATGAAGTGCAAGTCTATAACCTTCCCAATATACTATCTCTCTTAAAGCAAGGATTTCATTTCTGATGACAGCCAAATCCCTAAATATTAGTACCATGAAGCATTATTAGATATTGAACCACTGAAGAAATACTGTAGCAGAATAAATAGCAATGCTGTTCTGTTTCTTTCAACTAGATTTTTGAAACAAAGTGTGAGTCTTTCTGTAAGCTACACAGGTGTGACAGAGAAGCAGTATGACTGGAAAATGGAATAAAATGTTTCTCTGTCAAATACATTAAACCAGTTAATGCAGATGAATATGTACTACTCGCTTGCTTCCCAGTAGCATTGGCTTGCAAATTATTTGCAAGAGGATGTTAAATTCTCTCTTTGGTATAGATCCAGCAAAAGCACTGCCAGATCACACCTCCTGGGAAATGTGGGACTTGGCATGGGATTTGGCACAAGACTTTACAAACGTCAGCTTTCCTGTAAAAACATCAGGTCTGTTGTCATGAAAACATCAGTTATGAGTAATTTCTTTTCTTAATATTACTAGCCAATACAAATAGAGAGGGGAGGAGATGTCAGTCATGTGCAGCCATGCACTCAGAATTGGATTTTTGTAACAGAATTGCCCAGAATAGAAATAGGAATTTTGGATTTTGAAATGTATGTCCACATCTTGGATCAGTACATGTTGTATTTAAAAGTATCTCTTCCCTTTACTTCAGAATGCCTGTCATAATGAAATAACTGACAATTAGCAAATGGCATGAGCTAGGTATTCAGGTGTAATCCAGAATTGCTCGGGTACCACTCCATTTCTTCTTCTTTACAGAAATTTGTAACAAAGTTATGATTTTTTTTTTTAATTAATGTTTCCCAAGAATATAAATCACAATAGAAAAGTTGGGATTTTATCAAGATAGTCATGGCAAAAAATTCAGCAGTCTACGATGTTATTTTACCAGCCTGGAATGCAATGAGTTGCATTGTAGTTTTACTGAATCAATACAGCTAAGATCCTGGCATTACCAAAACTTTAAATGGTTAATTAGTAACTCATTTGAATATAGTGCCTAATCTGTGGGAAAGCAGGGAACACCTGCTCCAGGAAAATGAAAGTCATCTTTTGGAAGATGACTATTAAGTTTGAGGAGCCAGAACAAACTTTGGGGCTGAACAGACTTCCTACTCCATGCAGCACTTCAACAGATCTTGGTCACTTCTGTATCTATCAACCTGCCAAGACATAAACATTCAGCCCTCTGAGTCACACAATACATTTGCACTGGGATCTCTTCTTGACAGTGACAGCAATTACACTTGCACCTTAAGGAGCAACACTGCTGAAGATCACAAAATTAGAATTTCCCCGAAACACCATCTTTTCTAAAATGACCTTTTTTGAAACAAAAATTATATGACCATATATTTTTATGTCTAGCCTTTGTGTAGAACAGTTATCCAGGAAGAAGGACACAGAATAAACCTCAGAAGTAAAAGCTTCAGTGTGGGACCAGTGTCAAAGTAGGTCAATTTTTAGAGCTAACAGCCTTGACAGTGTCCCTTTAATATGTTGATCTGTTTCTGTAAAGCACATTAAGAAAAGTTTAGCGTGAAAGAGGCTACAAATGTGTTTGATATGATATGGCAATAAGTGTACATTTTGAGCATACTAAAGCTGCCAAAGTACATTTTAAACTGCTTTTCTTTACTAGCTAAGGGTCCAGTTCATTGAAAAATAAAATCCAGACTTCTGTATAGTAGAAGCTGCAGAAAATCTGGTTTTCTGTAACATCTATAGCCCACTGTATATATTTTCAAGGTGGAATCTACATCTTTCTTTGAGAGATTATGGATATTATTTGTCACTTTGAACCCCTGAGAAACCTCAAGATTGGGAAGTTTCCATATAGAGCTAGGCAAAATTACTTGCCTTGAGAATTTAAAAGTTATGAGTGCTTTGTTCTCATGAACACTTCTGAATCACCTAGTTTTTTGATTTATGTTACTTCTGATTCACTTGTTATGTCCCTTATACAGATGTGAATCTACTTGATGAAAATTTGATGCTGTAAGACATATGCATATACATCGTATTTACAGGTATTGATAAGGAAAACACACTTCATAAAGAAGAGTGAGAACTTATATCCAAAGAGAACTCACTAGTTATTCTTGTTTTCTGTTTTGATTAAAACAAATGTTAATTCAGTGGTTAATGCACTACATATTGAAAATGTATTATACAGGTAGTTCAGGAAGTCGTTCTTTGTTAAAAAGGGTAAACTTTAAAATTTAATAATGAACTTAGTGAGGAAAATCCCTTAATGTTTGGCTTCATAAGAGAAGCAGTTGCTGATGTTTTATGTTTACATCATTCTGACTTCTTCATTGTTCCCACTGTTGCCCAATATGAAAATAAGCTGGAAGTATATTCAGTAGTTTTTCTTTACTGCTATTCTTTCAAATACATTACCCTGTAGTTTTCGCCACTTTTGTATCTTTTGCAGTAAAGGATACCATCACCACAAGCTCTATTTCAACATCTTTTATCACACTGCCTGATGCATTTGAAAAAGCAGACTGGTTTTCAAGCACACAAACCCTTCTTCAGGCCTGCAAATGGAAACAGTCAGACTTTAACAAGCATATCAATTATGCACACATACAAAACTGTAATGTGAACACACTGAAATAAATGTTTTAGAATAGCACTCTGTTTTAACCATTTCTAGGAAGATAGCAGGAACTGCTTCCAAAATACTTTTAGAACTGTAAACACTTAAGGAAAGGCATTAAAACACGTGGCAAAGTAATCTACTCTTAGAAGAGGCTTCAAAAACTAAAATTCCATCACTAAGCAACTACTAAGGCTAAATAAAATGAAGACTGACATTCTACAAAATATCAAAGAATGAAAAGACAAAATATACATTAATACAAAAATATATTTTCAAGGAATATACGCAGAACTGTTAACTAATGGCAAATGAGGATCAAATAATTTTCTTGTGCAGAGCCACATCTACCAAAGTGCAAAACATGACTCATTATACAACATCAATCTAAAAACAGTTAGATCAACAGTGGGCACATGTTATATTCAAGCAAGAGCACTCCCAAGACTTCATCTTCAACCATAATTTCCTTATACCAGCTTTGATTTACGGTAGCATAGTGTTCCCTTTGAAATGGAAGGGGTAGGGGAGATATTTTCCCCAGTTTCATAGTTTTATGATAGAGTTTAATCTCTTTTTATTCATTTTCAGCACAACTGGGTAGGAAACAGCTACCTATTTTAGCAGTCAACAACTAAAGCTTAAGTTAATTTTTTCCTCCCAGAATTATAACAATTAGAAACATAACCCTGCACTGTTTATTCTTCCCTGAAACATGCCTCCTACATTTGGCACAACTCTTACACTGCTGTCCTGATGGAATCTGAAAAAAACCATGTTTTTGAAAAAAAAATTTTTTAAAAGCTGGTTCTTATGGTAGCTTCCAAACCAATCTACACCCTAAGCAACCCCCTGAAATTCTTATCTGCAGAAATAATGGTGCCTGGGCTAGTTGTAACAAATTCTCTTTCTTTTTAAGATTCTTTTCTCTTGGAAAAGTAAGTTTTACCTAGCCTTTTTTCCTTTATATACTTTTCTTGGTTTTCCACATTTATTTGTTTTAGATGGCACACCTATTTCATTGCTCCTTTCTGCAAATACAATGTATATAAAGAAACTTTTGGTTTAGAATGAGAATGTAAGTAATTAAAGAGAGTTATTTCTCTAGAGTTTCTTCACCAACATCTTAATTAGCAACAAAGGCAAAGAATGGGTAAGTCTAGGTTTTGTGCTGCAGGACATCTGAAAACAGCTGCCTGATCACCTGATCCTTTTTTCATATCAGACACCAGAGCATAAAAATATTATCAGAACAAAATTCTTCACTACTCTGATTCAGTGCAGATAAGCAGAAAAACATGTGCCTCATCCTTGAAACTAAAATCCTTCTGCATTGAAACAAAAATCTTTCTGCACTGAATAGATAAGGCATGATATGATAAGAAACATTTATAAGCAACAATTCTTAAGGTTTGGGGTCTTTTTGTTAAATGTTGCCAAGATGCATCTCACATAACAAAACAAAACAAAAAGCTCTGAATCAAAATTATGGCAAAGTGCTCTCAGCCACTGCTGGCATGTAAGAGTCAGCCCAGATGCTGAGACTGCAATGAAAGATATTACAAAGCTACAGCAACAGCCTGCTGCATGCACCTCTTCCCTACAGCTTTGCTGAAGTGCAGCCAAGCCAAAATCCTCCATCAGCCCTGCCTACCCAGAGAGCCTAGCTGTGCTCGTGCCTGTGTCCCAGGACTGGCAAACTACAGCCACAACAGACGCAGAGGAGTGGGAGAGACGGTTTGCAGGGACGCTGTGTCACAGCAACACACCCGCAAAGCTGAAACACAGCCACTGCTCCTGCAGTGCTGACAGGCAGTGCGGCACGCCTGCTGGCCCGGCACAGCTGATGCGGCAGCTCTAGGGAGGTCTTTGGGTAACCCCTCTGTAGGTATGCCACGCTGAGCCTAGTGCAGCTCACGGCAGTAGTAGTGGTGCCCCAGGGGACAAAAGAAAAACAAGGAGGAGCTGCAAGCAGATGTACCAGAGAGGCTTTATTCTCTAATGGGCACTGCTGCAGCCCTAGTCACACGAAGTATCGCCACAGTGAGATAGCTCCAAGTGGCCTCAGGAGCAACAGGGAGCAAGGGTTTTATAGGGGGAGGGAAACAGGGAGGAGACTCTCTTATGTCCAATGGGGAAATCCTAGGGGTGGTACATCCATAAAATAGACATTTCTGGGGAGCAATCCAGGGATCGGAGAGGAGGGGGTACAGTAGCACTAACAAATCAACAACTGAGGAACAAGGAACATTCTGGCTAAAGGGGCAAGGTTACAAGGGATTGGCAGGGGAGAAGGAGGAGGGAGACAGCAAACAGGGGAGGGGACTTATATCAGTCAAACAGGGAGAAACGGGGGAAACCAATTACCACAGGGGAGTACAAGGAACAAACCATTATACATAAAAACTTAGTAAAACCCACCGCAACAAGGCAGCCTTCGAGTCAGCTGGGAGGAGGAAGCCATAGCAAAGTGTTACTTAATTAGCAATATCAAGGAGGTATCTAAAGTACCTCTACTTTTCTTTGGTAGTAGCTGCATGCTGGTGGAAGTTTTGTGCAGACATTAGTAAAAGAGTTACAGAGTTGGAAGTTGCTGAGGTACTCAGGGAGGCCTCTCAGTTCAGTATCAGGGAAGGCTTGCTCTAGGGACCACTCATCTCATCCCCTTACACAGGAAATTCCATGTTCACAGTTTGAAGATTTAGTGCAAAACCAACAGGTCTTGTTGGATTAACTCTCTGTGCTGAAATCATGTGAATTGGTGCAAAACCAATTTTGTACCTTTGGGATCCAGCAGCCACAAGTGAGAATCAATAAATGCATCTAGCCAAATATTGCCAATTAAGTGACAATCACCAAAATTTTAAAAGAACCTTTTTCTTCTGTTTCTGTGAACCATCTATTAAGTATTAGCTTCACCATTCATTTAGTATGAGGGTAACCCATTCAGATAATTTAGAGTAAATAGGAAGTAGCAGATTGGAGCAGACTGGAGAGACCTTGTACACTCTGTACACAATTGCTACATGCTACCCCATACAAGATATGGGGAAATAAATGTGTTTCTTGTATAATATTGCATGTTCTCCACTAAAAGTGTATCACTGAGCTTGGGCAAACAAGAAGAACAATTCGTTCTTAAGGGCACTGCAGAATTTCAAGTGCAGAAAAAACAGCATCATGTGAAAAGCAAGTTCCTAAAAAGTAGTGCTGTCTCAGAACACAATACTTAATATTTGTGCACACAGAAGCGCTAATAGGAGAAATGAACAGGCTGGTCATGTAACAACCTTCAATGAAATATAAAAAAGAAATCACAGTGAATGACAGCAGCAGCAAAGGAGAGGAATATTTGAGATTAAGAAAGAAAGAAATCTCCACTGGAAGAAATCTTTACTAAATTTATATGAAGACAAAGTATTTAGGATTAGACAAGATAAGAGATCAAAAGGATGAAATTCTGTTTGTTTAACTGGGTTTATGAAAGGGCATATTAAGAGGTGAGCTGCACAAACAAATTAAGGTTATGTAGTTTTGACATATCCAACAAATGGTAGTGAAAACCACAACTACCACCAGGAAACAGCAGCAGGTAACCAGCTCCAGCAAGGGAGTGGTTCAGGAGATGAGAAAGATGATACAGATCACTTGACAAAAAGGGATTGGGAAGAGCAAAGCCTTGAAGTATTGTACCTTTTGATAATTCAGATTTCAGCCTTGTCATGGTATACTGTAATCAAAATGCAGGTAACAACATGACACAGAAACAGAAAAAAAGCCTGAGGTAATTTTCACATAAGACAGGGGAGTTGCCATGTAAATTGCTGAGAACTATTTGGCCTCCAGAAGTTACCTGGCCTCCTTTCACTCCAGGATTGAACAAGACAAATCAGGCTCCCACCAGGTGTCTGGAAGTACCTGCTGGAGTCAAGGCTGCAAATATTTGGTAATTTCTTTTTTTCACAACACTCTTACTACTTGAACTCTTCTCCACCCCACCCTGGCATTTCACACTGACCCACTCTGCAGGTGATGCTCTACTTATCCAATTGTTTTTGGTTTTTTTCTAGGATAAAAACCCTTCCGCCTATATCCCCAGTTACTGGTCAAGAGTGTTGCTGAAGCAATCCCAATGTGTGCTAAATTCTACACTTACTCCCACTACTTCATGTACTGTGGGTTTAAGAACACCACTGTAATGCCCAGTGAAAGTACAAAACATTATAGCTAAAGTTTACATACATTTCCAAGTGACGATTGATTCAGTTGGTAATTCCTAATATTTTTTGTAATCTCAGATGAAGTTATTCAAGCTGTTAAGTGATCTTTTTGCACCGTTTTACAAGTCCTTTCAATTTATTTTTATACACATATTTAGGTGCACATAATCACATGTTCATTTAGCTGCTCTGAGGTCCAAAATCCTAATTTTGAGTTTCATTCTTTAATTGCACTTTTAAAAAACTTATAACTGCTTAGCTTCCAGACAAAACCAAATTAAGATTATTTTAATACATAATATAATATATACCATTCAGTTCAAATATTACAATTTGATTAACAGAAGGAGAACTAACTTTATTGAAAAAAATATGTAAAAATGATGCTGCCATTTATATAGCTGATTTAGTACAAAGCACTCTGAAGTAATTTCATAGCTTTAAGTGCATGCACTTCAATTTTCTTCCATTTTGTGTATTCTGAAGGTACAATCAAGGCTTATCAAAGTTAGCCTGAACAAAAAGTAAGTCTGTCCTTACAACATTTTTATAGACTAACAGTAGTTTAAGTACAGGAATTAGTTTATGGTCTTCCTTTAATTTATTTTTTTAATTGCAATCAGCACAATCACAGTCTGAAGTATAAAACCTAAACTAAGACTTTGAAAAAGCTGCAGATGGTAAGGACAGAAAAGAAAAGGATAAACCAGAGATTTTCATTATTCTTTTCACCAAAATCTAATTATTTAAATGGTTTGGGGTTTTATCTGGTCTATATCTCTTCTCCAGATGTGAATTCTTCTATTTCAAAGATCTTTTTTCAATTTGTGTTGTAGCAAAACAAAAGCAGTTGAGTTTTCTCCTTTCTGGAGTTTTTGGTGTTTTCATTTCAAGGAAGTGATTCAAGTGGTCTGAATTTTCACCTCTGCCTAAAGCAAGATTCTCCATCCCCAAAAATTCAATATACTCTCAGTCTGAATTCTGCTTATAAGAGGTACAAAAGGCCCAGCTTGGTCCGACAAAAATTAGAAGCACAAAACACAAATTAAAATAAATAAACAAACAAAAGCATGACTACAAAGTAATCCTATATGTATGAGGCATAGCACCTGTAACCTACTAATATTTATGATATTTTGAATAGTTTAACAGCTTACCATCTGTTTTGCTTTTTATGCTGTTGAACACAACATATAATTGGCCAGAATTATGTCTGGACCAATTTTATGATGCCTTTAAATTTTTCATTCATCTTTCTTTTTCTACCTTTGGTATGTAATAAAAATTTTGGCAGCCTGTCCCACAGTTCAACATAACAATACTTCAGGATTGCTACAGAAAACACTTTTATAAGCTGAGATCATGGAGATGTCTGCAATACTACTGTCTGTGTTATCACACAGCCATTAATTATTAAAAATGCCCTGAAAACTGTAACCCTACTTTGAGCTCCTGGATATTTTATTAATACTTTCCGTGAAAATTAAACAATTATCTTTATTACTTTAATGTCAGAATTTGCAACTGTTATTTTCCAATAAAAGCGCATCCTGTAGCTTTGGAGAAAGGAGGCTGGAGGCAGGGGTGAAGGGAGATATAATGATATGCATTTACTGCATTCATTCCATAAGACAATACAGCAAACCTCTGATAGGAAAAGCAACACTTCATATAAAAATGAAAAAGATACAAAGAAGTAAAATTTGAGAATCAGGAAAACTTGTTTCTGTCTGCTTCAAACACGATACATGATTTATCTATCAGCAGTATGAAATATCTGATGTTCTAAGATCTCTGATTTATATTTATATTTATGTTATGAGATTTCAACTTTCCCCTTGAAAATAACACTTATTAAAATGAAATACAACTAAAAATCATTTTGTTTCACAATAGGTTCTGGGGGTTAAAGTTAATCCTAGAATTGCAGTAGCAGATGGAAACAGGTATGGGAAAACTATTAATTGTCAGTGATACAGTTTCACTGCTCAGGAGAACTGCAAGAAATCACACTAAAAGTTCTAGAGGGGAGTTGTAGGATATTTTCTCCTCTGATATTTGTTTGACTCTTAAAACATTATTTTTATTATTTTTTTGCTTTTCAGATTTCCTACAATTATTTGCTACATGAGTAAGACCACTAAATAGTAAATTATTTTTTCATCAGCCATATGGTCACCTCAGAGATTTAAGAATCTAGTTTAGGCCCCATGTGTGCCAGTAAGAGTTTACTGGCAATGTCAAGAACTCCACTCTGAACAGAAGTGGACACGTAGCAGAGGAAATCTAAATCTGAGGTGACGCGGTGCCACAGACAGTTTGTGTATGGATCCCATCTCAGATGCTCAAATTCTGCCCTCGGTCATATACATAAGGTGTGACATATCATGGTCAAATGGAAATTCACAGCTTGGTTGATGTAAGGAAAGGAGGGAACTTCTAAATCATATTAAAATTTACACCAATGTAAAATGGTCAGCAGAAACAAAAAATGCCTTTCCCGTAGTTATGCTTCCATGTCTTGGTATAAAGAAATTAATCAAAGAACACTACCTGTGAAAAGGAGAATTGACTTTAATAGTCTTTGAGGTGGCAAAGTTGAAATCAGAGGTCACCAATTCACAGCATCTTGGGACTAATCACAAAAAAATTCTTCTAAAATCAGGACCCAGCTATGACAAACTATACTGCAGGCAAGTTTGAAGTCAAAAGGTTGGGTGATTACCTGAAATCACTAAGCTAGAAATTAACTCTGAAAGGCTGGATTTCTGTCTGAATCTGACATTGAAGGAAGTGGTTAGGAATGACCTCTGGAAAAAAATCTCATCAGCACCTTTTCTCTATCTGATCAGGTTTGCAAGTAAGGATGTAGATTTTATATAAACCTGTTCATTTTGGAAAATTCTCCACTTGTTTTTGCTCTCTATTAGAAGCTAGAGGATAAACAGTTTTTTAGACTGTTCATGACTGCTGTCACTGATTCTGGGCTAGACTGAAAATGGGAAGTAAAACATAAGAAATATGGTTTTGCTCTGCTAGAGTCAATAAGAAAACAGGCTTTAGTTTATTCCAAGTAGTTCATAAATGTGCAAAAAATGTCTCAAAAACACCCCCAACAAACAAAGAGAAACAAACAAAGAAAAAACTTAAAATGTCACCATTTCTCCATTTTATTTCACTGAAACACTGGGAAATATGTATGCTTTGTTGTTGTTGTTTCAAATTTCAGAAATTCAAGAAATAATTGGTATAAAAAACACTTTCTCATTTTAGACAACATTCATAATTTTACATGGAAGACCCATTATACTCACTAACATCCCACAATGAAATGTATCAGGCAAGATAGCAATGGCAAAATTAAAACTGACTGGAATTTAAAGTTGTACATATTAGAGCACTAAATATGAGAAAGAGACATTTCCAAATTTTTTGCACATACTCGCAATTTTCTTGAAATTTTTATCAAACAGGCTACCAAATCTGGGGACTGGAGTCACTATATTCATGTCATTAATATGGTCACTAATAGTACAGCAATAGTATAATCACTACTAGTAGTACAGAATAACTAAACAAATTACAACAATTTTTCAGGATTATCATGGCCACCCACAAAGTGAAGCCATAAGGTTTTCAGTTTTAGATGTGGCTGACCACAGATTGACTTTTACATGATCTACTTGTCATCACATATCACACTTAAAAAAAAAAAAAAAA
>WEKY01062044.1:3663-37910 GCA_013390045.1 Picathartes gymnocephalus
TTTATACATCTATATAGCAGATATATCTATATATATAAAACTCATATATATATATCTCATATATATATATATCTCATATATATATAATTTAATAATAATAATCATATTGAACTTGTAATTAAGCCACTCCAAAAATAAAAATGCAGTCAATTCTCCACTATTTCTATCAACAGGCCAGGAGAATTTCACAAATGGAAAAAAGAAGAGGAAAAGAAAAAAGGAATTGGGAAAATTAATATTTAAATAAATCAGCCCTATTATCTCTCTCTTCTGTCAGATTTATTTATTTAGGCCAAAATTATTGCATTTTCTGTCATAATCCTCATCCTGGAGCTGCTGCATGGATTTGGGGAAAATGCACCTCTCTGCTTCACCTCTCTCGTGGAGAAGAGGGAGGGAAGAATGCAAAATTAAAGTCTGAAAGGGAGTAACCCCACAAATCTAGCCAAGATTTTTCTCTGAGTACACAACGGCACGTTCACGTGTGGGTTCATGTGTCAGTGAGGGCTCATGTGTCTTGAGGTCATGAATTCCTCAGTATTCCTCACACTGCCTTTCCCGTGGCCATCAGCAGCTGGCTGCAAACTGGGTGCCAAACATCATGTTACTCTCTAACCCAAATTAAGGCTTTAAATAAATTCTAGAAAGCCCTGGATTCACATCCATTCCCCTCTTTTCCATGCATGGATTGATTTGGTTCAGATAAAAGCTCTCCTTCAGCCTCTGCTGGGGCAGATTCCTGTCTGAACCCACTCCGGGGTAAGTTCATTCCAACAGAAAGGTTTATTTTGAGGAAACGCTATAACTGAGTCAATAATCAATAAACACAGATCTTCTCATCCTCCATAGAAACCATCTAAGTTTCTTCTGAGGAACAGAGAAGTATTTCCAGCTATACATCAGAGAAATAGAAGATCACAAATATTGCTCTAAAGTGACACTGGCACTGGATTCAGCACTGTCACTCAAACCAGAGTGGAGAGGGAGCTGCATCACAGGTCTCTTAGTTTTTAATTAATTAATTGTGAGTATGACGGGATGGGAGTTCCTCTGACAGGCAGCAGGTGAAACCCAGCATCCACATACAAATGATGCAGTTGCCCTCAGCTTTAATCAGAGATTCACAGATTCAAGCACCACTTTGAAGAGGAAATGACAGAATAATTACTTCTTCCTCCATATATTCTCTTACTTCCTACACATATTCTCATTTCCAAGGGATATCTGTGCCCACTAGTGCATACCCCAGCTGAACATCTCTCTGTGCAATCACCTCAAGTTCCAGCACCAGATCATAATTTATTCCTCCCATGTATTCCTGTTCTTCCCTGTCATTGCTACATAGACCATAACTTCCAGAAATCATTTTCTCTTACAAATGTTCAAACACTTTCCTTAACTCGTGTTGTAATATTGCTATGTTTTGTTTTGTTTTGTTTTTAACTTTCTCAACTGTATTTTTGTGCCATCAAGCCTCCCCAAACCTCATTCAGTCAAAAGAGGTTGTACATTAAAAGAGCGGATATTTTTATTTTATTTCATTGTACTTTATTTGCCGCATAACCAGTAATTTCATTTTCCTTTGTATTATTGCCATATTATTATAATATGATTGAAACAGAAAGGGAATGCTTAAGCATTAATAAAATAAATATCATAATATGAGTCAGCAAGAGGCTGGGTTGTGGTTTTTTCCTGGTATAAAGTTACAAATTCTAGAACAAAAAATTAATTAGTCATAGGCAGACTCGTAAGATATGTGACAGCAAAACCATAGCATTTCTGCTGGCTCGCAGATCAAATGGCAGTTAAAATATTTCTAATTTTGAGAAGTAGTTCTTTTTATGTTACTAATTGCTGAGCTTTATGGCATTAAATGCTCCTTCTTTTTTTTCCTAGTTAAGGAACAGAAAGATTTTAATAACAATTGATTCCAGCCTGGGATGCTTTAGCAGTTCATTAGACTATCTGGGAGCTGATCAATGTTCAAAAAGAGGATTCCAATTAGCTGATTTAACTCTGGTTAAGAGACTGTGGTTGCCTAGAGGGAAAGAATCACTAAGACACATCACTCCCCTCCTTCAGCCCTCATTGTCTCTATTTTCAACTTCTTGGTACAGAAACCAATGCCCACTCAATTTAATCCATGCTGTGCCCTCATTGAGCCCCTGATTTTTGTAGCTGAGATACAGCAGCAACAAAAAAAAGTCACCTTATTTTTCTCTTTCAAAAGTTTTGGGAAAGCAATAGGCCAAACTGTCAGATGGCACAGAAAATGAGAGTTACATCAGTTTCTGCCTTGGGCAAAATTCTGCTGCTCAGAACGTGAACTGTACCTGATGTGAATTTTGATGTATCCAAAAGAGACACCTCAATAAAGTCAGGGCTTTATTCACACATCCAGGACAAGATGGACAGACATCACTGTCACTCCCAGTTTTCAAAATCATATGAAAATTGAAATTTCAAAATGTTTTCTAAAATTTCTTCCACTGTCTGCAGCTTCTAATGTGCCAAGCCCTCCAAATAACAAGTTAACACAGTGCCCAACTGAGAAGTTAATTATTCTGTGCTTTTTTTTTTTCATTATGGCTTGCATAAATTACTTGTTGGATCTTTTAAATAAAATTATTTTTTACTTGTTACTACAATCTAGATTTGTAGAGATGTGAGAGTTTACAGACTTCAGAAAGAACAGTGCTGAAATAATCATCTCTCAGCCCCTAAATAATATCTATACTTTTAAAAAAAAGCAAAACTAAAAGTTACAGAAACAGATTTTTAAATCCTTTTTACCTTCTAAAAATGCATCAGCTAACAGGAAAGTGGTTTTTCACTATCATCAAGCTTGTTCACTTTTAAGTTCTAGATCCTTGTCCCACAAAGTGGTCTGCTTAAAACAAGGCCAAGGAATTAGGAATTGCTGTTTAACAGCAGCCATACCTTCTCCTCCTCACAAAAACCCCTGAAACCCAAATCTCCTTGGCAAACACACCTGATTGTGGTCCTTGAAGTAAACCTTTAGGGTAAATTAAATAAAGCCTGAGCTTCATCTTCTTTTGAAATATCAATTTTACGCAATGCCACAGCTGTAATTTCAGTTTTTCCTGCTGAGCAGTTTTGCTTGATTAATATAATTAATATAATTATACATATACATATTTATGGTGCAAATTGTGTGTCCTACATCACCCAGCTGAAGTGTAAGGCTCCCACTCCATGATGTTTCAGGTGGTCCCTGCTGTGACAGTGGAAGCCTGGAGACCCATGAATACAAATATCTCTGATCCCATAATGAGATAAAAAGAAACTGCTGATACTTCCACATAAAATACATTCTCTAAAAATGTCCTGCAAGCACAAAAAAGTGATGGTATTTGAGATTATTCTCATTTCCCCAAGTGCCCATGACAGAGGAAGGAGTTGCTTATATTTTAAGCTGCATTTATCTTTGGGGACATCTGTCCAGATATGTTTTGTTCCTCCAAACACCTCCTTCCTCCATCACACGTGTTAACACTCACTGGTCCAGAAAAGAAGAGCAAGAAAGGGAACAAAGACCATTGTTTCTAAGAGATTTTGTTTGCAAACAAATGGCCCAGCAGAGGCACAGGGGAGTTATATTCCATTTAATTCAGAATACACACATCTGCCCCTGCCAGTCAGGTCATAATGAAAACAAATAAAAATGTTGTTAAATCTCCATCACTCCCACAGCTACAGTGCTTGTGAGACTCCCAGTGTGCAGGATGCAACAGAGAGGGCTGAGCATCCAGCCTGGCTCCTGAGACACCAGGGTAAGACTTGGGTCAACCGAAAGATTTTATTTTTAATAGTGACTATTTGTATTAATAATGCCAAACCTGCAGATACAGTTCTTAAAATACGGTCACACCATGAAGAGGAATCAATTACACACAAAACCAGAGTTGAGTTTTTTTGTTTTCTTATTGCTTTTCTTGTTTGTATTGTGATGAATGTGGCAGGGGGAGTTTCAATAGGATATTTGGGAAGGAGATATTAATATTCTGAATGCCTCAGGCCTGATGCTCGTGGAGGCATAACATCCTAATTGAAATTCAAGGTCTTGTGATCAAAATCTGCTGAACCAGAGATCTTCACACTACACCAAGTTTTAATACATTATTCCACAAGGACTATAAGACAAGTGAGGATACAAAGCTGCTTGTATCCTTTGCATCACACAACTTTGATATTTCCTGTATTTTTAAAATGGCTTTTTTTAGAGGGTTATTTAACCACGTAACATAGAAATACTGAACATTAAAATATATTTAATGTGCTCATGACAAAACAAATGGCCAGCCACCACAGATCTCTATACAGTGCATCAAGAACATCTCCAAGGGAACTCACAGATCCCAGTTGCACAGCAAGCTGAGATCTATATAAATGTAGAAGGATCCAGCAAGCTGGCAAAGACATGACACTCCTGCACAAGAAACCAAACCAACAAAAAAATAAAACTCCTGTGGAGAAAGACCAAGATCCCTGAGATCATAATCAAGAGCTTCTCGGACTAAAGAAGTGTCTAAAAATTTATTATTAGGAGCAAAGTTCTAGAACTGTTGATATGCCACTGCACAAAGATGAAGGGTATGAAGATTTGGAAAAAAATTATCTTCCATTGCACCTTTAGCTTATAAATTCACTTTTTCACAGGAAAGTTTGTGCCACATTGGGATTTATCATCCTTTTTCAAGCAAAGCTTCTGTCCTGTTTCCTGGAATAAAAGACAGACTTTGTAAAGAGGGGACAATCCCAGAAATCACTCCCAAACAGGTGGGTCTGCAAGGAACAAAGAGCTCTCTTGCAAACAGAAATGAGACTTCTGTCAGTTTTACTTAAAGCAGCAGATGGGAGGTCAGCAACTAAAACAAACAAACAAACAAAAAATAAAGAATAGATTCATTTGAAGAGACCATTTAATGTTTCAGATGGATTTCCAGACAGTGGTGCACATGCTTACCTATTTACAAAGAATGAGTTGATTTTTTAACAAAAATGGCAGTAGCATGAATTGGATATGCCAGGGAAGGTGTAGGTTTGGGGAACGTTTTTATCCCCATTTGCCTTTTTCTTTTTGGTAGATACAGATATACCCTTTATCCCCTTTATTCTTAGAGGACTTAGGGGACTAAATTCATCTGTGAAAGAGGGAAAAGAAGGGAAGAAGGACCCAACCACTATGTTTTTTGTCTATAAATGTATGTACGTGTGATATTCATGGCCATACATGGAAATAGAATCATAGAATCATGCAGGCTGGGGAAAAAAATCCCTGAGATCATGGACCTGCCTCTGCTGTCCTCCCTGTCTTCCTGCTGGTATTAAAATCCAGGATGAAAATAAAGGTAGAGAGCTGCCAGCTTGTCTAGAAGAAGAAGAGATTACAAAAAAAAAAACCCAAACTGAACCAAACCAAGCAAAACCAAAACCAAACCAAAACTAACGAACAAACAAAACCAGAACAAAGAAATGCACAAAATGCCCAAACAAACAAACAAACAAACAATTTTGACCATGACCGAAAATTAGAACAAAATAACTAAAGGGGCATTTTCTTTTTGTCGTGGCAGCCAATTAGGAGGATCTTGGCTCAGACAGAGGGACCACATGACCTAAGAGGATTTTGTTGCCATGGCTTTCACTATTCCGCTATAACATTTGCTCCTGAAAGATGTATGTCATCTGAACTGGGGTAAGAAGGGGCCTTGCATTGTTTCCTGAGACTTACCTTTCTCTTGGACGAAATTTGTGGCTATTATTTTTGGGTGAGAGCAGGAAACTCCTGTCTAATTCAAAACAGTGTCTCATATTGGCAGACATCTCCCCTCACCTCTGCCCCTGCCAAAATGTCAGTTTTGCTTGGGATGCTTGTCCTCCTGTCACTACAATGAAAACTGTGTCCTCCCTGGTACAATTTATCATCTGGGGTTCAGTGATGCAGCGTGCCAAGTGAGGAAGAGGAACGTGAAACCTTATCACCATGGTGTTTATTGACCAGTCATCCTGCTTTGTACTCATTTCCTCCCCTTAATTCCCTGCAAGTATACATTGGCTCAAAATCAAAAGGAATGCAATACTCTAAAAAAAAGCATATGCCGTGGGATGAATGTATTATTCCATAGATGCTGATGGGGCAATTATTTCTCTCCTGTGATAACTGAAAACGTTTGTTAATAAAATCTGTTCCAGAAAAGCAGAGCATTAATCCATTTTGCTGCTTGAATCCTGACAAATTAGCCTTTTTTTCCCTTGGAAATATCAAGTTTTGCATCTGAGACATCATCCTGAGCACGACTATTTACACATATTAAAGGAGAGGGGGTGTTACACCAAAAAAAAAACAAAAAAAAAACCTTGTTTTTGCCAGTCCTATTTGGCCAAGAAAGAAGAAGAAAAGGATCACAGCCAGAACATGCTGTACCCAGCTCTTGCTGGCTCATGATTCCCTACTATAAAATTAACCCATCTAACCTAATGGTCTGCCTCAGCCCTACAGCATCAGCCTGGAAAGCGAATCTCCTGAAATGATGCCAATTAACTCCATCACTCAGCTGCACCCAGAGATGCCCAGCAGAAAGACATCACCTCTCTGTGCATTATGGTGTGCGATCACAGCACGACAAGGGAGAGGAATAACCCCCTTCTCAGTCCTGGTCTCCCTTTTCCCCTTTTCGTTCACCCTCAGTCATGCCAGCACTGCCCATTCTGCCTCTTTGGTGCAGGGCAGGGGATGTCTGTGGTGAAGGCACAGAGAAAAGGCAGCAGCTCCTCACCCTGATTCTCTTCTGTCCCTTGGGGGTTTGGGTATGGCACAGGGGGACACAAAGAGCACGACCAGCACCACTCTGGGGTGGGCTGACCTTGTCTCTCCCTTGCCCTCCAGGTAACAAAACCCCAATCCAGTCTTGCATAGGAACGGGCAGAAGAAAACAGAGAGGGAAAACTGTAACTAAAGGTAAAATAAAGCCTTTTTCTTGAGCTTCCATGGAACTTGCTCATTTAGAACACAGTCTGGCCCCACAGTCATGTCAACCTTTCCCCAGAGGAAGTCTGACAAGTTCTGTACTCTCAGTTTATGTCTTTTTTTTTTGCCTTCAGTGCAGCCCTGAAGGAGAAGCACAGACTGCTCCCTTTGTTATGCACCTTTTCCCAAGACAGAGCACAAGGACCTCCAATAAGTGCAATAACATCAGGAAATAAACATTTTGCTGATTTGCCTTTGCTTGAAAATATTCTCACAGCTACTCTCCACAGAGGAAGAAGGAGGTGGTGATGATTCAGGAAGAGGCCAAAAAGTAAGAGAACAAAATCTCTTGGGGAAGAAAGCAACTAATGAACAAAAGTCGGGAACAGAAAGAAGACTGTTATGCCACAAATATAAAATGTATAGTCACATAAGCGCATAGGAAAGAAAATGAGAGCTGACATCCTACAATGCTAGATTGATTAGGGAGAACTTGGAAGAGGACCAAGGTCTGGGAATGGCATGGGAAATCATTTCGAAGGAGAAAGAACCTCACACTGCTACGGGGGATGGCAGCAGTACAATAACACATGAGGAGGACGTTGGAGAGCTGCCACGGAGCCTGGGCTGAGGGGAAGCAGAAACAGATGACAATGTGTGCAGCTATACTGGATACCTGCCTGGCTTGCAGTGGTGATGGGAGGGATCTGGGCCTTTAACTGCCCGAAAAGTGACAGATTTGAGAGGCCAGGGGTTGTCTTTCCCTGTGTCTGTCTGCCTCCTCCGTTTGCAGGTACCTCCTAGAGACACTGTGCCCACAGTATGGCAGACTAAAGTGAAGCAGATATGGCCACCCTTCTGAATGTATTCCTCTCTGGATTTTTAAAATGGTCCATTTTCTCCTTCTGCCCAAGGGCTGGGATTATCAATAACCATTTCTTTGCTGTTACAGACACAACAAAAAATATCATCTAATAATAGAACTTTGTTAATTTCTCTGTACATATATAGAGTATGTTTGCAATCCAGGTACATTTATAGGCACATATTCCCAGCTTTTCCCTGTGGACAAGGCCAAGCTACCTTTGAAAGGAATTTTGTCTCATGAAAATCAAGGATAGTGTTGTCTTTGAGATTTCGCAGAATCATGTTTGGATTGGGGGGGACCTTAAATCCCAGCCAGTGCCACCCCTGACATGGGCAGGGACACCTCCCACTGTCCCAGGCTGCTCCAAGCCCCAGTGTCCAACCTGGCCTTGGGCATTGCCAGGGATCCAGGGGCAGCCACAGCTTCTCTGGGCACCCTATGCCAGGGCCTCCCCACCCTCACAGGGAACAATTCCTGCCCAACATCCCATCTATCCCATTCCCTGTGTCCTGACACTTCAGACGGTTGTAAATCATCTCCCTCCATCCCTCTTTTTGTCTCCCTATTCCCACATCTTAAATAAGCTCCAACTTCCATAACACCCAATTTAAACACCAGCTCAGTACCCTTCATTTCCAGACAAGCAGAAGATTGAGTTCTGAGTGGAAATATCCCCATCACCCACAGCCATTTTGGGAGTTCAGAGCGTGTTACACCTCTACAAACTGGACAGTGCTCAGGGGACATCTCTTGCCAGGCTCTCTGTGCAACACCAGCCATATGTTGGCACCCTCCAGCAAACTTCTGTTTGCTTGATAAAATTGTGTCATCTGAGTGCCCTAAAAATGTCCACGTGGA
The DNA here is from genome assembly GCA_013390045.1 of Picathartes gymnocephalus. Classification (NCBI taxonomy): domain Eukaryota; kingdom Metazoa; phylum Chordata; class Aves; order Passeriformes; family Picathartidae; genus Picathartes; species Picathartes gymnocephalus. The sequence continues at coordinate 12,384 of WEKY01062044.1, forward strand.
GCAGATGTACTGGCCCCTGCTCAGAGGGCGAATGTAGATTATTTGAACACACCTTCAGACCACGGCTAGGGTTTTTTGCTCCTTCAGAAGCCAAGAATAATGGACAAACAAATGAAGGGCAAAATATTACTAGAGGAAAAGTCATCTTTACATCTGGATTATTGCTTGTTCTCAACAAGGGAAGGCATTCAGTGACGTGCTCAGAAGCCAGCATGTGTATCTTCAAGGTTTAATTCAGAAACTGTAAAAATTTGAATATAAATAAAATGTAAACACCACTGCTGTCCTTCTAGTCCTGAAGGAAGAAGCCATCAATTGCAAAAAGATTTATCATGATACTCTCATCCTTAACCCACCCCCGAATTCAGATTCTTACAAACACTAAACACTAATTATGTTTACAATGACTGAACGGTGTTCAAATACGCAAATAATCTAGAAGAGAGATGGATAGCATGCCAAATAGACTTGGAGACCAACACCCAGCAAATTTTGTTTAAGTTATTTGGAACCAGAAGACTTTTGGAAACAATGGCCATGTGAGAAAAAAAGGAAAGAAAAAAAAAATCCTACTTAAAACTCTACATCTGTCAGTGCTTTAGAATGTGAAATTTTATTCAAGTTTATTTTCCTATGGGAAAATATAACTGGGGAAACACTGATAAATCTCTTCTCCAGCTATTAATTGCAAATTCAAGATGAACCTCGTTTGGCCTTTCAGAAACCTTTCTGTATTTGCTTTCCATTCTACGTCTGTTTTTTATTTATTTTAATGTGATTAAAATGCTGCCATTCAAAACACAGAGTTTCTGCAATGATTGTCACCCTTCATCAGTCCGGGGGTATATTCACTGAAGAAATAATATTTATCATGTATATTTTCTCTTTCCATCAAATCCTCTTTGGCGCGGGTGAAAGAAATATCATATACTGGATAGGTTCTGCACTAAAATCTTCACTTTCTGAGCAGCTGTGAGATGGCAGACATGAGGCTGGCCCAAGGGGAGATGGGTTTTTCTTTACAGATTTCAGAAAGGAGAGAGGCTGAAGTGTCTCCTATTAAAATTAATTGAAGGGAGCAGTACAAAAATAGGGGTTAAACTATTTTTTATCTCTGATTAACAGTTTATTTTGCATCAGCCTCCTTATCCTGGCCTAAAAAGGTCTGTAAGTGTATGGTCCAAAACTTGGGGTGAGCATGGCTGTGGCCAAGGGGGTGTCAGGGCAGGCTCAATCATGGCCTTTCACTCCTCTTTTTAATTTTTTTTTTTTTTCCACTACAAAAACAGCCTCAGAGTCCAGCACAGTGTCCTGGGTCCCTTAGGTAGAGTTTCACTTTGGAAACCGAGGTTCATGGAGTGCTTGAGAAACAAGTTGTGCTCCTTTATTTCTCACCATGGGGAGGGAAACCACCCAAAATGTGGCGTGTGTTACGAGGTCCACGTGAGCACAGCTAGCCACGCAGGACAATGAGCAAATCTCCCGGGCTTTATGGCTTCCCGGAATCAGCTGGGCCATCTCCCCTCCCACGGGCTTCCTTAACCTGGAGAAACCCATGGTGAACAAGAGACAGGCAGGCAGGAGCAAATCACAGGGCTTGGCCTCCTCCTCCATTCAGACAAAATTTTAAATGTTAAATAAATACTGAAGGAATCACTTGTCACCACAAATTATTCCTTTGAATGTTTACTGTTCATGCCAGCTTCCCTGGGGTCCTTCCCATTTAGAAACAACTTTAACAAGCAATCCCATAAAACATTGACCATTATTCCCCAAGAAGTTGTGCCTAGTGACTTGTTACACAGAAATATGTTTCCAATTTCGCTTCGAAACGCATTAGAAAGGAATCCTCAGTACTTTTTGCATTAGCATTTAGTGCCATGTGGAAATGGCAATTATAAATTGCCACGAGCTGTACTTGCAGCCCTCAGTTTAACTGTTTGCATGGTGCTGTGCAGCCCATTTCCCTTCAAGCCATGGGAGATGGGTTGGTTTGCTGCTTGCCTCAGCAGAGACAGGACAGGGACAGCAGCTGAGCACAGAGTTGTGTCATTTTTCCATCCCTCCTCTTGCCAGGCAGATGTGGAATGAGCCAGTGGCTGCAGGAACACGTGGGACCAACTGAGGGACTGGTGGCTCAGCAAAGCCACCTCCAGCTCCAGAGGACCTCAGGAGAGGGTGAACCCCAACATGGGGACCACAGACAGCAGACACAGCTGAGGCATTTTTCCTCCTGAAAGCTGCATTTTGAAGCCCCAGTACTCATGAGGTGCAGCCCCAGACTGGTGTTTGTGGCTGGGACACAACATCTTGAGTTTTATCTGAGGCAATAATGCATTTATATTGTGAAACACACAGATGTAGGGTGCCCATCCTTTCCAGAAAAGAAAGCAAGCCTGCAAGCTCTAAAGGCTGAGCTGAATTTGCCTTATTTTGCCTTCAGTTCCCAATGGGTCTCAGCCTGTATTTTCATGCAATTTAGTGAAAAGATGCTGCAGGAGATGGAGGCTAACTGCAATGGAGAGGAAGATGGTGATGGCAGATGCACCTGAATATTGACAGAGAAGCACAAGCTCCGGCTCCAAAAGGATCCACACTAATCATTACATCTCCTTTCTGGGGAATTAGGACCCAATAACCCTTGTTTATTATTTTGTAAATATTTTTATATTATTTTTAAAGTAACCCTTGCAATATTGTTTTGCCCAAAGGAACAGTGTCAGCTACTCTCACTTTCCATAGTCATAAGTACTCCATGCAAGAAAATATACTAAAAAAAGGAAATTATTTTGTCACATAATAGTTAAAATTTCAGGTAAAAGGATTAAATTTGGTAAACAACAAAGACTCTGAAGTAATATTTAAGTAGAATATCTTAAATAAAAAGTAGTGATGGGACAAAGTGGGACAAGAACAGCAGAAGATTCTGAGGGGATGTGAAAGGATTGAAGTGAGTTCGAGAAAAACATATCAAGCTGCAATGGGACCACTAAGAATGAGGCAAGCCATGAGATCTCAGGTAGGGTGAGATCCTAAATCCACTCCTAAATGCTGCAATACATGAACTCCTGGGAAAGGGATGATGTGTCAAAATAATCCTCCTCTGATGGGATTCTGATGTCTGTGCCATGCTTACATCAGTGTGCTGTGAGGACCAGTGGAACAGGTGATGCTCAGGGCCCAATATTTCCACTCTGCACATTTCTGGGGTTTTAAATTTCCATTCTTGCAGAAAATATCCAGTATGATGTTGTGAACTGGTTGCCAGCCGCATGTGTGAGTCTGAGATGCTCCTGGACCCCTTTCAGCCATTCAGTTTCATTCCAAGCGACCTCATTCACCTTGATACCTGTGGATCCTTCCCTGAAGCAAAGCAAAGCACAGGATGGAGAGGTGGTTGGGAATTTCTCTTCAAAAGAGCCCTCCCCATCTGAGCAGGCAAAGAGATGTGTGATGCTGCTTCTGGTTCAAGGAGTCCTTCTCAGACCTGAGTTGTTCAGTGCTCACCTGATACTAAAGAGAAGATGCAGGAGCCCTTCAGTCAATTTATTAAATCCCTGCTCATTCAAATAGACTCTTCAGCTTCACTGATTGATGTGAATCACATATTAATCCATGAACACAGGATTAATATGGTAGATCGTTTCACCCTACCCAGTTACTTTGTCTGGCTGTTTATAGAGAAATTTATTTTTAAGAGACACAAGACAGCTATAGAAGACTTCACACTGCTCTTGGGATCAGAACTGGGTATAGCTGTAGGAATTATAGGCCTGTCCCTTTGAATTCTTACTATTAAGCTTGGGAGCTTAATTTTCTAACACAGTGGTTGCTCCAGCAAAACACTTAGTCTGTGGGGTGATTTTAATCCTAGGAATGGATCTCCTGTGCTCAGCAAACCCCTTGGGCTGGCACTGGGCACACACTCCATGGCTGTGCTGGGGAATCACTGAGTGTTTGCAGGATCAGTCACAATTTATCTGAGGGAAAAGTTATTTGAGAGTTCAGAAAGCATCGGAAAAGGTTTTGCCGTGACGTTTCTCAAGTACTATAAGAAATCCCGTGACCCACTCACTGGTGTGTTATATTTGTGTTATCTCGGAGCGGATACATTTCTCACTTACTGGAACTTTCACAGCTCATAAAAATAGAACTTCTGAACTTCCAAGGGCCCTGTGGGTGGCGTGGGCGTGCGAGATGTCCGCACTGCGGCAGAGGTGAAAGGGTGCGCGGGGGTCGGTGCGACATGAGGGCTGCGGCCTGGTGCAGGCCGCAGCCAGGACCAGCCACCGCACCTCTGAACAAAACTAAACAAACACTTACTGGAAACGCAGGCAGCGAAAATCCACTGGGGCTCATGGTGTCTTCAGACAAATGCTAAACAATAGGAATGCAGCTTTTTTTTTTTTTTTTTTTTCCTCTGGGAATTCTGTGGCAAAATTCTGCCTGGCTTCATCAGAGGCATGATTTTATCCGAGGACTGAACCTCCCAGATGAATTTTGCAGGGAGCTCCTATAGACTTCTGTGGGATCCTTTATGTCAGGGATGCCTCTAAGAGACTCAGAAGTCGTTTTGAACCAAGATAAATAAAATAAATCACATGGTTTCAGGAGGACAAAGGAGTGCAGAGACTCTCTCGCCCTATTCCAAGGGACATGCATCAAGCTTTGAGGAGCCCCCTGCTCTGGTGGGAAAAGACTCTGGCATGGGGAATAACTGCAGACAAGTCAGAGTTAGGCTAAGAAGCAGCGTCTTACTGGGATGGAAGGAATAATAGGATATTTGTGCAGCGGTTTGCTAGAGTTTTGGGGGCTGTTATGCCCTCTAAACAGTGTGTGCAGCAGAGACAGGCCCATGGTGGGCTGGTTTGCAGTCTCAGCAGTGTCCCTGGGAGGATGAGAGCACAGCCAAGTCCCTTCTCACCGTGTTTATAAATGGCTGGCAAGGCCTCATTGCCGTAATTAATTACATCTATCTCCTGACAGTCTCAGCTCGATTAACTACGTTTGTAATTGTTACTCCAGGAGAAGAAAAAAACCAACCCACCAAGAACCTGCCACTGTGTAAAAGAAAAAACTTCCTGATTTATGTGCCTGGCATGTGCAGTCCAAACAATTTCAAAATGTTTCAGCTGTCTCAGCCCAAATAAAATGATGCTACAGGGCCTGACCATAAAAAATGCTGCTCCAGTGAGCAATACACACTTACACAGCCAATTTTTCCTGTATCAGGAATATATCCATGATCACAAGAGCTTCCTCCTCAAAGGAACTTAAATGGGAAGGATGGAGCTGTTATTTTGCTATAGTGGTGATAGCCCTGCTTTCAATGGGATGAAAAAAAAAAAGAGGATTTTTTATACTCTGGAAATCTGAACCTGAGTGTGGAAAGTGAGTTCTTGCCTGCTAAGGGCATTTTGATTTTTCTGAGGTTGTTTTTGAAGTTCAAAGCAGATAAGGGCCCTATCTGTGACTGCAAGCCACTGTAACACAACACTTACCCAATTTGCAAGGATGTTAATAACGTCAAAGTTCCCTCCAAAGGCAAACTACGCTTCCCAGACTCAGCTAGGCAGGCATAAGCTAGTAAGAGACTCGGCTTCCTTTCTTGGCTGCTGTTGCATCTTTTCCTCTGAATTACAGTAAAACAAGCTCTAGGGTTAGGGAGGCAAATACTGAAACTGGAAAAAAAAAATAGAAGATGGGAAAAAAAAAAGAGGAAACTCATCTTAATAAATGACAAAGGAGGACCATTTTACCAAAAGTGAATCCCTACCATACAGCATCTGGGTTGGTTTTCAGGTTATTTTAATTATGTTATTTATTTTATTGATTTTGCCGTTCTTTGTACTACATCTCACTGCAGAGATCAGGAAGAGGAGTCTAACAGCCTAAAAAAAACCTTCTTATCTCTTGTCCTCAGAGAAATCCTGCCTAGATACAGATACACCTTGCAGATTGTTTATGTGGGTGAAAGTAGCAGGGAACTTACCAAGAATTGTTTACGAAAAGATTGTTTTTCCTTTTCTTCTTTTTAATAAAAAACATGATGGCTGAAAAATCAAAAGTTTCTGAGTTGGTTTTCAAATTATGGAGTACAGTCCAGTGCAAGGAAATTAAGCCTAAGTAATCCAGTGTGATGCTGCATAGAGGTATAATTTATAGCTCTTCTTAAGACCTGAATCAAAATAGACCAATGATCTGTCTGGATGCTCTTTTTGGATCACAGCATCTTGATTTTTAATTCTGCTAACCGAAAGACTGCCACAAAAATTTAGTAGATAAACTAGCACAAAGAGAAGAAATCAGTCAGTGACTAACAAAACAAGAAATGTCATTTATACATCTTTTTCCTTATGATGTAAATTATTGATGTACATTACAGCCACCTGAAAAAACACTGTGCTTGCCAATCACGGGACATTTTTTTCTTTTTTTAAATCCTATCAGAGTAAAATGGGAAATTCTCAGAAATCTGTGCAGGCTAATAATGTCTACAATTTTTATTCTTTTTTCCACTGAGCAATGCAAAGCAGTGTCCCTGTCAGTTATTAACTGAGGAAGTGATCTCATTCCTACACCACTAAGAGTATTTAAATTTAAATTTAACTTTGAAAGATCCACTTTAGTCTCCCTACTTAGAAAGGGGCAGTCAGCCAACCTGGCTGCAGACCAAGAAATCAGCATTTCTCTGTACAGACAGCTCCAGAAGGGAGCATTTCAGATTCCAGCAGAGAGTTTCAGAAACCAAGCAGTGAAATAAAGGACATGGAGAAGATAACAAGCTTCTAATATGATGCACATATCAAGATTGCTCAGTGACACAGTGGTCCTATGAGTGGAAGAGAACTGGCTCTGACAAAATCTAAACAGATTGTAAAAATAAACAGGAGGAAGGTGGATTGGCCGTGTAAAAGTCTGGGTGACGAAAGATCAGCTTGGTCACATAACCTGTTTTTGTGACTTAATGGGCTCTAAATATTCCAGTGGAAAGCAAAGCTGGCTGGAGATCTTTATATTATAATTGATTATAATAATATTATTATTGATAATTATATTATAATTGATACGACCAGGGATAACTTGGCTATTGACTTTTAATGTCAAGTTTTGTTTTGCCTTACAATTTCTGCGTTGCCCTCCTTAATAAGGCAATAAGTACCTGTGGCATATTTTTTATAACATTATTTTACAGTTTAGATGGCATGTACACTATTTTAAAGATATTGTGTGGGCTACAGTCACCAGCTGCCAGGAAATAAGAGCAGTAAAGGTCCACCTCCCTTAAAAAAAAAACAAAAAAAACCAAAAAAACCTTATTTTTTTCCTAAACATACTAAATCTCCCAGCCCTATGGGTGCTTGGTGAAATATTGCCTTATCTGTGCAGGGCACAGCTGAGAATCCTGCCCAGCTGTAGCATCAAGTTCAGATGAAGGTTTCAGGCTTTGAATTGCAGAAGCTGCTCTCACTCAAACAAAGTGGGCAGCCACTCCTAGAGGAAGAGACTGATAAGCAGATAATAAGCCCATTCTTTTTTCTTCTTCTTCTTTTTTTTTTCTTTTTTTCTTTTTTCCTCTCTGAGCCTAGCAGCAAGAAGCCAAGAGCCTCATTGGCTCATGTTGCACACACAGCTGTACAAAAGAGTCTGTAGCTTTGCTACTTTCACAACAGGGTTAGATGAATAACATCATACTTTGAAATAGTCAGGGGCTATTCATGGCTGGTTTTCTTTTCAATAAGTCACACTTGAAGTTAAAGCTTATAGTTAATTCATATCCTTTTAAATTCATGCACAGAATTAAAAAAATACAACAGCAAAGCCTAAAACACGCAGAAACCAACTAACAAACAAGCAAAATACAGACAAACCCACAGAAAACCCCAATCAACCAGAAAAACCCACATCCTACAGAAAACCCACAACACAGGATTTTTCAACCAAGAGTCCAAGAAAGTTTAAAAAGTCCGAGAGGCCAGACTGTACTACACAGCAGCTCTGTTCTTCAGCGGTCCTCAGCGTTAAATTTGGATTCTGTGCCGAGTCTGGACCTGATGCACCAGGACAGAGAGCAATGAAGTTAACCTGAAGCTAGTATTTGTACTTTGACTTTTGCTAGAACTAAAATTTAATCAAGCTTGTTGCCTCATGTGCGTCTTCAGCTTTGGAGGGAGATTTATTTTGGCGAGGTTTTGGAGAGTGATAAATTTGTTACAAAGAATTTGCAGATAAGACGGAAGAGCCGTTCTGTAGCTGTGATAAGGAAGGCTGCTTTGAAAAAAGCAGAGACCATATGAAGTCCATTAAGGGCTGGTGAACTGCACAGAAACAACGGCAGCATCCTTTCCTGTGACTCCTCGGAAGAGAAGGGCTTGCACAGTCCTTCAAAGGGACTTCTACAAGAACATAATTGGGGCTCACGGTCAGGCACTTAAACCCATGTAGGGCGGTGGGAAGGGTGAAATGTGTTCTCCCTTTGTTAAACCTCCCCTGCGCCTTATCTTATTTTCTCTCTCACAGTGTTTACTCAGCGTTCATCCTCGGGCGAGGCGGGTCTGCAGTGCATGAATGAATGGAGACGTCTTTGAAGCCGCTGTGCCGAGCAAAATAGTTGAAGCTTTTCTTTGATAAGTTCACATGAATAGAGCCATTTGCTATTAACACGTCTTTTACTGACGCAGCTATTATGCCTGGGGAGAATTAAGGGTCCTTTTCGGATGCGTGGTTGCAGCTCCCATTACGGCTAACCATTCTGCAAACACCTATTTGGGGCGAGGATGTGCAAAATGGTAATTGCCACGCATTTGCATGCGCATTTAATCCAGGGAGAGCTCAACACGCTTTACAAACTCCACCAACACAATTACACATGTTGTAAATGTAGAACCACTTTGTCAACAGCTGCTGTGCAGCCACCTCGAGGTGAGAGACCCAACAGCTGTGCAGCAGCACAAAGCAGCGTCACAGAACGCGGCAGCAACCGGGAAAGACTTAAATTGCCTTATCTGGCTGGAAAACATCGGGAGAATTCTAGGTAAGCCATACGTAAATTACTCGAATTAAAAGCTGGCTGGAGCTCTGGAGGTAACACTCCTGCTGTTGGAGGGGAAAGCGGCGTTTTTAGTGATGGCAATTTGCCCGAACCTCTGTTTTCTGTCTCTGCGGAAGGACGGCACCTCCAGCTGCAGGGTGATGATGGCAAAGCAGAGGCCAGGGCTGGGTCTCAGAGTGCCACCTACAGCACAGGCATCTTCGGGGCTTGGTGATGCCCTGACCTGCATCCCGGCACCTAAACCTGCCCCGAAACACCGGCTGGAACGGCACGGCACAAACCGCACTGAGAAAAGCACACAGATTTTTAAAAGGGGAGGCAAAAAAACCCCCAAAAGGGTGATGTCAATGTGATGCAAGAGATGGAAAGGCTGCTGATGATTTCGTCATCACTAGGGGATGCATTACCTTTCATGTGAAATAATAAACAGGTGTTAAGAAAATCTATCTGCAAACACCAGAGGTTTATGTCCAAAAAGGAGACAGAGGAATCCTTTTACTTTATTCAAATAAAGGGAGAGCCCATGGGGCATTTTCCCTGGGATCTCTCTGATTTTTGGAGGACGCAGCCTCCTTTTTTATCTCAATTTCCCGGCCGCATTTTCCCTCTCTCTTTCCCCATTGACTGAGGTATTTGAGAGGCACAGACTTTCCAGATGCCTGATACCTAAGATTTCCATCTAATGTATAACCCCCCACCCTATTTTTTTCTTTTAATTCCCAGAATTCATGGTTCTTCCCACTACTGCTTTCATCTCTCAGTATTCAATTCCATTTGTCAGTAGATTTACAGTTCATCTGTAAAGACAGATCTCTTTCATTCCATTCATCAATCAGTGGAATTCCCTTTTTTTTTTTTAAATCTCTCAGTGTTAGTCTTATCTACAGCAGACCCACGGCTTGTTTGTAGAGACAAGTCCCTTATTCCTTTGGTAGCATCCCACTGCCAGGGCTTTCATTGTCCTGACTGTAGGGGTGGAGAAATGTCCCCTCTTGGTTGTGGATGCTCCATCTCTTCATGGTTCAAAGGTGCCCTGTGAAGCAAATGAGGGGAGTCTTCCACAGCTGGAGAAGACACTGTGATTGAAACAGATGGAAAATTCTTGCTTCCTGAATCATGGAAATGTAATAACTCTTTGCTCAGGCTTTGAGACTCTGGAAAATTCTGGCGTGTTGCCCATCAGTGTGATCTTCTTGAAGAAAAAGGAGGCAAGGGAGGGTTTTCATGCCATCTGTTGTCCTTCCTGCATGCCGTGAGCCTGATCTCGGGTTAGTGACTGCCTCATCCCTAGACTTCACATTATCCTCACACACTGCCGTGGGCTTTCCCCCCTCCCTTCTGCAGGAGAGAAGCTCTTTTTTTTGTTGGTGGGGCTCACAGTAAATGACATCTGGTGTTCTGGTCACACGTGGCTTTTCTGGGCAGCCACCCCTGGATATCCTGGCTGAGGAGGCAGCCAGAGGGGACAGTGGGCAGGGCCCTGGTGAAGATGCTGTCAGCATCACATTTTGGCAGCCTGATTTCCACCACAGAGCCCCTTTCCTGCCCTAACACAGAAGTTGCCTCCTGCACAGAATAATCCCATTTTGCAGAGGAAGGGATCCTTCCTTTCCCTTCAAACGTGACCCTCCCTTCCGTTCTGGATGCCTGAAGGGAGGATGGGCACCCTCGGGAGGGCCTCAGGGTTGGGCTGGGGGCAGCTGGAGCAGCCGAGGGAGGGTTTGTGTCACTGCTTTGGGCCCAAGAGTCACGTCAGCACAAACAAAGTGGGGAAGAGCTGGCTAGCATGTGTTGTCAAGCTCTGCTCTTCCAACTGCTCCAGATGGGGACCACATGGAGCCCAAAGTAAAAGTGCAGCAAATGAACCTAATCCTCTAATTCTCTGCCTGCAGTGAAATGGGCTCTCACTGCTGCTCTCCTAATGAAAATATGAGTGAGCAGTCATCTGTCTAGGTTGCTCTTATTGCTTCTTATTGGCATAACTGAGTTTTACCATGACTGGTTAGAGTAGCAGAGAGAAACAAATTATAGTCTATTTTCTGAGCCTGCTTTTAACAGAAATCAGAAACATATTTTTTGTTTGGGAGGGCAGTAACGCACAGCTTTATTTTTTACTCCTCTCTTTTTGTACAATTTTGTTTTATAAGAAGCAGTTTCCCCCACGTTTCTGATTACCCACCATAGCCCTTTGATCTCTCTCTAACCTTGCTATTAATTACTTTTCCAAATACAGCAGCAGCAGCTTTTCATAAGACTTCTGTTCTTCTTAGGACCTGATACAACTGCCATCAAAGTGAGTAAAAGCCTTTCAATCCACTTTAGACAAAGGGCCTTGTATCAGACCCTTTGTGAAAATGCATAATCCACCATTAAAAGCTGGGCAGTCACTCCTCCATCCTTCTCCTTCTGTTGGTTTTAGTGGAAGTGGATCAGCACAAACACAGAAATCCTAAATACTGGTAGGAAATAATGGTGTTCCCAATTCCAAATAAAGTACTGCCTGTTTTTCATGCTAAGCATCATGTGCAGTGTTGCTTTACTCACCAGAGTGACTGACAAACTCTTTGGTTTTTTAATGGCATGTCCTGGAAAATAATGAAAGGCCGGATTTCCACATGCTGTTGTTCATTGCTGTCTAGACTATACTGTGAAATGTACATGACAGTTCTTTGGAGGTGAGACCTTTTTGTTTGCTGACCATACAGCTGGAAATCATGTTCTGAATGTCCTGGATATTCAGGGATAAGTACAGAATTAATAGCTATAATGTATTTTTAAGTGTCTGATGAAATGACAGCTCAATCTTACTCAAATTGTAGCTGCCATTATAACTACATATTTGATGCAAGGAGGGTTGAGACCAGACTTCCATCAACGTTCTTTCATGAGGATTTCAATCTGTGTAGCTCAGTCTTTCATACAAATTACACAGTCATGGGAAAATTTTCCTTCTGGGAGGTGTGGAGATAATGATCTCTTACTCATCCATTGAACTCTTAAAATTCCAGTTAATCACAGTGTTGTGAAGGGCCCGTCTCCATCTCTCCAGTGATTTTCCCCCAGGCTCCGAGGCTGCTGACACTACGCTCAATCCAGCTTGGATCAACCCCAGTCCCACAGCCTCTCATCACAGAACCACGGAATCACAGAATTGTAAAAGTTGGAAAAGAGCTCTGACATCCCCCTGCCACCAGCCTGGCACCATGGTCACCTTCACCACTAAACTTTGTCCTCAAATGCCACAGCCACGCATCCTTTGGACATCTCCAGGGGCAGTGACTCTACCACTGTCCTGGGAATCCTGTTCCAATGCCTGAACAGTCTTCCAGTGATGATTTTTTTTTTTACATCCAACCTAAACCTTCCTAGCACCATTTCCTCTTGTCTTTTCAATTATTATTTGGGAGGAGAGCCTGAGTGCCCCCCGATTGTCCCCACCTGTCAGGGAGTTGTGCAGAGCCACAGGTCCCCCCTGAGCCTCCTTTTCTTCAGGCTGAGCCCCTTTCCCAGCTCCCTCAGCCTCTCCTGGGGCTCCAGCTCCGTTCCCTTCTCTGGACACGCTCCAGCCCCTTACTTCCTCTTTTGTGAGGGGCCCAGAACTGATCCCTTCGTTCAGGGTGCAAAGGGCAGAGACTCCAGTCGCAGTCAGTGTGAGATCACCCCCAACCCCATGCTGGTTTATCCAGGTCTTCCCCAAGCTGGCCATTCCAGAACAGAGCATTCACCCCCTTGATTTTCTTGTACAGGGCAGGGCTGTGCATTTCTGTCTTATGGCTTTGGTGTGACTCCTGTTGTCCCATTCTGCCAGCTTGGACTCTTTTGGTGCCAGCCTTGTTCTTGAGGGCATCCTTTCTTTGCCCTGGCTTGGTGTCACCTCCAGACTCAGTGGAGAGCACTCCATCATTTCCTACATGATGTTGACAGTGGCTACTCCTCTGGAGCTTAAACATCATTCAGATCCACATTCGCCGTCCTGGGAGGATAATACCATCTGCAAGGCAGACTGCCAGAGGAGATTTCATTTCCCATCCCCGAGGAGAATTAACACTTAGTTTTTGGAGGCAAATAGCAATTCCTCCTCAGCTGATCTCAGCCAAGGCAATTGCTCTACTGCTACTTTGCCTCAGGTCTCATCTTTATCACCCTCGTGGGCTTCCCAGCAGTGCTCATCAATTGGCTTGCAGTGTCTTCATCAGGGGAAGCTTCACTTCCCAGAAAATCACGAAATGGTTTGGGTTGGAAGAGACCTTAAAGATCACCCAGTGCCACCCCTGCCATGGGCAGGGACACCTCCCACTGTCCCAGGCTGCTGCAAGCAGTGTCCAGCCTGGCCTCGGGCACTGCCAGGGACGGGCAGCTACTCTGGGCTCCCCCTTTTGCATCGTCTTTTGCATCGTCTCTGCTTCTCTCCTTTCCTTCTTACCGACACCTTCGATTTCCTTCCATTTCTTTAACTTCCTTTCCTTACCTTTTGCTGTCACCCTTCTTTTCTGCACATCTCGTCTTTTCCATCCCATCTTTTCCATCCCATCTTTTTCTGCCATTTTCTGCCTCCCCGGAGCTCTTCTCTTTTCTATAATTCCTGCCCCTCTTAATGGTACTTTTGGCTAAGAAGAGCCTTCTTCCTAAGAAGAGCCTTCCTTTTGCTGCTTCTTCCTAGCTGGAGTCTTGGAAGACACTTTGATTTTATCAAGCCAGAGCATTCCCAAAGGTTACGACCTCTTCTTATCAGCGCAGCCATCAAACAGCAGCAAGCAGCCAAGCCAAGGCTGCATTTTGTGAGAATACAGGCTCCCAAAGGCACTGTCAGCAGAAATATTCTCTCAGGTTCCTCACCTGCCTTTATTTCAAACCACTTTGATTGCCAAGTTCGAAACCAAGTAGCAGGCAACATGGAGCTGAACTTTTATGAATCCTCCGCTATGGATTTTCACAGTCTTTACTTTAGAACCACTCTCTCCCTGCTAAGGGACTGGCCCTCCTAAATTATTCAGTTATTCCTGAAAGGCATGCCCTTAAATAACCCTGCACTCTATGAAAGAGAGGGGTATTATTAAAAATTCAGTGATATCACAACTGTAGGCTGCAGCTCTGTGAGGTTGAGTCCATAACAGAATGTCTTTGTAACCCAATAGTTGAATTTGTGAGCATTTAAATGGCTTCAGAACCGATATAAAAATAAGACATTTTCACTACTGTTTTGTAAAACAAATGGAACAAAAGAGAATAACAGAATAGAGATGGAAGGGACCCTTAGAGATCATTGAGTCCAACTCTTGACCCTGCAGAGGACGATACCAAAAAAACCCCACAAACTTTTTAAATTTTAATTCAAAGGTAAATTAAAACCATAACTGAATCAAAATTCTGAAAAACCTTCATTAGGAAGAGTACTGTTTGTATTGTAAAAGACTAAGCTTAACAGAACTTACATGGCAAATTGGAGCTGGTCTTATGAAAATAATAGTTCTAAGACTTACACTCCAAAGAGAATTTTTTTCAAAGGACAAGTACAAAACAAACTTGTGGGAGAAAAGTCTTGTCATGACTGACAAAAAATCTTCTACCAGTAGAAGAAAAAAATTTTAAGCTGTAACACATAGAGAATAAAAATATTGCATAAAATTTTTTTTTAATCTTTTGAGGTGGTAGAAAAATTATGCAAATTTTAATTTTCATCTTGGAGTCACATCAGATTTATTCTGGCAGGGTTGGCATCTGTAGAAAACTCACCATCTACCAAAAGAGCCTCTGGGCTTCAAATGAACATGATCTGAAATCTGAACTGTCCACTTCTCTTAATGTGCTTGGGGTTTGGAAAAACAAATAAATGGATACACAAATCCAAGTAATACAACAGGTTTTTGACTATAAAAGGTATAGACAACTTTAGAACAGATTGTAATGGTGGTGTCTGGTGAGATTTGTTTGTGCTTTTTGTGTGTGTGTGTGTTGGTGAGGATATATTGTTTTACAAACGTGAGCTTTTGGGTTTATATTCTACGTGCTGGATTTAGTACACTATATTCACTTTGGCTCCAAATCTACTTCCAGGAGCAGATCCAAATAAGCTCAACCACTTGGTGTTATTTTGCTGCTTTTTTGTGTGTTCTTTTCTGTAAAGCTAGTTGCTAAATCTCACCATTTTTGTGGTTATATTGGACTCTGATGGGTGCTCCAACACCTTCTGGTTTTGGCACAAAGGAACATTCTCCATCCCTTGGAAAGAAAGGTGTTCAAGACATCAAAATTTCTTTCATGTTCTTCAGGATTGTTTACCAGAATACAATTCATCCAAGAACACTCTTCCCCACAGTTTTGTAGCAGTGTTCTCCTCTCCAAAGGCTATCAGATCTTCTTAACCAAACCTCTCTAGGCACTGGAGCACAAATATTATTTGGATGCATCCCAAGTCTGCCTCTTCTGTCACAGGAACCAACCAGCTGTGATAAATCCTTATAAAACTGCTTATTTATTTATTATGACTTAGATAAGTCAAAATCTTTCAGTCAACCCATTATCTTTTTGCTTTGGCAGTGCAGAGTGATTTAATATATATTTTTTTTTTCCTGGTAATCCTAGGCATGGTTGTTGCAGGACTTAGAATTCAATTTTTTTCCCCTTCATTTCTACTTTAAAGGAATTTTTTTTAAAAGGGGTTTGTTGGCCTGAATGTTTAGCAAGAGTAGGTTTGCTTTAATAGTGTGTTATATCTGTTACATAAATAAATGTTTTATTCAGTGACAAACACTAAGGAATATTCATTGATTTTTACTGATCCACAGTGATACAGATGAGAACAATACTCAAACCAACACAGAAATATGATGAGGCATTCTAAGAGAGGCAGCAGATTTGTACAACTGCTGGATTTGTCATTTTATGGACAAAGCAGATAAGGAAGGTTTATGAGTGACTTTGAAAACTTCCCTTTTGGCAGGGGAATTGTGGAGTTATTTTGGCTCAGATATAAGGCAGAGGAGGTTTATGGCTGCTTTAACCTCTGCCAAGTGGAGAGCCAGGCACAAAGCCCTTCCCTGATCCAGGACTGGGGAGGGCTGCAAAGACTCTGCAGATTTTTTTGGACAAAAGGACAGAGCTGGAAAGAACAGAGGAACTTTTTGGCACCCAAGCCCCCTGTCACATCTGAAAGAGCTGCATGGCATAATTTTGCCTGGCTGACATGCCCATCAGGAGTTCCCAGCACTGCTTCTGTACCACCAAAGGGCTGGAGTACATTTGAGTGCCTGTCTTCACTCATAACTGTGGGTAACTGGGATTTAGTTGCAGATCATTCTGGGGAAAAAAAAAAAAGCATGGATTTTTAAAAACAAATTCAACAACAGGGATCCATACTGTTTGTGCCAAAGGCAGGGAAGTGCTTTTAAAATCCATCGAGAGTGGCAATGTTATTATCCCTTCTCAGAAGGCTTGAGCAAAACCCTGAAGTGATGCCCACCAGTGAAAAAAAATCCAAAAGAGGCTGCAAAGTGACAGGCAGAGTCTCCCTCTGGCCCTCTCTTGCATCTGGTGCAAGGCAGGAGGAAGAGTGGAGGATGCCAGTGAGACCATCCCCACTGTGCCTGGTTTTTGGAGGTGGATCTGACAGTGACCTCATCCCACACACAAGCCACCTTTGCTCTCCAAACTCACCCAGTGTCTGTGGAAGCTGGGCTGAGTGACTGCAGATGTATACACCTGAAAGGAGCGATGCTCACCTTGGGGCCCAGCAGGGCTTTTACCTTTTGGGGATGTCTACAAAATACCCCCAACCCAATCCTTTTATTGTGCAGCGGTACTGGAAGGCAGCAATTCTTGTACAACACAGAATCATCTTTTCCACCTGTTTTTGACCCTACTTGAGGGTAAGGATGCATCTTCAGATTTGCTGGTGGATGTTTTCTCCTAGATCAGAGTCACCTTTCTGTGGAAGATTCCCTAAGCCCCAGTCAGAACCTCTCCATCACCTGCTGGTTTCTCCAGAGCAACCTCAGGGACCACAGCCTGGATTGTCCCCTTCAACAGATCTTTGTGAAGAATTGGTGGTATTTTTACACCTGAAACTGCCAGAACACATGCACACTTCCAAGAAGACTTTTTAGATCATGGCGAGAATGGGCCTAGTTGATTTTCAATGCAATTTCTTCTGAGAGAGCATTAGCACTCACCAAGAGGGTCCCACTGCAATCAGAGTCAGCTCTTCAGACAAATAATTCCTTAGTAAAGGAAAACCTGACTACAGGGAAGTCAGGAGCGCGTGCATTTTGATTTTGAACTGATTTCAGGTCCAGGATTGCTCTGTGCATCAATAAGCCAGCAATATGAAGCCATTGCTCTGCATGTGATTTCTCCAATTCAGCAGAGAATATAATTAATTTTAAAATTAGAAGTTCATGTGGAATTAATTTTAAAAGTGGGTCCATGGGCAGAACAATAACAGTAATTATTTCTCATTGAGATTTATATGCAACACTTGCTGCTGCAAAAAACATTCATTAACTAAAACACTTTGCGTCTGAAACACCTTGTTTAGTGATGAGATGACAATAAAGAGGGAAGCTAGGAAAGTCTTATTAGGAATCATTGATTAATAGTTCTGATGAACGTGTTTGCAAACACAGTAATAAAATGTTCCTCCTTGGGTACAAAGAAGAAAGGCTGTTCCTAGAAAACAGACAACCTTTCTTAGAAAGCAGTGATTCAGAGAAGAGTTTATGAAACATCGTAAATAATTGCCTTGAACTGTGCTCTGAGAATCAATTTGTGGAAACAGAGGTAATGCAATCTTTGCATAACAAAAGGAATGTCAGGAAAAGCAGTAGAAACAATAGCAATGCCA
Organism: Picathartes gymnocephalus; assembly: GCA_013390045.1. Taxonomy (NCBI): domain Eukaryota; kingdom Metazoa; phylum Chordata; class Aves; order Passeriformes; family Picathartidae; genus Picathartes; species Picathartes gymnocephalus. The sequence goes on from WEKY01062044.1 coordinate 30,275, forward strand.
CCTAGCTGCTGCCCAGGGCTTTTCATGGCAGCTTTCAAAGCACAGAATGGTAAGAATTAGAATACAGGAAATGGTAGATATATTTCCTTTGTTCCATCGAAATGAAACCATGAATCATAAATCAGGGAGGGGGGAAAAGTCAATTCAGAGTAAATGGAACGTGTTATTATGCCAAAATGAAGAGCCCAATGAAATGAAATATTTTCTTTTAGGAGCACTATGATGCTTTTATGTTGCCGTCAATATTGAGTTGGAAAATGGCATTTTCCAACTCAGAGTTTCATTTGACAACTTTACAGGGCAATTTGTAAAATTTTTACATTTCCCTCCTGACATTTTGAAAAGAATTGGCTGCGAGTGTGTTTCTCACAGACCAGCAGGTTCAGGCCGTGCTCAAAGGTGCTTTGCCTTGTTCCCATGACTGTGACTGCAATTCCCTCTCCAGGGCCCTCAGGAGCCAGGAGAACATTTCTCTGTCCACAATTTCCATTTCTCTGTGCACAATTGCTCCTCACTCTTCCAGCAGCTGGTGGGATGGATGGTCCCTGGCAGAGGGCAGAGCTTCTGCATGTTGTGACCCATCCTTTTGGTGTCTATTTCCCAACCTCTTCCACAATTCTGTCATTCCTGCATTGATGGCATGCCCAGAGCTAAAGGAGATGCTGTATTTGAAGGATAAAAGAAAATCACTTCAAAGCCAGAGGCATTTGCAGGTTTTTACATCCTACTGCAGCACATGGGACAATTAAATTATTTTTTTTTTCCTTTGAGACGCTTTGAGACGATGGGAGAAACTCAAAACCTGTGAGGTCAGTGACCTGTGAGGACTGTGACCTGAGCTGCTGTTCCCTCCTGCATCTGAGACCCAGGATTTAGTAGGAATTCTCCATAGGTCCAGGTAAAGTAAAAACACAGGTAAGTGATGCCTGTGGTTTTAAACAGGACGTGCTCTCCTCAGGACCCCATCCCACCCTAACTGGAGCCACAAGGGTCTGCAATTTCAGATTAAAGAACCTCATGCATTAGTAAAAAATCTAATAAAAGAAATTGATTTAGCAGTGTCCAGACTTTGTGCCAGATAATTGTGCCCTCAGTGTTGGTGGGAAGAGTCTGTGCCCCCTCCATGGCTCACACAAAACCAACCTTACATGGTACAGAGCCCTCACTCAGCACCTTTTTGACCTTTATCTATAACGAATAGTTAATGCACTTACACATCTTCAACATAATTCCAGGATTTTGAGAAGATCCCACCATGTTTAGGAGGTGCCACAGGTCGCATGTGACAAGACTAAAGAGACAACATACAAATGCAACAGGTTTTCTTCTGGAAAGAATCCATCTGGTGCTGACAGGGGAAAAATTAGCCTGAATTTTCCCACTACCTGCAACAAGATCATCATAAATAAGAGACATTCCATGTGCCTTGGGTCCTGGTTATCTCACAGGTGTGTGGCTCATTCTGCACACAGGCGTTGTTAAGTGTAGGACGAGGGGTTTAGGCTGCTGATAAACCTCACATTTCTGGGTAAATTTAATTGAAAATGGGTTTGCTTTCTTGCAAGGAGTTTGTAAGAGAATCTCCATCTAAAGCAAAACCTGTGAAATTAAGGTGGTAAGCATGAGGGTCTTTATTTCACCATTTTTATTTCAAAATGCAGTGACAGGACCCGGCCTTGTGCATTTTTATTTTGACAACCTGTTATGGAGAGCAGGGGAAGGACAAAGCATTTTGTGCACCAGCCTCCCTGCCCTCTTGGGAGATCTGTAAACCCATCTGGCTGCCCATGCACACATTAGTACCCTCCTGACATCCAGCCTGCAGCCAAACAACTTGCAGCAACAGCACAGAAAATTTGGAATATAAGCCATGTTATAGTTTTACTATACTATACTATTGCCCATCATTCAGCCTAGAACATTACGAGGTGTTCTGCTGTCAGAATGTTACAAAGATTTCACGGTGGTAAAGAAAATGAAATTTTGAGACTGATGTGGGTTTCAGAGAAGAATTACAGCCTTACAGAAGATGTAAACCTTGAATAAAAATAGGACAGAGAAGTTGTTTTGCCTGTTTAAGAGGTAAGAACAGGACCCCCATTCGGGCCAGTCTTCAGGAATGGTCATTGCTGGATTCTCAACTTTACAAGAAACGTGATAGATGCAGCTTGCAAGGATATTGTGAGGAACTGGTTTTTCAACCTCTGTTCTAATTAGTTTGCTGCTACACATTCAAATTCTTTTGTTTCCTAAAACTTGGTGATTATATTGCTGATCAAAAGGAAGTGGTGCAATTTTAAAATCTGCAGAGCTGCCCAGAACTGGTAGTGTAGATGAATGGCCTGTAAGTAACATTTATTTTATATTACTTTTGTTTATTGTTACAGTGGTATGATTCTGCAATAATGATACCATTGAATTTAGAAACTTAGAAGACAATTTTTTTTAAATTAGCAAGCTCTACAATGGGTATTTCTTTTCCATTTGAATTTCTCTTTCCTTGTTTTCCTCCCTTCCACTGCCAGGTATCTGCAACCCTGTATTTGAAGTCAGTAACTCCCAAAATTTTCTCTTCATACTGGTACACTAAATGAGGAATTTCCCCCATGTCCACATTTATGAAACAAGAATACTTCCAGAGAGCTTGCTTTATATCTTTGCTCATTTTATTCAGACGGGTGTAACACAGTAAACCAAGGTAATAATTTAGATATGATTCACCCATTCAAATCAATTATAAAGTTCCTAGCTTCAATGAGGCCAGCAAATGTGAGGAGAACTGACAATGAAACCGTGGCTCTCATATGCCTGCAGTAACTCTGTGAGGTTACTCTGGAAAGGAAAAGGAACCAGAACTGATAATTGCCTTAATCTGTGACTTGAGTGTTGCAATGCAAAATCCTGCAACCAGCACACATTCCTGTCAGCTCGTGATCTCCAGCTCACGGCCCAGCTGACTGCTGGTGGCATATTCTGATATGCTTTGTCTGGATAAAGATTAATTAATTGTGTGTCCCACCAAATCTCACTATGGACTTACGGAAATCGTGCACAAATCTGGATAAACTCTTGGGTGAAACTGCTTGCTTATACAATGCACATTTCTCATGTGCAGCTCCTTTCCTCCCAAGGAAGCTGAGTCCAGGACTGGAATACCAGGACTGCTGATCCAGAACTCATGGAATCCATTTTACACTACCTATTTCAGTGGGATTAAAATCGGGGACTTAATTACCTGAGAGGGGTTGCACAGCACAGCATGGTGAATTATTGCATTTAATATTCCTGTGGTGTTCCCAATATATATGGTGGCACACAACAAGTAAACTGTCCTAAGGGATTCATAAATCTCTTCATTTATAAGGGATTTAGCTAAATGAATGCACAGTGGAAAAATAAAAATATTACCAAGGAAAACACCATTCTTTCAATTCCTGCCCAGCACAATATTTTATCTGTACAGTTCTTGCTGTGTAAGACAGGGAGTGAAAGAGCACAATTGCCTTATAGTGAGATGGACCTGTCATGTGGAGAAGGAGGTGGTTTTTTTTTCCTAAAAGCCAAGAAATCACTTGTCAATGTCAAATCAACCATCCCCAGTGTGACATTTGCATTGTGAGCCCCAGCACAGCTCAAAGCAACTCCGCACACTTGGATCCCAAAGCTGAATGTGGACAAATGTAATACTCAAGTGTAGCTTTCATGACGAAATAAAAGATATCTCACCCATGAAAGGGGATTATTATCTCTGCCATGCAAGTGCGGCCCCCTCATTAAAATATCCATGGTCAAATCTATCTCTTCCAGTGAGAGCTTCTTTTTACTCCAGGGCATTGTTTTAGTTGTCAATGCCCACATTTCAGTTTGGAGCAGACTGTGGGAATTAGGAGTGAATCCAGTCAGATTCTCATGGAACTTCCCACTCTATTTCATCCCCTAGTTCAGGATAAATAATAATAGCTCTTTTTCCATGAGGCGTTTTACTGATCACTAAGGTTTTTTTGCAGAAGTTAGTATTGCTTAGGCTTTTCTTATGCTGTACAATGAGTCAAGCACTCTTTCTGCTCGGAACGGTTTTATATTAAAAATCTGCCAATTAAAGGAGAAACATTATTCCTGAACCAGGTCGAAATGCTGGATAATAACAAACATCTTTTTTGTCTTACTATTTAATCTTAAAAGCTGAAAATATCAAAAACATGTTTTATATTAAATGTTAAATTTTTAATTACTCTATAACCAGTGCTTAATAATTATTATCTTGTGATCCTTGATTGCTCTGTTTTCACTCACTATTTAAACTCAACCATGAAATGTCACCTGTAAATTGGGAATTTTTTCAATAGTAAGGAAAATTGAGCCATTAAAGCATGGAGTTGCTAAGCCATCAGCTACTGCAGGGGTTGGAGTGAAAAGATTTGCCATATCTCAGTAACCCTCAGTTAGTTAATGTCAGCTGCATGGTGATAATGCTTCAATATCAAGGATATTTCAATTAAAGAAGAGTGACCTGCTCCCCATAGATGGTCATGCTGGACATGGACTTGTCCAACCATTTGTGCTATTTTCAGAGAATTCTTTTTTCCAGTCACACTGGAAATCAGGGAGTAACTGAAATGAGGGTAGGTAAATCTCTTAGCTGCCTACAGGCAACAAAACCTGCTTGAAATTGAAAATCAACAGCGGCCAGAGAGCAGGCAGCACAGGTGTTTGCTCTTAAATCCAGTGAAAAAGGAGATTTCACTGAAAGGGTGGTGGTGACTGCTTATTACAACAAGCATATGGGGAGGCACTGGTTTGGTGTAGGAGTCCATTCCATTTTTTAGGAATGGAAACCTGAGGGGATGGCACAGGAGAAGTTTGGGATGGGTCTAATTCCTGCCTTTGCTTTACAAGCAAGCAGAAACTCTATTCACATGGGTAAACACCCACCAGAGGCTTCCAGGGGCTGGGAAGATTGCAAAGGCAGAAAATTGCTCCAGAAGTCAGTAAAATGTCTGGTATCCACGTCTGGTGTCCTGGACAGGATGCACCGTGCTCCTGGCCAAGCTCAGGTGCTGCAAAAGTGAGTGAAGACTGGAATACCCACATTCCACAATTCACCATCCTCTGGCCAAAGAAGCAATATAAATCACAGGACCCCAGGTTTCTACCCACCCTTTTATTCAAGTAAATATGTTCCCTGATATCTTCTCACACGTCTTCTACAGACTGAGGCATTTTATACTCACAAGTGAGTTTAATCTGTGTAGGTAGATATTTTATCCACTTGTAAATAAGTTTTACTGACTTTCAAATGCATACTAACAAAAAATATATGTATATGTTACTTGTAATGCTCCACACACAAAGCACCCTTTGGCAAAAGAACACATTAATTCATCAACCTCCAAAGTATTATTTGTGAAAATACAGCATTTCCCATATTGGATATCACCCCCAAGTCAGCTGCCCCTTGGCCAGCAATGTAAAAACACATTTCTCCATTTGTAATTTTCTTTTGTATACATTCTTCCTCAGCTGAGGGGAATTTAACATTTATGTTCCACGTCCTTCTACGAAGCCTTACCCATTGATTCATATAGGTTCTGACAACATACTTCAAGTGCTTTATTTTAATAAGGACTGTTTTCATTGCACTGTTTGGGACCTGGTGGGAGAAAGACACCCAGAGAGTTGTCTACCTCTTAAAAATGCAGCTAAAGGCCTTCAAGGTCCTGTTTCTTGGACCATAAAACTTGTCTGTGATGATTGAAATGAGAATTCTGTTTTGACCTTTTGCGACTTAATTTCACGCTTCATTTCCACTGCTGCCACTACTTCACCTCGCCCTGTCCCTGGGACAGGGAGTCTGCCCAGCACAGGGAGGTGAGAGTCTGTTCTGTGTCCAGCCTCTCCTCCTGACCCAACCAATCACTCGTTTTTGCTGCAGAACTGACTTCTCAACCTCAAATTTAAATCAACAGTCATTTTCAGCCCTCTTCCATCTGTCATTTATTCTTAAATTATCTTTACCTCTGCTTTTTCATGGTGGGGTTTTAACTGTAGTTTGTGAACGTATATTTTGCATCGTCTAAACTTGCTGATTGATCTGCTGGATCTTTCTGTCAATGTTGCTTTTGATACTCCAGTTTCACTCGTGTAAACAGAGGGATGACTCATATCCTGGTCTGCCCAACACGTACCTGTAATCAGCACCATCTGCCACCACAGACTCTATTAAACCACCGCTTCTTGTCCTTTTAAACCATTTCTCCTTGTTCCTGTCCTTTGTCTAATTCAGCCCTGGTGGAAACAAAAACAAACAGTTAAAAAAAACAGAATTATGAACTCGCAGCTTACAGCAAAATGCCAGTGCCTTTTCTAAACCTGGGGAAAGGAGTTTGGTTTCTCCAGGGCTGGAGAAGGAAATTGTTTCCTCATTTTGAGCCAAGAGCTGCATGGCAGACGGCAGTGCTACAGCATAAGCAGCACCATGGAAATCACCAGCAAGGATTACCAGTGGCATTTCAGTCCTCTGGACATTTATGCAGGGAGATGGCCATGACTGATTATTTGAGATCTTCCTCTGGACATTTATGCAGGGAGATGGCCATGACTGATTATTTGAGATCTGACACGCCATGGACACATGCTGCTAAACAGCCATCCATAAACAACCAGCACAAGGCTCAAATGTGATTTTACATCAGCCAGCCTCTACAGAAAGCAAGGATTTACTGTGTGCTTTTATACTTTGCTTTTGAATAAGAAATGCCTGTTGGGATTAAACACTATTTATCCATAAATAAAATAACAAATAAGTTAAAATATCTGAGAACACTAAGTGTTTGGACTAGCCAAGTAGGGGAAAAGGCAGAGGACTGAGAGTCACTAAAGAGCGGTGGAAAAGTGGTAACAAGAAGAGATGCTTGGCTGTTTGAAAATAAACATGCATTTCTCAAGTTTAGATCTTGTGGCAGAGAAGTTTTGGGGATGAACCACTCCAGATTCAGCATGGGACTGTGGATGTCATGCAAACACAAGGCACCTGTGCAGGCAGCTGCCTTATTGCATCTGCTTTCTCAGGAATCACAGTGTGTGCCAAACCAGCCTCCACACATCCCTGGCTGATGGAATTACACCCAGCAAATCAAGATCCAAACAATGCTGAAGCTCCTCTGAAATACCTGACCTGAATTCTGAGCTTTGTTTCTGTTTGGATGAGGAAAGTGTGGAGAAAGGAAAGGAGACCATGGCTGTAAACCAAAACTGGAAATTAGCAGAAGTGTTTCTGCAGCTCAGCAGTCTCCTGTTGGCTCAGCTGGTGGGAGCAGGCAGACCTGGGACCTCCTGTGGGCTCCACACCACAGAAACCCATTTGACTTCTCCTCAGTCAAAATCTGTCAGATTTCCATCTGTCGGATCAAAGTCTATGAGATTTTAAATCACAGAGGCACAACTGATTCCTTGTGTATCAAATGGAATGATAATTACTGGAATCAGCAAGGCTATTGCTGGTGGTGTGTCACTTCAAAATAGCCTGGAACACTGTTGGGTGTGGTGAAATGTATGATTTTGTAGATAGATGTAACAGTAAAAAATGAGAAAGAAAGAGAGAAAGAGAGAGATGAAAGGAAGGAAAGAGAGAAAGAGA
>WEKY01062061.1:0-17482 GCA_013390045.1 Picathartes gymnocephalus
GCAGTCTTTTCAATGCTGGGTCTCTATAATTCCCAAACTGAAGAAAGTCACCTTGGCACAGCTCAGGTTCTGAACAGACTTGGGAGAATCTGGAGGCACCTGTGTTATTGCGAGGTGAAAAAAAAATGCAGAGTAATTTAAAGTGGTAGTAATCATTTGTAATAGTCTGAAGATTTACCTACAAATTGAATTTTTCCTGCCTATGTGCCTTCGAAAGCGAAACTGAACTGCCCCTTGCACTCGGCTGCAGCTGAGGCTCTGTCCCAAGAAGCCTCTAGGGGCCAGGCTGAGCCACGCAGCTACTAGAACAGAGGCTTCAGCAGCACCCGGATGTCTGATTTCACAACGACAGATCACAACGGGAAAAAATATGCACTGGGATACTGGAGTTTAGCATGCTTCTGTTCTCTATACTGACATCACGTTTCCAAAGATAAAAAAAAACAAAACCAAACTTGTTACAAGTAGCACAGCCACGCTTAAGACAAGTTCAGAATAGCTAATAATATAATCAGCAGATAACCATATCAAAACAATGTCAACAAGTTAATCTAGGTTTTTAATAACTTTACTAGCACTATTCGTATAATACTTTCCTGATAAATGAGAAGTTTTTAAAAACATTTCCTCTGCTACTAAATATAGTTTAAGGATGTCATCCTCTAAACTTCTCTCAAGGGTGTGTGACTGTTCGTGGATTTGCTTGTGGTATTAAAGTCTGGCTTCTTAGCTAAGCTAAAAAAAGCTGTGAAAATATATAGTCCATAAATAGAAATTTCAATAAAAGACAGAAAAAGGGTGCAGTGAACATAATACTGCCACCTATCAGAGAGAAATCAAATTTCTTTTCTAAGAAATTGATTAAATAGTCCAACTAACTTCCAAAACTATTTTTTGAGATAAAAGTGATCAACTTCTTAAGCATTGAAAACAATATAGTAGCAGTAATAAGAAATTCACTGAAATTTTGGAAAAATTAGTATAAACCAGACACCCAAACTACCTATAGCACCAAAGCTGATGGTCTGATTGTGAGCTTCAGCAAAGTGCCTGCTTTCATTCTGACTATTTTAATCTACTGCATGAAGACACTTCCAGCTGTGCCAGACACTGCACGGAAGGAGGTTTAGTAAAAATCTGTAAGATGTCCTTGCCCATTGTAGTGCACAGTGGGGACAAATTTTATTTTGCTTTACTTGTCTGTGTAAAGGTTAGATATTTACGTCAGACAGTGATCCCATTTCCTCTCTTTAGGAGAGCTGTGTTGAGAAAAGCAGTTCTAGAGGTACTTCAGTGTTTTTATCTTGGACACCTGTCTCAAATTTCTATTAGGGGTCAACAGGGCTATACTCAGAATGGCTCATCTTTTTTTATTACATGATAGAAAACAGTTCCAAAGAAAAAAAAATGTTTCTGCCATATTTTCTGCTTCAAGATCTCTTTAAAATGTATTCTGCAAGTCACTATTACAAAACTGCTCAAGGAAAGAAAAAACACACAGCAGAGATTTGGCATAGTAATTTCTAGTCTTACCTGCTCTCCTGATACAGGAGCTACTTGGGAAAGAAAAGAATTCTATATATTACTACAAGTCTTGTAACTAATCATAATGCAGTGCTTCTTCCCTGTTTCATCTGGTACCTATGGGAAATAAAACTGTTATTCTTCAAAGGAATAACTCACCAAAATGTTGCCATCTACCTTCTTCCAAGAGACACTGTTGAACTTAAAAATCAGTATCTTCAGCCAGTTTTAAGTCGAGATAGCTCTACTGAAACCAACAAAGCCTTTGACTCGTATCAAGCTTCTGTTATTTTATAGAAGTTATGAGATGTCAGGAGAATGCATCATACTGGTTCATACATAGCTGAAAATATTTGTAACAAACTGAATGTTAAGGCGTGTTGTGCTAACTCTTCAATTCCAAAGTACCCATCCTTTCAGATGAAGGAATTGAAAAGGAAAATGTGAGCTGGGCAAGAGTTCTGTAGTTCTGGCTTCCTTCAATGCAAATTCATTGGCTCCAGTCCTTCTGAGGTTCACCTTACGATTATTTTTAACAAAATTTACAGAAAATAGTCAAAAGTATAATTAATTGAATTGCACATAAGATTTTGAATGATATTGGTACATTACATTGTCTACTCCGATTACTATTCTTTCCATGAGCACAGCAGTTTGATAGAAAAAGAAATGTCAGAAGTGATAGAACATATTCTTAAGATAAGTGAACCTAATCCAAATAGAATTCTAATTGCAATTGCATTTAAAACATGTGGAGTGTGTCATATATAGTCAGAATCATGGAGTGAAAAAAGAATTGGCAAAGTAGAATTCAATCAATATTTTCAACGTTAAAACATCTTATGCTATCACTGTGGCCAAGTTATTTCTATGCATTTCTTAGCTGAGAAGTTGTAATTCCGATGTGATTTTTTTTCAGAATGCATTGAATTTAAGCTTTGCTGTCCACTGTTTGGAAACATTGCTTTTCTACACTGCAGACTGAGTCATCCATGTAACGGAGTCACAGTATTGAAGAACTGTAGACTTCAAAATGGCACTGTTATCTGGTAGATATTGGCCTATTTCTTACTGCAATTTTTGTTTCTATTTATGCAAGCATACCCTTATGTTAACTGACAAGAAAAAGAACCTGTATCCCATAATTGTAAGTTTGCCCATCCGTTCTTACATTAACCCCGGGGTTTCAGTGCTGTAACAATAACATCTGTCCCTCACTCGATCCTCTGCAGTCAGTGACCCGCGTCAGCCCCTCCGCCCCCCTCTCACTGCGTCAGCTACAGCCTGCTGTCCTGTTAAAATTCTGCGGGGCCTTTTGATTTCTGCGTGTTTAATATTTATAAATGTGGGGTCCGCTGTTGTTATCCACGCGCTGTGCCCGCCACACGCTGGCTGTGACGAACGCGCTGTCCCACAGTAGCTCGTGTGGGGCGCCTGCCACAGCACAGCCGCGGGCCGCACACCGACCCCGCCCCCTCCCGCGCGGGGCACCATGGGGATCGTAGTCCCCGCGCTCGGGGCGGGGCCACCGGGCTCAGCGCGCGCTGCTTGAAAGCCCCGGGCGGCCGCCGCGCGCCACGGCCGAGCTGAACCGGGCCGGGCCGGACTGGAGGAGCCGCGGCTGCCCCAGCGAGGGGTGGACGGGGGCAGTGTCCCCCCGTCCCTCGGTCCCTCTCTCGCCCCACTCTCCGGGCAGCGCCGGCCCGCAACGAGGTACAGCCGCCGCCGCCTTGTAGGGAGGCGGCCCCGAGCCGGGGTGCGTGTGGGCAGCCGCAGGGGCTTCTCGTGGCCGTGGCGCGGCCCAGCGCCCCGTCTGTGAGCTGACCTGACGGTCCTTGAGCAAAGACTAAGAGCACAAAGCACTCGGCTTTGTGTTCGCTCCTTTCCTTTTTTCCCCTCTCTGCGGCATCATGGGGATCCAGGGCCTGCTGCAGTTTATCAAGGAGGCTGCCGAGCCTTCCCACGTGAGGAAATACAAAGGGCTGACGGTAGCTGTGGACACCTATTGCTGGCTGCACAAAGGCGCCTATGCTTGTGCTGAAAAGCTGGCCAGAGGAGAGCCAACAGATCTGTAAGTCTTTCTTACGTTTAAGTCTCGGTCCTTTTACAAATAAAAGTTTTGTTAACTTGGTGTTTCTTGAACTAAAAACTAAGTTACAGTAGTTTTGCTTCTTACTATTGCTTCTCAACTCTTTGGAAATTGAAATTTGTGGCGATAAATAAACACCTTTTCAGCTGTGCAAAATAAAAAAAAAATATTAAAATATACATTGGGGAAAACGTCTCAAAATATTTTTTCGTTAAAATACCAAAGGTTGTGTCAGTTAGGATTTTTTTTTTTACTAGCATGTCTCGTTCTCAACTATAATCTAATTTATCTGATGAAATTCTGTAGGTGCAATTCTTTAATTTCAAATTTAATATTATTTTCAGACACATTTTTTGTATGCAAAGAGAGTTTGTAAATACTGTTGTGACAAAGGTTGTAGTGATGCTAAGGAATTTTGAGACGTGTTGTGCTCTGAATAAGGTGTAACATTTTTTTGCTTAACATGCTATGTTATCAATAAAAGTTGTTTTTCTAAAACACATTTACACAGTTATATTTCTAGGGAAGGAAACGAACAAAAATTGTGGTCATAGTCCAGGTTCAGCTCCGCATCTTAGATCAGGTTTGAATAATTTCTTGCCCATCTCTGGAAAAGTGGGTTGAACTCTTTTTTAGATTGGATATAGATAAGGTTGGAAGGGATGTCATCTCATGCAGGTTCCCTCAGCGCGCATTACTCAGGGTTGTGTCCAGATGGCTTTTAAATATCCCCAGAGACGAAAGAGACTCGACCACCTCTCTGGACAACCCCCTTTCCGTGCTTGGTTACTCGCGCAGTAGGGAAGTTCTACTTGTATTCCAGTGGATTTCCTGTGTGTTGGTTTCTGCCTGCTGCCTCTCGTCCTATTGGCACCACCCAGAGGACCTTGGATCCATCACATATTTGATTGGAGGCAAGAGAGAGTTGGTGCTTTGCAAACGGATTCAAATATTTACTGCTGCCGATGTTAGTTTGAAGAACTGTGGAGTTTCAACCCAGCCCTGCCTTGAAGGTAGTGGAGGTTCCTCAGAGTCCTGAGAATAGGATACGCTTAAGTTGAGGAAAAAAATTGACTGTCAAGAGAAATATTCATAGTCATAGGAAACTTTGGTATGATTGATTTTAAATACATGAATACTTTATGGGCAGATCTTGTTTCCATGCACATATGATCCTAGACTGGCACCTTAACTATAGTGTAGATTCCTTTCACACTTTAAAATTCATCTAGATGAAGGTATTATATAGCTGAAGTGCTATTTGCGCCTGTCTTTCAAAAATCATAGTTATTTTTCAGTAGCTCTAAATCCAGTTTCTTCAGTGCTCATATCCTTATGTTCTAAATGCTTCTGAATCCCACTGTCCTTCCCCTCCCTTCCTCTGCTGATGAGGTTGCTCTTGCTGTTTTAAACAATGTCCTTAAAATAAATTCTTTTTTTTCTTTGAGCGTCATTGCAATGTGCTTTCTTAGTGTTTACAGTAGTTATTTGATTTTACTTCCGTGCTGCTGATAAAATGAGCTCATACAGATCTGTAGAAATAACAGGTGAGAAGATGAGAGGTCTGAGGGAATAAATAACATCTGGAATTCCCAACAAATTTTTTTTAAGGGATGGGCTTTCAAGGCAGTGGAGGGTTGCCTTCTGGTCCATATAGCATTTTCACAGTTAGTAGAGATTGGGGAACTTTTCTGTCTTTTGGAATATTTTCAGTGCTGTGCCTTTATTTTTAGTAGGAAGATAGATTTGTATGTCTTGTCCATAGGATATGTCCACTATCTGGAGAGAGGAGTGGATAGTTTTACAAGCAGAGATTTAATAACCTCATCACTTCTTCCAGCTCTACAAAAGTGCATTTAGTCTGTCTTTCTGGGGAAAGGTCGTGTACTGTGCTTCTGTCCCTCCTGTTTCCCTGGCCATTATGAATTGAGTTGCTGAAAGTAAAACTATGATCCATGTTTTAATTGGTCAAGTTTTTGTCAATGTTGAATCCTAGTGTAGCAAAATCAACCTAAATTATACTCGTATTCTTATTTAATTTTGTCTAGGAGAGAGGAGCAGTCAGTCCAGTTCTGAATTAGGAGGTGGACTGTTTCTCTTGGTTTTTAAAAAAACAAACCAAACAGCATTCAAGTGTTCTTAGTTTTTTGTGGTACTGGAGAAACATACAGCCTGTTATGACTCTTGAACAACAGTTAGTTCTAAACTTACAATTCTCCTTTCCTGCAAGTGGAAAATATGCAATAGTCTTGTAGTTAACAATAAAGTTTATCTGTCTTTTCTTACTTTTGTTCTTGTTGATACAGTTACGTAGCTTTCTGTATGAAACTTGTTCATATGCTCCTCTCATTTGGAATTAAACCAGTTTTGGTATTTGATGGATGTACCCTACCCTCTAAGAAGGAAGTGGAAAAGGCACGACGAGAGTAAGTACCGAACTGTATTGATTTGCAAGCAAAGCAGTTTTATCGCTGCAGTAAAAAAATCAAAAACCCTCAAACTTCAGCTAGCTAGTAAGCTCTGGTAAACCCCCCTGCAATATAGTGTGATTTTTTTTAATTTATATCTTGACTCATACAAACTTCTTAGAGGTTTTATTCCAAAAATAGAAATGCACTACATAAATGAAAGCCATTTTATAGAGGAAGGAAGTAAACCTTTGAGCATTAGTTCCTGTAATGTATTAGAGGCTTTTAGTTTACCCACACTTGTGATCTCTGGACAAAAATATTTTTTTCCCCAATATGATTTTATTTAAAAATAGCACCCCTTTCCTCATCTTTCTCTACAACTAACAAGATAAACTTTTTCCAGATCCAGATTCAGGTCCCTATAAGTGGGACTTCTTACTGAAGCTATGTGAATTTTTCAGTAGTGGTTGTTATTTATGAATTCTCATGAGACACGTGCTTCTTTTAGCATGAAGTGAACAATTTCTGATATATGAAATTAAGTAAATTAGATTTTCTGTCTTCAAAATCAATAAGTATCTAGATACTCCCAACTCCCACTGATGTATTTTACTTCAAGCTGAGAGTGGGTGCATTTCTTGTTTTACACTGCTGATTTCAGTTCCTGATTTGTCACTGTTTTCTGAGAAAATACTGTACATTTCAGCATTCAAATCTAGTTGTCTTTGTCAATACAATGACCTAGTTTTTCTTTTGTTTTAAAAATATTATACCGTAGCCCAGATTTGGAAAGCGTTGCAATTTTTCACCCCTTTTCTGCTTGTCTCTCTTAGTCCCTTCTGCTATTTGTTTTTTTAAGTAAAAAATAATCTGAGATTGGTGGATATTTTTGTCTTTCTCATAGGAAGCGTCAAGCCAGTCTTCTGAAGGGGAAACAATTGTTGCAGGAAGGGAGACTGTCAGAAGCTAGGGAATGTTTTGGGCGCAGTGTAAATATTACCCATGCTATGGCTCATGAAGTTATTAAAGTAAGTTGTCAATGTTGTTGATTAATTCTGGTTTAAAAAAAAAATCTCACCAATAGGTAGCATATCCTATTCTGCATTTTTGTAGCTGCATCACTACCTCTTCTAGGTAGGCAAGAAAAATACTCCCTCCTGCTTAGTCTCTAATTGTCCTGCATGTTACTGGATTGTGTTAAGCACAATTTACAAACTTGAAGTTAAAGTTTATTATGCTCACTTTTATAAATAATGATGATATGTCATCTCTTCCTAATGCTATGAACTGAATTTGATAACACTTGTTTTACTTTTGCAGCACAAAAAAAATAAATTTTTTTTTTCCCTTGTCTCGTTTCTGAGCATAGACTTCAGGAATAAAAATCTGTCTGATTGAGAATTGTTCTCGTAGTTTTTTGCTATATTTTCAATGCAGTCATAGGATATTTATCAAAAAGTATGAAGTTTGTTCTAGTACTGTTCTCCTTTGTCCAGAATATAACTTGCATGAGTTTGAAGCTGTCACCTGTGGTCAGATGCAGTGGCAATAGTGTTACAGGAAAGCTTGTTTTTGTAAACCAGTGTGTATAGATCTAAACTGCTTGAAAGTTGAGTTTTTGACTATGAAATATTGTGCTCTTACTGCAGGCAGGATGGGTATGTGATTAAAAAGGTCGTGGTGTTGGCTTTTTAACATGGAGTTTTTTATGCTTTCATATCTCTTAAGGTAATTACTGAAAAGTAATGCAAAGTACTTGTATTCTTGTTTATGTACAGGCTGCACGAGCCCAGGGAGTTGATTGTATTGTTGCTCCTTATGAAGCTGATGCTCAGCTGGCTTATCTTAATAAGATTGGCATGGTTCAAGCCATAATTACAGAAGACTCTGATCTCTTAGCTTTTGGATGTAAAAAGGTATGGAAGGAAATACTAATAGCCTTTACTTCTTGCTGATATCTGAAAAGAAGAATTTGAAGTTGCCAAATATGTTTGGTGTGTGGATTAACTCTTCTACAGTAAATGTCAGAAACGGAAGAGATGAGAATAGCGCTTTGCCTCTTTTGTTTCCACCAAGTGCAATGAACCACCTTATATGGGTGAAAAATATTGTTTTCACTTCCTCTTAATTTTCAGGTGTTTCTGAAAATTGACAAGTTTGGAAATGGACTAGAGATAGATCAAGCTCGACTAGGAAATTGCAAGCAGCTTGGAAATGTATTTACAGAAGAGAAATTCCGCTACATGTGTATTCTTTCTGGTTGTGACTACCTCCCTTCAATTCATGGAATTGGGTTAGCTAAAGCATGCAAGTTACTAAAATTAGCCAACAATCCAGATATTATAAAGGTAAACTCAGTTTTGCTTTGTGTTTTGTTTTTTGGAGTCTGTATCAGTATATATGAAATGTAACACTGAAATGAAAATATGAAGGGTTCTTGACTTCCTCCACTTTGAGGAGAATACTAAAAAGTATTTTTTTATCTGTGCTTAAAAAATATGCTGAACTAAATTTACTCAAGTGTAGAAGCTGTTATATATTTATAAGAAATACACCAAAGTAAACTTAGATAAAGAATTGTTTTAATCCTTTGAGGGTGTATTCTGTTTGAAGGGAAACTTAATTTTTTGTAAGACATTGATTTCCCCCCCCCCTCCCATTACTGCTTTCTTCTGTGTCTGCAGATTAGTTATTAGAGCTGCTCAATGAACTATTGCTTTTGTATAACTACACATTTTTCTGTATTGGGGAGGGGTAGGGATTGGGAATCTTATTTAATGACATACATATGGGTATGGACATTCTATATTAAAAACAGTATGAAAGAAAAGTGTGATGTGATGCAAAACAAATTAATATAGTGTGGGTTCTTTTCTTGTCCAACGTATGATATTAAAACAAATCTCGTATTAGGAAATACAGAGGTCAAGAGGGTGGGAATAACTTCTTCTGTAAGGGTAGTAAGGGAGTAGAGAGGTTAAGAAGAATACCTCATGGGACTGTCCTGGAGGCAGGTAAATCTAATCCAGAAAAACATTTTAATATGCAGTTTAATTAACTTAGCGTGTTATCTTCTTTCTTAAATTACTTGTGTGTTTTAGAGTATTTTTTTTTTCTCTCACAAAGAACTATGATTTTTAATTTTGAAATTTTTTGTATCATATAGAGCAGACATCAAAGCAACTGGTTTGGCTTTTGAGGAAGTAAAAGGGAAACTTTGAACTTTTCCCATGCAAATCATTATTTGCTTTAATGTATCTCTGAGCAAAATTCCAGAGTTTATTCTGGTTAGTTTTGCTTCTTTTTCTCTTATAAGAACACCCACATATTGCTTATATATCCTGATAATATGAATGATAAAAAATTGATGTGCATTAGCTTAAACAAATACACCTTAAGGAGATCATCTGTTTTTCGACTCACATTTTGTATGATTTATATATTGAACAAGAGTTATGAAAAGTTGAATTGTGTTATTTATGCAGTTGTAAAATATTTGAGTGGGAAAATAATGTACAAAGTTCTGTTTTCTTCCCCTATTTAAGTTGAATCTGCTTGGTGCAGTAGGACACTCATTCTACATTTAATTACAAGCAAAGATAATTAATAATTGAAATGTATTTAACCTTCCACGTGAACTGTTGGAATGAAACAGTCGAGTAATTTCTTTTTTGACAGGTTATTAAGAAAATGGGGCAGTACTTGAAGATGAATATAACAGTACCAGAAGAATACATACAGGGTTTTACACGAGCTAATAATACGTTCCTGTATCAGTTAGTTTTTGATCCTGTCAACAGAAAATTAGTTCCTCTGAATACCTATGGAGATGATATTGATCCAGAAACACTAACTTATGCAGGACGGTATCCTTTGTGTTGAAACAGCAAAATGGGGAAATAAGGGTGAGCTGATGTGGTATCTTACAATTTTCATTGCATCTGTGGTGTACTTAGATTTTTTTTGTTGCATCCCTGCTGTTGACTAAAGCCTGGCTTTTCTGCAGTCTTAAACTTCTGTTGGGGTTTTCTTCTTTTCTCCTTTGCTCTGATATTAATCTTGAAAAAGTTCAGGAGGTAACTAAATGACCTATCATTGATACATAGTTTTAGGCAGAAGTTATTAATCTGGTGGTTTTTTTCTTTAGAAAACAAATTGTTAAATACAGTTTAAATATAAACTGACTGCTTTATAGCTGTCTTGAAGTTCTGCTTCTGTTATGTGTTATTATCTCTTCTAGTTTAATTCTTGAAATTCGTGCTCCCCTCAGTCTCTAGTATTAGCATTTCCTGTTTTACCAGATCCCTCTTCCTATAGAAAAGGTAGCATTTTGCGACACCTGTGCAACATAAATTTCAACATGGAAGATTAGGAAAATTAAGAAAGAGGAGGGAACTGTTGAAGCAGTTGCTTGCTTTGTATGTTCAAGTCACCTAATCTCTGGCATTTCCAGAGTTTAGGAAGGGGAAAGTTGCTGCCTCTCCTGCTGATAATTGAAGGATTTAATTTTGACTTACATGATTTACCAAGGACTGCAGATCTATTATAATAGCTGTTACATCAGATTGAGCCAGGAGTAGTAGTATTAATCCTTTTGGTTAATATTCTAGCCATGATTTTTAGCAGAAAAATGGGAAAGCGGCTGTTCTAACTTTCATGGTACAGTTGAAAGATAATGTAATATTCAGATATTTTCCTTTACTATGATGGGAACAGACATGTTGGTGATGATACTGCTTTTCAAATTGCCATTGGCAATATTGATATCAGTACAATGGAACAAATTGATAATTATAACCCCGATACAGCACAGGTAATATCTTTGTTCTGAAGTTAGATATTAAGAATTGATGTGCATCTGAATGTTAATGGAAAATACAATTGAATGTTATCCACAAATGAATTGTCAGTGAAAACTTTTCTGGTATTACAGAAACTGTGTGCTCCCACAGACATAATTCTCACTCTTCTTAAAGGTAAAGTTTTATTTTTCATGGCATTTGACTTTAATATCTGTTTTACTTTCAGCCTTTTTTGGTAAATCCTTAAATCTATTTACAGAAGTAACTGGTTTAAAGAGAAAATTCTCAAAGAGTTTTGGATTTCTTCCAAGAATAATCCGAAATTGTTTCCTGAGTAGAAATAAAATTTAAACTTTAAATTTGGTCTGAGATGAGCAGTTAGTCACTTGTGCTATACTGAAATGAAGATATCATGGCAACACAAAAAAAAAGTATGAAAAACATGAGAATTGCAGGAACAAAAAAAAAAGAAGTTTATATAGAGTATGTCACTAGATGTACAAATGTCAGCAAGTCCGTCCTTGTATGCCAAGTCTGGAAATCATATATAGAAGACATGATCATAAGCCTATGTCTTGGTTTTTAATTGTTTTTTGTAGCCTGTGCAGCAGAGAAGTTGTGGCTGGAATGACCGACACGATAATCATGTAAATAGCATTTGGAGCAGAGAATACAAGTTTGGCCGCAGTGAAGATCCTACTCCTCCTAAAATGCATTTCCCAGAGAAACCAACAACCAAAGGCATGGAGAAAATAATTAGTGTTAAAGGACTAAAGCTTGCAGGCAAAGAGCTCTTGGCAAAAAGGCCAAGGAGTGGTATGTTTTTATTAAATAAGTATATGTATAACAGTAGAAGGCTGTGGGAAAAGAAAGGATTTTATCTTTTACTTTATGTTATGAGACTTTAGAGGCTTAACTCTGTTATTGTCTTTATTCTGTTTTCAAGAAGCTACAAGACTAACAAGCCATAATGTTAAAGCCTAGGTAATGAGTAAGAGTGACAGCAAACTTTTAACAAGGCTTGATTTTAACTTTGTTTGGTTTGCTGTAAAACTCTGGTGGTTTCAATTTCAAGTTATGCTTAATACAATCGGTATTTTGATATAGTTTTGGTTTAAAATTCTATCTTAAAATGGCTTGTGAAGAAGTTAAAAGAGCCTGTTTTTCCTATCATTGCTATTAGCCAGACAGAAAACATGTTCTTCATGCTAACTTTTTCACTTTCTCTAGTACATCTGTGATATCTCTTCTATACCACCTGAGTTGTATATGCCCAAATAAACTGTGGGCTTGTAATAGAAGAGGCACTTTTATGTTCCTATTGTGCTTTAATATGTCAAGTGTTTTCCTCTGCTTCCTTTGCTTTCTGATTATACTGCTAGGGCTTTATTTTTTTTCTTTTGTTGCTCCTGATATCTTCCAAATCCATTGCTTATCAAAGTCTGTAGGTAGTTTAGCAACCTGCCTTTAAATCAAATGTGGTTTTATTGTAATTGTTCTGCCTTCACTCCATCTACCTTTTCACTGAGTTATTTTCAAGGCTATGTACTAGAAAAAATGGTATTAATGACATCTAAACTGTATTGCCAATACTGTTCTTACCTTAGCACATTTAGATCTTACTAATATTTTTAAGCCTGTGAAAGTAAACATGTAATGTTTAGTTATCTCATAATTGGTTAATTGTAGAGTGTGCTTCTACAGTGATATTTAAATTGTCTTTAGATTCAGAAGAAATCACAGATGGAGGCCTGTTGAAGCAATATTCATTTTCAAAAACAAAAAGAATGAAGAAAGAGAATGATCATGATGGTCAAGCACAAAAGAGTGTGTCAGCAATACAAAGCCTTGATTCTCCAGGGAATTCCATTATTCAAGAAAGCTCTAACTCCCAACCCAGAGTTAGAAATAAATTTGCTTCCTTTTTACAAAGGAAAAACAAAGAGAAGGGTGCTGTAATTGTTCCAGGAACAAGAAGCAGGTATGCTTATGTCACATGTTTTCATAAGTAGCAAAATACTATTTGTTCTCCTCATTGCTGAAATAGCCTGAATACTGAAAATAGGAAAAATGCTACCTCAAACTTTTTATACAACTGTATTGTACCTGAGCCAAGATGGAGGATCCTTTGAGCTAGGCATGCTGACTGTGAGATAGATAATGTTCATTTTTTATCGCAGAAGCGTAGACTGAGACTATTCAAGGAATCATAGAATGGTTTGGTTTGGAGGGGACCTTAAAATCTTCTCATTCCGACCCCCTGACATTTTCAGGACACCTTTCACTAGACCAGGCTGCTCAGAGATTCATCCAACTTGATCTTGAACACTTACAGGGATGGGGCATCTGCAACTCCTCTGGGTAACCTCTTCCAGTGCATCACCACACTCACAGGGAAGAATTTCTTCCAAATATCTAAACTCAACCTCCTTTAAGATCATTCCCTCCTGTGCTGTCACTACATGCCCTTGTGAAAAGTACCTCTCCAGTTCTCCTGTAGGTACTGCAAGGTGTGCTATAAGATCTCCCTGGACCCTTTTCTTCTCCAGGCTGAACAGCCCTGACTTTCTCAGCCTCTTTTTGTGGAAAAGGTGCTCCAACCCTGTGGTTAATTTAGTGATCAATACCTCTGGGTATCAAAATTAATTAGGAATCGCCAGGGGTTTTTTTGAGGTAAAGGACATGTGTCATATCTCAAAAAAAACCAAAGGTAGCTACTTTGTGGCAAATATGTCAGCAGTTAATGAATAGGTGGACTTAAGTTAACAGGGCTTTTTGTTTGTTTCAGTAAATCTAAACCTGGTCATACTCCATGACAAATACATATTCTTATCCCATCCCATTCAGCTGACACTGCTGATCTCTGCAGCAGCACTTTGAGATGAGGGACTTTGATAGGGTTTTTTTTTTTTTCATTTAGTTGCATTTGACCACAACTACGTGAATTTGTATTACAAAACATTATCACAAGCTTGTTATTGTGTAATTTTTATCTTGAAATATCTGAATATTTTTGAGCAGTGTAATGTTACAGAGCAGTCTTAGTACCTTAGTTTTAAAGCACACCTTTCTGAGCTGAAAGTTTTTGCAAGTTTTTTTTATTTGCATCAAAAATGAAGAGTTGTCACTGATGATAGGCTCTTCCCTAAATCTGTGCTCAGTATTCCCAGGAGCTGCTGCTATAGCATAAAAAATAAGTAGTAAAGTTCTATTGTCCTTGATAAGTGGTGCTGAAGTATTTCACTACTGCTTAGCTTAGCTTTGTCATCATTAGTTAATATATTCTTAAATTTTGCAGGATTTCTAGATGTTTGTCTTTCAGGTGAAGAATCTTCCTAGTATTTCAGTCAATGAATGCCATTTTTACAGAGGCTTTTTCCTGCTTTTTTTTTTACTGTTTTTTGCTAAATGTCTCCCTGAGGGACTTTTCCTATTGCCAAAATAATTTGTCTGCAAGTATACCTTGAAAATAAAATTGATGGATAGAGACAATGATTGCTGATGACCTACTAATTTGCATAACTTTCTTCCCCCTTGCCTTCACCTTTTTTTTTCTTTTTTTAGGTTTTTCTGCAATGATGCAGTTGTGTTTGACAGTAGAGCAAAGAAGGATGATGGTGATCTGACTCCAGATGCTGAGCAGGATTGCCGGAAACAGGAAGTAAAACATGTAGCAGATGATGTTTCTAGGTTTTCAGAAACTGAAAAATCATCACGGACTGTCTTTATACCTCCTGGAGAAATGCAGAGAAGTTGCCTCAAAAGTAACTCAGGAAATGTTGGTCCATCTCATACTGTGTTTTCACAGCAGTTTCACCAGCAGAGAAACAACTGCATCGTATCCCAGGAAGATGAGATTAATGAAACAGTGTGTGATGAATCGGAGGAAGAGTCCTCCCCCTTAATAGAACTGCAACAGTCATCACAGTCTCGTGGGTCTTGTGAGGCACCAGAATGCAGTTTGGAGTCTTCAGAAAACCTACAAGTGTCCAACAACAGCTCAGGTGAAAAGGTAAGAAAATTAGACATTGTTTCAGTATTTTTTTTCACTTTAAATTATTAAAGAAATCATGCAGTGAAGTCTCCTTTTCAGAATGGTGCCCTACATGTAGCTTGTGCTAACAAAACTTGTCTCTAAATAGAATCACAGAATGATCATATTCTTGTCAATGCTTAACATGATTGTGTAGAATGGATTGACATACTAGCTTAAATAAAATCTGTTCTCTGGTTTTAGTTTGTCTTCTGTCTTTCTGCTGCTATCACTGCAGTCATTCATAGAAACACCTGGTAGGCAATCTTTTGTTCTCTGCTTTTAGTCCCTAAAGTACTTTCAGAAGCACATGGGTGCCTTTGTAGTGTTGCTTGCTAAAAACCCAGGTTTTTGTATGAGTTCTTAGAGCTGCTGAAAGCATTGTACCTTAAAGTATAGACATGTAGATATGAAAACATACATTGTGTTTACTAAAAGACAACTTGTTTTAAAACCAGATTAATTTTCTCTTGAAGGAATCCGATTGCAGTTCAAAACTGAATGATGATCGATGTTCTCTGTCTCCACTATTTTCTGTTCAAACTAACAAAAAAATTGCAATCATAAAGACCAAGGTAAGAATTCTTTTAACTTTATGAGCTTTACTAAACTCTGAAAATCAGTTTCTAGTAGTTCATTTTAGAACTTGTAATGAAAGACTTGAGCAATGGCAAATGTTGGCAAGACAAAGCTATATGCTTGTTCGTCTACCGTGGAGCTGAGGTGAAATACGACCACCTATGACTGATAAGAGAGTTGCAACTTGTTTGGGGATTTTAAACACTTTGGTGTAAAATAAGCCAAGCTAAGGCAAGAAAACCCCTTTCGGGTTTTGTGATATAAATTGCAGTAATGTTCACCATCCAGATACGGTCACAAGATACAACTGTAATTTGACTTCTCTGTGTTTGCTTAGATGTCTAAGAATAAACATATGTTCCTTGTTTTTGGGACATTTCTAAGAGCTTAATATATTTGTCTAGTTGATAAAAACTTCTAAGGCTCAACAGCTCGGACTCCTTAGGTGTTGTCATTAGAACTAGCCAAAAGACAAGTAAGAAGCAGATGTTTTCATCCTTCTTTGTATACCCCCTACTAAGTTTTCCTGTAGACAGACTAAAAATCACGAGATTCTCTCTGCCTGACAATATTGTGTGTTTTGTAATATAGTGACATCTTGTGGTTATTGTTAGAGACTTATTTGTTAAGGAGAAATTTTACATTTATATTTTGGAACACTAGCATTTTTTCTGCTTTTCCTCAACAAGACCGAGCAAGGAAATCATCCTGGCATTCAGAATTTATTACTTTGGTTTTAAGGCTGTGTTTAATATGTTTTACATTATTTTGTTCACTTTAGAAGGTATATTGGGAGAATTAATAGATTTACTATTGAGGGATCACTTATGGAAGTACTGATGTAATACAAGCATCATGTAAAAACAAAATTTCAGGATGCTTGGAGCCCTTCAGAAAACAAAAATGGCTGAAAATATGTGAGGACAATAGGTTTAGTTTAAAGCAAGTGGCTAGCAGGATTTCTACTACTTATTTCCGTGGCCATGAATTCTCTCTTCTTCCTTTTTGTGCTGGTAATAATAATTATAAAGAATTACACCAGAAAACTGGGTTGGCCAAAAAGCAGCCTGACAACAACCAAAAGGTCAGTCATATTCTAACTTGGGCTCACCCAGGCTCTTGGACTCCTGTGAGTTGTAGCACCAGTAGGACCATAGGAGAGGGAAGGTAGAGATAAGGAGCACCACTTTTGGCTCAGTTTCCTTTGAGAATTTACTAAAATCTTGTTAGGATTCTTATTAGGATCCTGCAAGCATAAAACAAGGGAAGTGTTTGCTGGTGTTCAATACAGTAGAAGATACCAAAGGGGAATATGAGTTACAGATTTAGGGAAAAAGCAGTTAATCATTTAATGCATAATTTATTCTGATTTCTGGTAAGCTGAATATCAACTATGTAGATTAACTTAGAGAAATTTAATTACTGGGGAAGGCAACCTGAAAAACTTGTCAGCTCTTATTGTGGTTCCAGTCCAAAATGTGAAGTGCTACCTACTCAGTTCTAACATCAAAACCAGTAGAAGCTTTTTACTCACAAATGCCTATTTGATACTAAGCTCCCTATGACGTCAAGTTTTTTTTCTGTAATACTATTTCAGCTGTGGTTTTTATGCTAATTATTTTTTACAATTGCTGTGAGCTCAGCAAAGAGGCTAATACTGATAATAGAAAAGAACATTCTGCTCTGGCTTTAAGTTTCTTAGCAGGTGTTCAGCAGCTTTGCCTACTTTTGGGCTAGCTAAATTAAATTATAACTCTGATGTAATTCAGTACTACAGAGATACGGAGGATTTGGGTGCCTTCACGTGTTGCAAAAAGACCAAGGTGGTAGATGGTAGATAAAAAGCAAAATACTATAAAGCAGGCAGTTTTAAGATTTTATTTCATTCTTCCTAGTATTCATGTTCCAATTTTTAGCTTACATTGTAAACACTTTTTTTTCCTCCTTGGAATACGAAGATCTGCTTAGTATATTTAGGTAGAAACAATGTAATTTCAATCATAGAATCATTAAGGCTGGGAAAGATCTTTGTGGTCAGGTCTAG
>WEKY01062078.1:8671-29435 GCA_013390045.1 Picathartes gymnocephalus
CCCGTAAAAATAAGAATCCCAAAAAAAAAAAAAAAAAAAAAAAGAGAGAGAGGGAGAGGGAAATCTGTATAACAGATTTCTTCAGAGATATAAACAGTAAGGACTGATATTTCCATTGCTGGTTTTGCTTTCTTATCTTCATGTTAAAGGCAGCCTTGTATGTGAAGCCACGTGTTCCTGATATATGGAACCCAGCTGCCTTGCAATCAATGGCAAGGTTCCTGTGTTCAGTGAAGACTCCTGGATTTTGCTCGTATTTATAGGATAAAATTAAGCTGAAAAGTTAAGAGAGACCACAGCCTTCCAAAAATTAAAGAGGAGAGAGAAAGAAATGAGAAAGCAAGTATGTGGTGAAAGAGATCCCAGGTGAAATATTTAGTCCAAGTTATCATGTCTGGATATTGTTATTTTTTCCATAATTACTATAACAAACTCCTGCTTCCACTGAGGGGAGGTGACCTGGGATTTTTCCAGTAGCAATGGAAATTTAACACACACATGACCAGAACTGTTAAAGCTTTTTTACTCATGTATGTCAGCACTGGGGGATTCAAGATATAGCAGGCGTCATTTAGTAAAAAGCAAAATTTTGTGAGTGTATTTGTGTGTCCAAAATGGAGACCAAGGAACTGGAAGCCTCTATCTATCATGAAGAGATTGTCTTAAGTACTAAGTAGTGCACAGCAATGTAGGTGTGGGTAAAACATGATTTTAGATATCTTATTTCATTTGGTTATCTTTAAAAGCCACATTGTTGGAGAAAGGAAGTCTAATTTACACTGATACTACCTTCAGCTGACACAACACATCTTCTGCTGTTGGAAATGCCACTGTATTTGAAGCTCCAGTTCTCTTCAGTGTCCTTTCTACAGAGGTGACTAATGGTTATGCTTACACAGTAGCCAACTCACTTCACCTCCCATAATGAATAATTTTCTAATCTCCAGAAGCATAAGGGCACATATCCATCCTCTCCAAAACCATCTGGGATCTGTCCCAATTCTGCTGGATACAAAGGAGATGTTCATATACCCAGTCCATTTAATTCCTTTTCCACAGACTTTCTTCTCTGATTTTCATTGTGTCACTAGGATTATAGTTCCTAACCCTTTCAGAGGAAAAAAAACCCACTCCAAAAAATAAACAGGGAAAGCAACTCAGTCCTATTATGGACTAACAACACTGCAATTTATCAAAAACTACCTACGGAAAAGTACCATTTCACTTGTCTATTAATGCTTTCCACTCCACCTTGAAAACTGTCTGCAAATATCTATTGTCAAAACTTGCCTGGTGCTAAAACTGTGGCCAGCACTCTGAGCCTATTTGTCCTTAATCTCACCCTTGGAAATATACTATTACATCTGAAAAAAACCTTATTCTTGTTAACTGCTATGAATTTCTGCGGGGACTGAGGGTTTTTGGTTTCATCCATGGTGGCTATTAGTGGCCTGGCTGTGGCCATGATTCTATTGTACCTGCAATCTAAAACCCAGGACACGAAGAAATCTCCTCTTCAGGGAGATTATCATCTCTGTTGAGACAAGGTGGAGAGATGGATGCAGGGTTCAAGGGACAATGGGAGTATGGAGGCAGGAGTGCCAGGCCATTGTGGTAGGGCACTGGTGGCCAAAGTTATGTCAATTAACTCAGGGGCAGTGGTGTGGGGGCATTTTAGCTAAGAAGAGATTTTAAGGATTTTTAAGGAACAACATGAAGGAGAGGAATGAGCACTATTTTTGCCAAATGTAAGTGACAAAACGTGATGTAATTCATTAACAGCAAGAAGCAAAGGATGCCCAGCACAGAACTTGCCTTTCATTACTTAGTTCATTTAAGGCGAGAGCTCAAGTTTTTGTGTTAGAGAAATATTTCTTTATTGCTGTACTGGTAGCCAAAAATGTCTGACATCTTCATGACTAACATCTGCATGCCATCATGCACAGCCAGATGGTGGGCTATAAAATGTCAAGAAATTTTGGTAATGGAAAGATCAGCAGCAGACTGAAACACACACCAGAACTATTTATAGAGCAAGAGATTTCATTTTCTTTGAGAAGAACAGCACAAGTGATTGAGAGACTGAGAGACTGAATTATGAGGAGGTAATGAAAAAAGTAGAGATGTTAAGCTTGGGCAAACGAGCAGCCACCAGCCTGTGATACAGAGAATCAGAGAGCAGGAGATTTCTTGCTGGGAAGCCTAGAGAAATGGGATCACTGGTCAAAGACAAGTCTAGGGTGAAGCTTTGGAGGCTGAGGAGGAGTTGTATTAAAACTTTGTGAGTAACTTTCCAAGGGAGATAGCAAGAGCTCATTGTAAATCTGAGCTGGCCAGAGAGCACAAGAGGATCTCTTGTTGGCAGGGGATTAAATCCCCGATGACTGTATTGGCCTTTTGTGTCTGCTTCATCTTAATCTAGCATTCCAGTCCTGGAGAGTGTTGGGTATATACACACACCCCGTGCAGAAAGAAGAAGGAAAATAGGAAGTGCCTACCCAAGCTACAGGTGTGACTTGACCTTTTGTAAAAGCAAGCCTGCTGACTCTGCAGAACAGGCACAGTTCTCGACAAGGGAGTTGGGCTGTGCCAGGCCCACACATCATCAGCAAGCTCGTTAGCTAAACTGTAAAGGCACAACCAAATTGTTCTCCCTTTTAGTATCTGCCAAATCTAAGGCCTCCAGTGCAGCTACACAGCTGTAACTGAGCACAGACCTCAGAGGCTAGTGACAGTGCAGTTGTAATTCAGAGGTAAATTCAGCTGACAGCCCTGGTCTGAGTGAAGTGGGAGACAGGATACTGACTTGATTCCCAAAGCTCCCAGCAGTGTGGAAAGCTAACTCCTAGCTTTTATTTTTCAAATTGTTAGGGTTCTGTGAGCTAATCTTAAGTATTCGTAGACATATGATCTCCCCGTATAATTTTTGGAAAATTGGCTACACCACAAGCTCTAAGGGAAGGCCATGACTGAACTGGCTGCTTGACATTAAAAATGTGCCTGACAAATTTTCCAAGTTAGGGCCATATTCAGTATGGAAACAGCCCCAACTTTGCCACTGTCCCTGGTTTCAGTGGATTAGCTTGGTATGAGTGTGTGTGTGGCTACATTTGCAGGAGCAGCGTGTGGGGGCTGCGGTAGAGAAAGAAAATGGATGAATTCTATGTGTTGGTTGTTTCAGTATATTCACATGTGAGTTAAATATGCTTAAAAGAGATAGGAGCTAGTACCCAAGCCTGTTTTAGTGACCGGGTAGACATGAACAGGTTCTTTGGGGCGTTGCACCGTAACACAGCAGCCTATTACACAACTTTCTCAGCTCTATCGTTCGCCACCGAACTGTCCCGTAACTGTTTTGCAACGCCATCTAGTGCCACGTGGGGATCCTCGGAGCACTCAGGACGCTGCTGTTTTCTGATTTTATTGCACCGAGTTGAACGGCCAATGGCTTTGCAAGGAGAAGAAATGTTTGCCTTTAACAGCAGTGACAGTTAAACCAACAGATAGGAGAGGAGCATTTGATCCGTAGGATTTGAGCTGTTAGTTTATTCTAAATGGAAAAAAAAAATGTGTACTGAAGCAATAACCAGTTCCCAGGTAGTACTCAGAGTGCTACTCCAGCTTCAAGTCTTGGTGTGAGGCTTCATGATACACAAATGTCCCCTTGCGTTTAATGTCAATATAAAAAACTACTTCCATTTATGTTCCATGGAAAAAGAGTCCCCAAATAAGCATAGTAGATAAATTATGCTGGTGCTGTTTTAGAGACAATTAAAATACCCTTCCCTTAAACATAGGCTTATTAAAATGGAAGCTTTACTGATGAGTTCCCCACTTGATGAACCTGCTACATAGCAAGATTCCAAGATTTATAAATCTCTGAGGAATGAGAGGGGAGAAGAGTGATACAGTTCCAGAAGAACCAATAACCTCCTTCTGTAATCCTTAGCTATCTAGAAAAGCCACAAACCATTTTCCCCCCTACTTTTTTAGACATTAATATTTTGGAAAGTGTTGGATTATTGCTGGATTTTTTTGGAACTGATTTTTTTTCTCAACTTATTTAAAAAAAGGATTAATGAAAACCTTATGCTTGAAAACTATAGTAATTTGGAG
This sequence comes from Picathartes gymnocephalus, assembly GCA_013390045.1. Taxonomy (NCBI): domain Eukaryota; kingdom Metazoa; phylum Chordata; class Aves; order Passeriformes; family Picathartidae; genus Picathartes; species Picathartes gymnocephalus. The sequence goes on from WEKY01062078.1 coordinate 12,788, forward strand.
GAATGGTTAAGCCTTTTTTATCCTGTAACAAGTTCATAACTGAATTCTCTGCCCTTCTAATGGTAGTTCTAACTCTGGTTCTCCATTTGCCATTCTTGGACAGGACATAACAAGAAGTTACTTCTCATCTGCTAAATTCTTCCCACCCCATCCCTTTTGAAGGGTTCTGGCCGTTTCACAGCACAAACGTTTGGTGACATGTTTTTTGCATCAAACAGAAAGTTTTGGAACAACCCCTTAATCCAAACCAGACATCTCTTCCCTCATCCTTCTCTCTAGCTGACTCTCTAGCCAGAGGGCTGTGTGATTAAGGGATGTGCTCTTCTCTCATCAGCACCCAGTGCAGGCCAAACTCACTTGTAGGGGGAAAAACGGTACTTAGAACTTCCCATTTCATGTGTGCAAGGTTTGTGAAAAATGAACACATTCTGCCCAGGGGAATTCTCCTTCATCCGTGCTGAATACTGGGTGCCCTCTAGAAGGCAGCCTGTAGTTTGAGCAGAAGCTGTGAGGGTGAGTGCGATGCAGTGATAACCAGAAACTGGGTTTATGTGATAAACCTGTTTTACTCATAAAATCTCTGCCCACAGATCCATGTCTGTAGGAGATAAGTTCCCTTTCTGTTATTCCAGGAAGCAAGTGTAATAACACACTATGTAACAGGTCAGAAATACATGTGCCTGGGCATTGCTAAGTGTTTTTATTAGAATCAAGTGAGACAATGCTGAACAATGCCATGGTGCCTTCATTTAGTACATTCACTGACCCATCTCAGGCCAGCGTTTTTGTGTGGATCTGTGCAGACTCGTATAAATACAAGCCTCAGTCCCTGTCGCGCCATTCACAAAGGAGATATTATGGCAGTGCTGTGGGTTTTTTCCTGTTTCACACATTGTGGTCTGTCTTGGAGGATAATGTTGTCTATATCTATTATTTCCTATTTGAGTTCCTAAATTGGAAGCTGACATTTAGCAATATGTAAGCCATTGCAAGGCACTTTTGAAATACAGCCTTTGCCTCATGACAGCCTTTCTGTCAACCATAGTCTGCAAATACAGAAACAAAGGTTGTAAGAAATTCATTGGTTTTCTCTGTGTCTCCTTCTATTTGGAATAGACTTCAACAATGTCAGCTCCTACTCTGTTTTAGCCTGCACAGGACATGGACTCAGACCTGCTGTTCTTGAAAGCGGATTTATCTCTCATCAGCGCTTCTAGTCAATAAAACTTAGCAGAAGGGAAAAAGTACATGAACAAACATGTAGATGAACCTTCATTCTTATGTAGCTCTTGAAGAGCTTCCTGAGGATATGACACCAGTTCCATCATTCTAGTTTGGAAATGCAAACTATAAATGTCCTGTTAAAGCAGCCAGTCTTAAGAAAATGCATATTTTCAACTCTGGAATGTATGATTCATTTTTTAAAATGCTTTTTCTTTTCTGTTGCTGCTACTAGTGGGCCTCTCATCACCTCCTCTGTGTATTTCTGCCTTTTCTGTCATGAGTGTCAAAAGATAGGATTCCCATTATAACAGCTTCTCCATCCCATAAAATGCTACAGTGTTAGCTGCGGGTTTGTTGAAACACCCCAAAGTCTCCTGCTCCCATTTACTGAGTGTGTTGCATGGATAGCAATGACTATGCAGCTCTGATGTCAAGGAAGGTTTTTCCAGTTTAGCAAGCCTGGCAGGCAGCTGTGCATATAAAAGGAAACCCAAAAGGATGGAGATCCAAAATCACACTAGGAGGGCAGCAGGCGAAGCACAGGACAGACTTCAAAGCCAGGCAGCAACTTCTAGGCTCAGCCAGGCCAAGTGAACTGAGAGAGCATAGCCTTGCCTACCAGAGCATAAACACGCTGGCTGATGGACTGGTAGCTGATGGCAGGATAGAGACTATAAATTACAACTCACCACTAAACTCTCCCTTCTCAGCACCTTCCCTTCTACCCTGATTATGGCTGGGAAGCTTTTTCCTTTGGTTTTAAAAGTAGCTCTGTGTTCACTGCTGTCCTAACTCTTCCCACATGCCACTATTTCTGCATGTGTTGTCATCTCTCCCTTTCTTCCATAGGATATGACCCCCTTCTCCCTATCTCTCCTCTTCCCCTGCCTGAGAGATTGGAGTTAAACCTGTTTATGAATGACTTGCTTATGATTGCTGCTCTTTGCCTATTTCATTTCCATTTTGGCAGTGGTCAGGTCTTAAATCATTGCGCCCAGCACCCAATGTCAGCATGACAAATCTGAGATGGCAATGACAGTTCTGGATGTGAGAAGACTAACCCTTCAAGTTCAGAGTTTCAGTCCCGGCTCGGTTAGAAAGTTAATTCACATGAGGAAGAGGAGAAGGAGCACATTGGAGAGCTGGCCTAAGCAATTGACTTCAGAAAGAGCTTAAATTTGTTAGGACCAGGTCTTGGACCTTGGAGCCTGCCTTAATCTTCATGGAAATTTAATAAGTCCAGAGAAGGATTAGAGTCAAGCACGAGGGCATGGACTGCGAACTGCACTATGTGAACTTCAAATGTAAGTGAAGAAGCTACACACACAGCCTTCCTCTTGAGCTCAGACATCCCAGGTGTCTTCCTGCAGAGCAGGCATAGTGTGCTGCATTGCTGGTGTCCTCTGTACTGCAACAGCTTGTTATAATTTCCTTGGTTTCTGAACATTGTGCAGATGGTGGAGTGAGGGAATCTGTTACCCAGGGAATGCTGTAATACCTGTAAAATACTGGGATGAGTGGTCTCAATGTCTATGAAGCTCTGTGGTCTCAGATGGTTCAAGAGGAGAGAATTTTGTTTCGTCCTCAAAACCAGAGCAGGAATAATGAGGTACCTTATGTTACAATACGTAGCCTTGGTGGCCACAGATAGATACATTTTCAGACATAGTGATTCTCTAATTAAAGGGAAGGTGGTTTGAGAATTATGTGATTCCAGCTTATTTGAAAGACTGTGAGAGAACAAAGCTAACCATTAAAAAAAAAAAGCACCAAAATATCAACAAGAGCAAAATTGTTCAGGGAACAGAGCAAAAATATTAGTAGATATTTGAGTAGATATTTGTGATCAGCCACTGCACTGGTTCAAGCTGAAGGAAGGGAGAAGGAAATGGAAAGCCTGGAAGGGATAGCCCTGCATTTCTTGAAATATGGGCTATCGCAGCCTGTAAACAGTGAAGTAAACTGAGGATGTTCACTGAGTTAACACTGAATCTGGCATAATTCATTACTGATGATGTGAAATACAGCTACTTCTTTTACCAGGAAGAAGTGAAAGTCCTCTGCGATGGGCTGGGACTGCCTGTGTCAGAATATTTGCAGGTGCCAGTTAGGACAAATACTTACGGACATCATCCACCTCCAGTACTATTCCTCTGTCTGTTGAACCAGGTGCTACAGGGATTTCCAAGCATTCATAAGACTGTTTATAAAGAAATTGTAAGAGGCAAATGGGAAGGTTGCAGAGTACCAGTAAGCAATAATCCAAGAAGATTCTGTGGCTCCTCTTTGAAGGAACATTTTGAGAGCTTCTCCTCTTTGGAGGAACCTCTAAAGATGCATATTCACAAAAATCAGCCCAAATCTCTTGGTTTGGGACAGCATCAATTAGCTCCTTCAGCAATGGAAGTGAGAATGAGCAAGAAGAGAGTAGCTTCTCATTTGGGTTTTGCACTGTCCAATTGAACTGGCTAGCTGAAACAACTCAGAAATATCTGAGAATCTCTGTCATTTTACTCATTCTTTTCAGAACAAGGATGAGTTGTGGAGGAAATGGAACCATCTGTTGAATCATGACATCTGATAGAAAATCCAGAAATCCAACCTTTTTCTTGGTTTATTACCTGGGTAAAAAGTTTATTTATATGAAATGCTGGATTGCTTTGTGAACCACTCCAGCAGGCCAAGCCAAGTTGGTCTTCCAGCACCATGAATTTATGTCCTTGCTGTGGCTTTCTGCCAGCATCCTCTCCATTGAACTGTATTTACATTAGCTCTGTAAAACATTACTTCATTCAAGTATCTGAAGTGAAGCACTCACTCACTCCGTGCACTTTGTCCTTCACTGTTGCCAGCTGGTGAGAAGGTAGCTGGTTGCTTTTCCCAGCTGGACCCTGCCATTCTGAATGTAATGAGAATTAAAGTCACTGATTCACTCAGGCTGCTCAGGTTCCGGTTTGGAATTAGGTTGTCTTAGCTAGTACAAATGGAAAATATTGGACAATTAATTTATTCAACTAAGATTGAAAGATAAATCCTTTGTTTGAAAAATAAACACCTTCAGCAGGCACTGCCTTTGGCATGAGATCTTGGCATCCTTCAGTCCATATACTGGTAAACTAATCTGGTTGATGGTTCACTGCACTTCAGTTTGTTTTTGTCTTCTGTAACTTTCAAAGCTCTTTACAAAGTGGAAGAGTTTTCATTTTATGGAAGGCAGAAATGGAGGGAGGAAGAGGCAGATCGTGTTGTCTAACCTGTTATAGATCCTCATGTGAAGCATCTTGAGTTTGATGAATCAAAGGAATGGTCCCAAGGTCTCTTACAGACAGAACTAAGACAACTTCTGTAGGAATGAGAGATAAAGGAGGTTTGACTCTCTTCTGTGTGCTCTGGTGCATAAAAGGTCATAATGGAATTAAAGTCATAAGTTCTTCTACATGTTCTAGAAGGGCTTGCTGAAGGCCAAGATTTGCTCTATTTCAGGAGAAGATTTGAATTAGGATTTTTCATTTTTAAATTTGTTAAATAGTTTGGAAATGAGATTTCTCAGGGAAGTGTCCCTGTTTTGGAATATGTAACTATTTCAGTGTTAGTATGCAGACTGGAGTATAGCAAAACTTTTCTGATCTAAAACACAGATCTTCATGTCAGGAGACTTCATTTCACTTTCTGGCTTAGTGCTCCTTCCTTTGAAAAGGACAACAGCACTTACCATTCAACACCAGGGTGTCAGGGCTGCCTGAAGTGCCTCAGAATGCTTAGATACAAGGTTTGAAGGAGCTAGTAAATACTGCTATGTCTCTTAGTATTATTGTTTCAATTTTATTCCTTCCTCTTCCTTAACTTGCTCAGATTTTATCTTCAGTCTGTGGAAACCACAAGCAGAGAATAAGGAAATGTTTTCTTGGCTTTGTGGGAGGTAAGCAAAGGAAATATGTTATAGGACTGTAAGGATGGTCAACAATGAGAACTACTGGCATGGCCTTCTTCCCTAGAGGTAAAAAAATCCCCAAGCAAACAAAAGTAAATTTCTCCATTACTGCTATGGTACCTGCCAGTGGACCATTGATATTCATCAGGGCATGTGCAACATATCCAGGGTTTGAAAGGAAAATTAACATAAACCAATGAAAAATCGTTTGTTTAAATTTGCTATACAGGTGTTTGCATCTTCATGGGAAGAAACCATTTCCACAAGCCAAAACCACTGTAGAACTGCAGTTTTCCTAGAGGAAACTCATCTCTCCCTCCTGGGCAGCTGCTGCCCTCTCTCCTATTCAAACACTTGCCCTGTGCTGTGAGTCTAGGGTCTCTCTGAAGCAGGTCTCTCTTTCTGAATCTGAAAAGCTCTCCTACACCCTGGCTGAAAATATATCCTGCCTTCCATGTTAACTGATACACCCCTGGAAGTATTCTCTTGCAGAAGGTGCAGGTGACAACAGTGAAGATGCATTTAAACTTGCCTGGGAACTTGGTCTTATTTCTAATGAAGAAAGTATTGACTACTTTTGTTTATGGGGTCATGGCTGATCAGCAGTGAAGGAACTTAAAACACTCTGGAATCCCACTTTGGACCTGTCAAAGAGCACTGTGAACTCTTCTGTTTATTTATTCTCTCCTCCCTTCTCTTTGGTGTAGATTAGAGGTAAAATTCTCCAGAGGGTGGATTCCTCATTAAGATTTCCGATACCTCCCAGTCTGCAGAGGCTGGGATTACCACATGAAGGGCATCCTGCTATTTTTGCCTCTGGTCCAGGCCCTTTGAAGGGACCCTGGAACACTTTACAATAGCACAGATTTATGAGCCCTGTACAGCCTGCCAGAGCCTTTCTGAGATACTCCTGTAAACTAATTATGGGAAACTGCCCCAGGCTTCTGTCATTAAAAATACATTCTTAGCATTTCATGAACAAAGCTTAGTTTCCTCCTTCTGCTCCTATAGGATATGATCTGTTTCCTGACAGATGTTTGTTCTAAAACATCAAGTGATTGTTGCTGAGGAAAGTAAGTGAAAAATAGTGTGTCACCTATGATGAGTCACAATGTGAATCCTGTAATCCCAGCGTGATCTTAACTTCTCCAATGCCCAAGGAAATTGCTTTTTAAGATTTTTAGCTTGTTTAAATTCATTTAATTAGAGACTTGGAGTCCTGTAGTTTGTCATCGAGCCTTCCTTTTCAACACTGTCTTAGCATGGCTTTTGACCAAAAACAATTACCCACCCAGTGGCTACTTGGGCACCTGAACAAAATGAGCTGATCCATCCAACTGCTTGCGCCTTGCTGGCTCTCAGATGCTGCCACGCAGGGTGCCAGGAAAAGCAGACAGATATACAACAAACAAGAGTGGCTGTTGGCAGGAGGGGAGCTCTGGCCCCCGAGGGTGGATGACACAGGGAGTTTTGGCTGGATGGCGTGTGTGATCCCAGTGCTGGAGCGCGGGGCGCGCTCTGTGCACATGGACCATGTGTGCCTGCACACAGATGTGCATGTTCTCCGTGTGCTCATCATAAACACTGCCCTTGGAGACACTTGTTCCCTGCAGAGGCAAGAGCATGGGGGCAAGGTGGAATAGAGACAACAAATTCAATTCATCCCTGTGGAGAAAGACTGGGGCACCTTCTGGTTAGGACAGGTGGTGAGGTTATCACCACTTACCTGATTTTCTCAGGCCAATTGAGCTGCCCGAGCAGGGTATGCTTCAGATTGCCTAGCCTGTAATTACTGTATCATTATTTACTTTCATTACCTCAATGAAAGGCCTGACATATGTCAAGTCATTCACCTGAGCTATAACTTAAACTTGCCTTTTGCCAGTGGGCAGGGTACTTGTAAGCACTTCAGTTTCTTCATGCTGTTGCATGTGGAGGGTATCAACTGGTGTCCTAATTCCTGTTAAGGCCTGAACTCCTGTGTGTCTTTTAGATGCAATGTGCATGTGCACAGTGCTCACACAGATCTTGATTTTAAAGGAGCTGAAAAGTCCAAGGTGGAGTTGTTCCCAAGGCTTTCAGCTGGGGTATAGGTCAAGCGCCAGATGATCTGCTGCAGCACAAGGCTTTGAACTGATCCCTGAAATTCTACAGCCATCTTCCTGCTATAAGGTTTGGAGCTGCCAAGTAAAGTGCACTGGGAAAAATAATATGCAGAAGGACGTCCATATTTTCCATCTGTAAATTCTTAAGACCAAAGATTCCAGAAGAACAGATATATCTGTTTTGGGATAGTATTATTACTGAAGTTCTGATTTGAATTAGCCCCCTGAAGTTCTGATTTAAATTAGCCCTCCCTTCATCCTGGTTTTTATTTTTGGTTTGGTTTTTTTGGTTTGTTTTTTTGATTGGGTTTTTGGTTTTTTTGGGTTTTTTTTTTTTTTTGATTGGTTTATTCATTTTGTTTTGTTTGTTTGGTTTGTTGTGGTTTTTTTTTTTGTGGGTGTGGGATTTTGTTTTGTTGTTTTGGTTTTTATTTTTAATCTCTAACAAGGCATCTAGGTTAGTGACGCAAGCTGGCCACAACAGGATGTTTATAATGCAGTCTTCTGCTGTGCAGATAATTTTTCCCCTGCAAGTAATGGATGTGGAATTCTTCCTCTGAGTGAGATAGAAGCAGGAAGAAAATCTGAAGATCGCCCTCCTCCCCCTGCCACACATGCACAGAAGTGGAAATATAGAAATAGTTTTCTGTGGGGTGAAGATTCTAGGGGGCAGAAGGCCCCCTTAAAAATGCTGCTGGAGATGGCAGGACCTGCAGAGGAGTCAGTGAGGAAAAGGGTATTGAGAGATAAGGTGAAGGCACATGCAGGAAAGTGCTGGTACATGTCTAGACCAGCTGAGGTGGGTTAGAGAGGAAGGAGGTTCTCTTCCTGTATCTCATCCCATGAAGAGGTGTGCAGGCAGGGAGAGTCCCTTGCTGACATGGATGGGGGTTAACTGATTTCCATTAGCTGAAGCTCTGTCTCTTGACCTGGTAGCATTCTACTCATTCTTGACATTGGTGTAAATTATTTTTAAAAATGGGGGATCAGAGAAACAGGCTGTGAGCCCCTGGGAATACTGAAGAAGCAGCACAGCACAACCTCCAGTTTGAAGTGGCTATAGGTGAGGCAGTAATTGAAGTGTACAGGGTGGGGAACGATTTGGTCAAGCAAAGAATTGGTGGACTTAGCTGTCTGTTTACACAAGTGACTCCCCTGATTATTTTTCTTTTCTCAGTAGCATAGTTTGGATCTAAACCTATTCCAGACAACCTTAACTTTCCCCTTCCTTATTTCCCATAGTAAAGGTTAAAAGAAATCAAATGATAAACAAATTGTAGGCTCAAACTTTCCTTTAGGACTTAGAGGAAAAATTCCCTCTCTTCCCTCCCCACTCAATTTCTTACATTCTTCCAGCCTGTTTTGGAAAGATTCTCAGTTTTTCCTCCTGAAAGCTGATGTTGATAGATGAGTCCAGCAAGGGAGACTGTGAATTCCCACAGAAGAATGGGGCAGAGGAGTGTGCATCCCTGTGATTCATCTGGAAGGGGAAAATGAGGGAGGCAGGTTAGACTACTCTGCAGCTGAGGTCCACCACAGTGTGACACAGTGTCAAACAAAACTCTCAGCTCAGAGTCCAGAAAAAAGTAAGGGATTTGGATGGCCTTTGGACTGGCTGATAAACATGCTACAGCGGCTTCATTCTGCTACAAGGCTTTTAATTAACCCTCCCAAACCCATCACCTGCAGTACAATGGTACTGCCTCCTGTTCCAGAGCCAGCAGACACCAGCTTGAAGGGCATTTCCACCATGCTGCTTTGCACAGCACGGACAGCATGGACATGCTTTTCTGCTATACTCTTGCTTCACAGGGTGTCTGTGCATCTGTGGTCTGATACCATCATGCTCCTGCTTCAGCAGCAGCAGACAAAAGCATTTTAGCGTCACTAAAGCTCATGAACCACAGGCTCCTCCACTGCAGCATTTCCACTGATAGGGCACTGACTGCTATGCAGACACAGGGGAAGAGCTGTCTTGGTAATGACTTTTTTGTGAAAGCATGAGTTGATACAGCCCTGGCTGTTTCAGCTTCTTCCATCTACGTCCACTCCAGAAGAAGCCAAAGGTAGAAGCAATATATTTGGTCTCACCTAATCAGTCTCTGGCAATATGGAATAACTCCTACTATAATGCTGATATTTATTTTGTTGTATTTCTTACAGTCTAAGTGCTCTCCCTTCCTTCTAAATCTATTCCGCACCCTGACAGACTTCTCTATCTTATGTCAGTAAGAAAGAGTTACTTCTGGAGCTAAAAGAGTGATAAGAGTCTTCAACAATATGAACTGAGAGTAAAGGTTGAGAGAGTCAGTTTTGTTTAGTCTAGGAAAAAGAATATGGCAGGAGCAGAGGTGGGAAATGTGATAGTGTTAGCACATTTTCAAGGGTGTTACACAGTGATCAATTCAACAGGTCAAGATGGGGTAAAGCAAGGAGAAATCAGCCTAAGTTCAGCACAGAAGATTTACATTAGATATTTAAGAAAGGTAGAAAAAAAAAATCTTTTCTAGCTGTAAGAACAGTTAAGCAATGACTGTCTAGGAACTTGTAGAATTATTGCTCTTACAAGGTTCATGAAAAGGCTGGACAGGTGAAAAATGAAGAAATAGGATCCCAAAATTTCACTGCATTTCCACAGTAACTGTTGCAGACCACCACCAATACAAACTCTGTTTAGTTTTCACTAGTTTCAGCTGCTTGCAATCACTCGTCTTTTCATTTTCTCTCCCCGCCTTCCCTCCTCCCCATATTTAGGTGTTTTCCTGTATCCTGTATTCCTCTTGATCCATGTCATATTGCCAGATGAAAACACTGAGTGATTTTCATGTTTCTGTAATTTCTGTGCATCAAATTTGAACATTGTTATTGTAGAGTAGCAAAGTTCAGCATTTAGCTGTTGTTTTATATGGCTTCTAGCACAGCAAGATTTTGTCTTTTCTGTCACTGAAACCCCAAAAGATCACAAAATCATAGACTATCCTGATTTGGAAGGGACACATAAGGATCATCAAAGGCCATCTCCTGACTCTGCACGGGACCATCCACAAGTCACACCATGTGCCTGAGAGTGTTGTCCAAACACTTCTTGAGCTCTGTCAGGCTTGGTGCTGTGACCACTGCCCTGGGGAGCTGTTCAGTGCCCAACCACCCTCTGGGTGAAAAACCCTTTCCTGGTATCCAACTAAACCTCCCCTGATACAACTTCAGCCCATTCCTTTGGGTCCTGTCACTGTCATCACAGAGAAGAGATCAGTGCCTGCCCCTCCTCTTCCCCTCAGGAGGAAGTTGTAAGTGCAATGAGGTTTCCGTTCAGTCTCCTCTTCTCCAGGCTGAACAGACCAAGTGACCTCTGCCCTTTCTCATATGGCTTCTCCTCAAGGCCCTGCACCATATTTGTAGCCCTTCTTTGGATTTCTCTAATAGTTTTATACTTTCCTTACATTGTGGTGCCCAAAACTGCAAACTGGATTGAAGGTGAGGCCACCACAGTGCAGAGCAAGAGGGAAAATGCAGCAGGAGGAATAATATATATAATAATAATAATTATCACTATTATGACTCTTCTACAAATAATTCTATCTTTGGCAGCAGTTAAGCATTAAAGAGAGCCAGGGATGTTTGTTGTGTTGAGCTGGATGAAATATTACCTCTTGGCTATGGCAGGATAACTGCAATGTGGAAGGTACAGTATGTTTCAGTTGAAAGGTCCGTGACTGATTATGTAAAGCTGTATGAGAAACACATTTGGTGTTTTATAAGTACTCACCAGAGAGCAGCAGGTCAGCAGTAAGATCTCATGCTTTGGAAGGATACACTGTGCTACATGCATTTCTGAGCTAGTGTAACCAGTTGTTTTGAAAGGAATCCACTGAAGACATGTGATGCAACCAGACCTCGTGTGTCAGCTACCCCTTAGCAGCCCAGTGAGGCAGAACCAGCACTGTAAGTTTGTGTGTGATCAGACCCTGACCCTGACTGAAACAGACTGGAGGCAAAAGAAGTGAGGGTTAAGTCATATGTCCTGCTTAGCTACTCAGTGTCTTTGAGCAAACTACAGTCATCCTGTGCTTGACTTTCCAGAGGCATTACTGTCCCTAATGAGGAAGAAGAGGTTTATTTCCTACTCTGTCTGTACAGGACCACATGCTGCTTCTGCGTTAGCATCCAGACTTACAGCCCAAACAGCATCATGTAGCACAGCAGAAAATGCAGCTGTATTTATTATCCATTTATTTATGTAACCAGGCAACCAGCCCAGAGTCTCCTGACAGCCCCCCACTCCTTAGCCTGGGACTGTGACCCTCCCATCGCCATGGGCACTGACTGTCCTGGGGCTGTAGCCCTTGTGGGAGCACTGTAGCCCAGCAGGCACTGGGACAATCCCTTCAGGGGAGCAACGTCTGGCTGGGGAGTGTGTGTGCGAGGCTCTTGGAACACCTCTGTGTCCAAAGGCAATATCCTCAGGCTGAGGCAAATCAGAAGTTAAGGGCTGCTTGTGAAGGTTGTATTGTGACGTTTGAAAGGACACTGAGGCTCATTCAGTGCACACTTTGGCAGTGTGTCCAGCCTGTTACAAACACGTTGTTTGAGCTGGTGGCCGAAGGTGAGGAAAACATCAGCCCTCTTAACTTAATGTATGTAGACATTGTTTAGAGGTAACAGGGAGTCAGGACCAGTGACCTACACAGAGAATTCCATGGGACAGTATCTGGCATTAGGTGATGACTGCTCCACTTTGATTGAATTGCCTCTGCCCAAGCTGTGCCATTTTATAAAAATAATGGTCAAGATTTGGTGGAGTATTTGCCTTTGAGGCTTTGATGTGTACTCAATGTGGGGAACATGCCCTTTTTAAAGCATTTCAACCTGAACATGTGGTCTCTTTGCTCTCTCTGCTTTCCAGAGTCCCTTGGAGGTATTTCTGTGGTGCTTCCTCCTCCATTTGCAGTTTCCCGCCATCACTGAGGTACTTACTGGCTGCTGCTTTTCAGGCTTTTCAGTCAGTGAGGCAATAAGAAGAAATTGCAATTTAAACTAAGCCATAGGATGTTGATGACATTTTCCCCTACGGTACTTTAGACCGTGCTGGCTCAAACCGTCTTGTGTCTATCCTAAGTTAGTGCAGACAAGGCAAGGTTTGATCTTTCCAAAAGTGCAGTAGTGTATGTCTGCCATAATGTGATGTATCTCTATTATTGCTGAGCCTGGAACACAATAACACCTTGTAGAGGGCTTTGGAGTTTAGACTACAGCCCATTTATTTATTTTGCTGGAGCAGTGTCCCATAAGGAAAATCCTAGGCTGGGTTTAAAGAGCCAGACAATGGAGCAGCCGTCACATTTAGATGTTGCTTTAGAAACAATACCCTAATGCTACATCACTTTGCTCTGCTGCGTTCTGCTTCTATTTGCCCATGGCAGAAATCACAAGGTCAGAATTAGTGAAAGGGCTTTAGTGATGTTTAGTGCAAAGCATGTTGAAAATGAAAACAACTCAACTCTGCTGAAAAAGCAGCTCTCTAGTTCCTAGCTTTCTTCTTGATCAGTGGATAGAGGCATTACCTCACACTCAGTATGGAGTCAGGCAATGGGTTGTGTGTCTCAGACTTTTGCCAGAAAATAGTAACATTATGCTTTCAGTAAATATTAATAGTACCAAATATATGTCAAAAATTTAGACCATCTATTACCATGGAAAGGGCCTTGAGACTCCCAGTATTTATAGAAAAGGAAAAGAGACATGTCTAGTCTTACTGTCTGTGAAAAGAATCTTCAAACATTTTTGGAGTCTATAGATAGCCCAAAGTAACAGCTTAAAATTGTATGACTTGCTGCATTTACAGCCTATTGATTTTTAATGGTAATATTTTAAAAAGAGCAGTATTTTGTACCAATCTATTTTGTTGGATTTTTTTTAACTGTTTTTACTGAAGAATTTTAATGTTGTTTAGCTTGCTTTATTTGCTAAGCTTCTCCTTCTGCTCCCAGTTTTAAAAAATAGAAAAATAGTAAATATAAACACGTAAAAGCAGCTGCATATTGCAAAGGGTCTTGGGGTGAATAACTTTTTCATTCATTAAAAAAATACAGAAACCATGACTGACATTGGCAAACAAAAACCTGAAAAAACACTGGAAAGCGAACACTTGAAATTTGTTCTGTAAAGTGAGCTTTCAATTCTCATTAGCTTGATTAGAGCAATTTATATAACAGTTCTGTTGTTGGCTTCCCTGTGATATTAGACACTTCTTACAGATTACTGAATAACCTATAAGCATTTAAAAGGACTAACATGGCACTTAAACACCTCTGTTAAGCTTCTAAATCTCGCTTGCTGTCTTAAAATCAGTGATTTCTACAATACAACTATGTACAAGGATTTTGGAATCAAGTTATGTATGCATATATCTGTATATATCTGTCCAAGACAGACACTAAGGTACCAGCACAAAGGGAATTCTGCATTATTTATTAATTTCCTGATGAATCCCATCACAATGTTAGTGCTCCTTGGATTTGTGAACTTCTTGACATCTCTCTGTCACATCAGATTGCTGCAAAACCTGGGAATCTTGCTGTGAAAATGAGGGCTAGTTTGACATGGATTACATGCGTTTTTGCTAGTAATTATAGGACCAGCACATTTGGCGAGCTGTCATTTGACAGGGCTGCAAGTATGGCAGGTCAAGCAGGGTGACAGGAATTACTGGGAGCAGCTCTTTCAGCCAAGTTTGGTTTTTAAAGGACCAAGTCAGCAGTAACAGACCAAACTAAAAGGCTAAGTCTAAACCAGAACAGCCAAGACTTTGTGTGATACCCTACCTAATTGCTTAAATCTTTCTGATTACTGCTTTCTGTGTTTATTATGAGTGAGTACAGAGTTTCTGAGCTCTTGCTCTGAATATGGAGCCACAGCCCTGCGTATGTGCAGCTGCTAAGATCCATCTAAAGCTCACTTTGTGCATAGCGATATTCTATTGGATAAACTGAGAAATACCAGGTGATGACAGTGCTGAAAACATAACACATGCTCAGGGACAAGGCAAAGGCTGTGGACACAGCTAGAAGGCTGAAATGACTAACTTCTCTATGATTAACTATGTGATTTTTGAAAAGCCTGCACTGCAGGAGCTTCATATCTTCAAGATCTTTGTGACATACCAAGAGCATAGGTCTGTGTGGTCTTTTTGCAGAATCATTCAAAGCCTGGAAACCTTACCTTGGGGGTAGAGATATAAGGGGCTTAATCTATTCATTTTAGAAAAGAGAAGGTGAAGAGGTGGCTTGGTCAGAACCCACAAGACTTTAGTGTGGTAGAAGGTTTTTGCGAACAAAGAACTCTTTTATGCAGCAGAGAGAGGCATAATAAACCCTGTGTCTGGAAACTGCAGCTCAGTTTATACAGATGGGAACTGAGGTGCAAAATCATGGGCTTGAGGCAGGAATCACTGGCAGAAATTCTATGCCTGGTGTTACACTGCGGATCAGACTAGGTCATCACAACCAGAACTCTTGGCTTTGAAATCTGTGTGCCTATGATTAACGTGATTCCCACATTATATGCACACATCAGCATTGCATTTAGTCACTGAAGAAGAGAGAGAATGTATTCAATTAGCTCTGGGCTTCCTGCCTAAAAGGGGAAAATGAAGTGAGATTTTGTTTAAGGACAACCCTGGTAACACTGAAAAACACCATGGAATTATTACCATTTGGGCAGATTGGACAGGTTTTCAAGGCCCAGCACAAAAGACCCTGCAGAAAGATCCCTGTTCAGTGAGCTGCACAGAAAGAAGGCCAGAGCAGTGCCATGGAAAGGGACCTGGGGGTCCTGGTCTGTGGAAAGTTGAACCTGAGTCAGCAGTGCCCTGGAGCCAGGAGGGACAACCCTGTCCTGGGGGGCATCAGGCACAGCATCACAGCCAGGCAAGGGAGGGGATTGTCCTGCTCTGCTCTGAGCTGGGCCGGCCTCACCTCCAGTCCTGGGGGCAGTTTGGGCACTACAGTGTAAGAAAAATATAAATCTATTAGAGAGTATGAAAAGAAGGGCTATGAAGATGGTGCAGGGCCTTGAGGGGAAATCGAATGAGGAGTGGCTGAGGTCACTTGGTCTGTTCAGCCTGGAGGAGACTGAACGGAGACCTCATTGCAGTTACAGCTTCCTTGTGAGGGGAAGAGGAGGGGCAGGCACTGATCTCCTCTCTGTGGTGACCAGTGACAGGACCTGAGGGAATGGGCTGAAGATGTATCAGGGGAGGTTTAGGTTGGATATCAGAAAAAGGTTTTTCACCCCGAGGGTGGTTGGGACTAGAACAAGGAAATGGTCACAGCACCAAGCCTGACAGAGTTCAAGAAGTGTTTGGACAATGCTCTCAGGCACATGGTGTGATTAATGGGGATGGTCCTGGGCAGAGTCAGGAATTGGCCTTTGACAATCCTTGTGGGACCATTCATACTTAGTATATTCTATAAGTCTGTGATACCATACTGGGGCTTAGTCGTGGTCCTCCAAAGCATATGACATTCTTAATTAAACAAATCAGAGGTAGACAGGACTAGACTAGAACCCTTTATTTCAGTCAGATCTTGCATAAATAGAAAAGGGAATATACTTCTTTTCTGAGGATGGTCTTATTTGAAAAGGGTGGTAGGGATTATTATGATGCTGATGGAAGGGAACTGCATTCTCTCCAGAACAGTCCTGGTTTAAATGTTTTGGTTTGCTGGAAAACCTTTAAGTTCTTGTAGGAACTGGAAAAGAGTCACTTCAAAGTGTTCCTGACTCACATTACAGGAATTCATTGCATTGAAAATTCAATTTTTAAGGCTAAAAAATATGATTTTCAAATGCAAAGTAACTTGTCTTTGAAAGGGTGAGCAAGATACCATTTTTTTAACATGCATTTTCAAATCTGATTGAAATACTTAGAGGGTATTAAAATAAAATTTTTTTGTGATTCAGAGAGGAAAAGTTTTAAAAATAAATATGATGCATGAATAGTGTTTATCCTTTGACAGTTTATTAAGATTGGAAGTACTTTGAAGATGTTTATCTCAGAATCACAGAATCACAGACTGGGTAGGTTGAAGGGCCCACAGTGGGTCATCTGGTCCAACCTGCCTGCTCAAACAGGGTCATCCCAGAGCCCATGGCACAGGATTGTGTCTGGAATCTCCAGTGAGGGAGACACCACAACCTCTCTGTGATAAATAAATAGATATGATACTGTTAAAGCTGTTCAAGTTGAAGTTGTTTGAGTGTTACTGTTTAATAGTTTGTAAGTCACTGTTGTATTTGAAATGTTTGCAAGTTCAGGAACCCCTTTGTATTCTTCCTATGGCCCCCCACTCCCCGCCCCCCAAGATGGCACTGACGCAGGGACCCCCAG
>WEKY01062089.1:0-10015 GCA_013390045.1 Picathartes gymnocephalus
TATATATATACACACATTTGTATACATATTTCTTTTACCTCAATCTGGAAACATCTGGTTTCATGCAACACACCTACCAAGAATCAAAACTATTAATTAGATCATAGCTGGTGTAACTTTAGTATCAAATCTTTTATTATATAGTGATTGAGTGTTGCTCAGCATCAAACAGCTCTGACTAGAATCCTCATCCTTCAGTCCAGTTCATGTGTTGCCTCCATCACTCCTCAGCCACCTTCTTCACACAGAGCCTCCACTCGATGTTCACTGATGAGGCACCTCTGTCAGCCTCTGAAGATAGCTCTGTGTTGCTGGCATTGAGAGAACAAACTGAACTGTCCTGTGACCTATTCGGTAGCAGCCATATCCCAGCAGTCCAAAAACTGTTGCTTTTAAAACAAATTTGAAAATCTTACTTGAAGTTGATGGAGGAGGCACGCTGAAACAAAAGATAGAAAACAGTATTAATATTTGCATAGCTGGAAACAGCAGGCATTTTCCCATTTAAAAAAGGAAAAAAAAAAAAAAAAGGATCTTTTCTCCCCTTCCTCCCCATAGTGTGGGAAGTCTTCAGTTAACAGATGCCTCATGAATGAACAATGTATTCTTTCAGGTGTAAGGGCTACATACAAATTAAATAACAATACAAACTAATAAACACTAATAAATCCTTTTCTACTTGTATATTATGCCACTCTTAATGGCTGGGCACCTTTACTTGTTCATCACCCTGCCAAAATAACTAAGTCAATATGCAGACTTCTTGAAGAATACTGAAAGTGAATATTGAGATTTTCCCAGAGCTGCTTAGAAGTCTCTGCACTGGGCACCTGAACCAGGAGGGCAGAGGACAACAGGCACATCAGGTTTACCCCCCACCTTCAAGCAGTCTCACTGCTGGTGTATGAAGCAAACAGTTAATTTCACCTTCCCAATAAAGCTGACACAGCCACATGCCCGGGCAGCCTGCACCCTCACTAACAGGCTCTGCAACAGCTCAGCTGGCCCTGCAGCCACAGCAACTCATAATCCTCTCACAGGCAACTCAGAGGTTTCCATATATTGTTTCAAAGGAGCCTCAAATTATCATTTATTTATATCCAGGAAAAGTTTCTACTGTATTCAGACGTATCAGTTACAATAGTGCAAAAACGCTGGATGCTCTCAAACCAGGTTAGAAGTGCTGACATTAGAATACAACGAGACTGAGTTTAGATCCATGTGCTCAAACTCGGGAAAAGTTATCACTGGTAAGACTTGGCACATTACAGCAATATACAGGAGAGTTTAAAAAAAGCATATATATTAAAACCAAGAATGGTATAAAGGCATCTCTTTACACATTCTCATACCCTTCTCTACCTACTCTTTCTCAATTCTAATCCCTCACCATAATTTAAAAAAAATCAATTAATAACAGCTGGTCAAGAGCACAGTGCTGATAATGCCAAGGTCATGGGTTCAATCCCTGTATGGGCCATTCACTTAGGAGCAGGACTCAATGATCCTTGTACATCTCTTCCAACTCAAAATATTTTGTGACAGACAGTAAGGTCTGCTTGGAGTCAGGTTCCATGCATGAACTTAAAAATGAGAAAAAAATTAGAAATATACGTGTATTTTTATCCAGGCAATTTTCAAGTTCATGTTGCAACTTCTAAAATTTACCTAAATACCTGTGAAAGTCTTAAAAACTTGCCATCTTAGAGAGGTGATGAACACTAAACACACAAAAGAAACCCCTAACTCTGCTGTGCAACTGCAGTGCAACAGCATGAGGGGCAAAAAAGTTTGAAGAAAAATAAGTCACAAATATAGCACACTTATGAATGTCTTTTGCTTTATCTTATTTCAGAAAATCAAGTTAATGCAGTATTAATGTCTTGTGAAAGACACTAGTAACTCTTCTGCTCAGTTATGGCACTGGCATGGTAAAGACAACTAAGTCAGAGCCTAAACTTTGAAGAGAAAGACATTCTATGCAGAGTTGAAGACATGCAATTGGTCTTTGGGCTATTCAGTTCTGCGTTGTCAATGATGCAACCAACATCCACCACAAACCACGTGGGTTTGGACAACCTCATTGTACCGGTTATTTGGGAGGGTGCACAGGAATATGGACATCTAGTTTGTGACTCCAGGTGAGGCTTAGCCTTTAAAGATAGTTATAAATGGCTAGGCACAGTTTCTGTACTTTGCATTCTTGAATCCAGACAACAAAAGTCTCTCTAAATTGCATTTTAGATGTCTAAATATACCATTTATGTGGATGTCAGTCTTTTCTAGTTCTTATAGCCTCTGAGAGATGGGTAAGGTGGTTACATATACACAATAAATGGATGTGATCAGGAAAGTGTCAATATTTGAAAGACTATAATCCTAAAGCACCACAGACCAATACTACTAGGTTGTATTATAATCTCTCTCGTATTTCTGAAGTCCTGACCTTTGTGGCTTTATGGGATATACATAGTCTGAACACTTTCATTCTTCAATTCTGTCTTTTACAAAGCACATTATTTTAACAGGTACTTTGAAGCAAGAGCTCACCAGATACATGGCTTAAACCAGCTCATAATTAGTTAGGTATACACATTAAAACAAGTCACTACTTAGATATACAGTTAAAAATAGGCTACAAGCAACTGTGACACTAAGCTTGCCAGAGCCAGCAGTGTCCTGACAAAACAAAAGCTTTAAATCCAGTGATTTGCCTAAGTTAGACTAAAAGCCTTGTTCTGTTTTCACTATTTTTTACAGCACTCATTTGAATTTTCATTTTAGAAGACTTAAATGAGGACCAGTTAACTTTCTTTCTAGACAGGGGCATATTCTCATCTCTACTTCCCTCCATAATCGACTATTTTTTTCCTTTGATATTTTCTTTTTCTTTGCTGTAAGCACAATCTGCAAGCACTGCACAGCAAAGTCAGTGAGCTGACAGGGCAGGAATGACAGTAGAGATGATTCTTCAAGCTGTGACAACCAACCAAAAAAACTCCAAAGAAACTGCTGGTTTTTAGAAAGAGAAGCTGTTACATCAACATGTAGGAAAGGACAACTGTTACCTCATTATCTCCTGGATCTTTAAGTCAGAATTCCAGTTCTTTTCAATTCCAGGTACGTGACCCATGCCAACAACACCAACTACAACAGCTGGGATATATTTTCTAGGTTCATCTGGGAAAGAGAGATGGAGAGAAAGGAACATATCTGTAAAAGAACTCATTTCAAGCTATAAATAACTATGCAATGTGTGAGGTTACAAAATTGATTTTTCCAAGATATAAGGGCTTTTACCACAAGATATTGAAACTCTGTTGTTACATACTCATCTCACCTACTGCCTCTTTCATTGAAAGTCTGAAAAAGTCAGCATGGTTTCTAGATTTTAAGGAATCATTTATTTAATAAGCAGACCTGGCCAGTGCTTTTACTCCAGCCTCAGGGTGAAAGGCTCAGCAGATGCAAGCTAAATTAATTTCTTTCCTTCTCTGTGTAGGTCATGTTTCTGTGCTGCTTACGAGGAACACCCCTGGTCTCTGCCGTCTCCTGAACAGAGAACTTTCTCTGCCACTTTGGAGAGTGGTACTGGGCACACAAAGTGTAACAAGATTTGGGCTCACACCTGGGGAACAATGCTGGAGACCACACCTGTCCCTGTGAAGTTCACTGTTAGAGACCTGGCCTCAGCAACAGCCAACCCAGGCCAGTGACACGCAGCCATTAGCCAGCTACCATCAGACCAATGCAACACGTGCCAGCTCTCACCCTCACCTACCGTCTACCATCCAAATTTCACAACACCCAAAATGTGGTTTCTGGAAGTTTTCCCCAATGAAAAATACAGCACCATGCCACAATAAAAATAACTCACAAAAAACTTTCTAGAGCAGTAATAGGCTGCTTTTCTGTGGGGAAAATTCTACATAATACATAAATATAAAATACAGGTTCCACTGTCTTGCTTTAGATAGCAGCCTTGATTTTTCCAGAAAAAAGTAGAAAGGTGAAGAGCAGCCCACCTCAAAATGGAACAAAACCTGTATGGAATACACCAGAACTATTATACATATTTACCAAATTGATTTTTTAAAATTTTCCTTTTCTCAGTCTATTCTAGGGTTGCTCTAAATCAGAACTGCAACTACAACAGAAGTTCTGCATTAAGGTGAAGACAAACACTATCTTCTTAAGCTACTAAGTAAGAGGTAACATACTTCAGAATGCTTATCTATAGGAAGGGCATGCAGATCACATATGCCAGCAGCGTATTTCAAAGATTAGAGAAATGTGATTTTTCTATATGCCTGTACCTTGCTGAAACAGCAGAGTCACATATGATTATTTGCCATATCATCCAAGTTCCTAGCAGCCCAATTTATAATTAAATAAAAACCTATGCAGAGTACTGAAATTAGAGAATCAACTTATCAAGAAATGAGTCCCTCAGCAGCCAGTGACAACAATGAATTTGGTGAGATAGCAGGGCAGGCGAGACAGATGACTGTCCCATGCTGTGCTCTCATACCAGATCTCTGCCTTTTGAAATAGTTGTCCGGCTAATTAGTACTTTCCAGTTTTAAATAGTACAATGAGAAAGGAAACATAACTTAGAGTCTACTGCTCTAGGTGGTTTCAACAGAAGAGTAATGCCCCTTTTTAATTTTTTAAGCAATGTATCTTATGTGACATGTGGCACTCACGAACAAAACATCCCAAATTTCCTGAGAACTGAACTTTGGACCAGTACACAAAGAACACCTTGCTGGTTATAACCTCTACTTTAAAACAATTACTTTCTGAAGCTCGAGGTAGTTCTATCTGCTTTGCTGCTTGCTTCAACATGTAGGTCAAGTAAATATCTCGTTCGGAGACAATTGTTCGATGAAGATCAGGGAATTCTCCAATCATTTCTGCCATCATCTGTTCCAGTAAATCCTTCTGTTTGCATTTCTCCACATCATCTTTACTGAAAGAAAGGTAAATTTTCTCAGTATCTGTTACGCTTTTAAAGGTCAACACAGACAAGCTAATGAATAAAAACCATTGGGCCTTATACACATTATCCACCTAAACACAGTCTACAGTTCTCCTCCCCCAGTTTTTTTCTCTGGAAGGAAAATTATCTCCACAAACCTGTAAAACTTGATAACTTACAGTGCCTCTATGGTGAAGGAAAGGGAAAGAAAAGAGGTCACATGCCCTTAGCCAGTTCAACTGGATTTTCTCCCTTCCCACTTTAAAAGCTGACAACTCAACTCAGCAAAACCACTAGGGCTTCAACAGCAGGAGTTACCATGGTGCCCCACATTCAGTGTGTATTAATACGCTTAGAAGAGCCTACAGAGAGCTCTTCCAAGGAAGCAGATCTGATCACTGCACACACAGAGACTTAGGGAACAAAAAAGGCACATTGTAAGGCAGAGTTTGAGGGCATGGAAAGAGACCTGCAGGTTCCTAGAGTCAATCACAGGTCTTTGGCCAGGAAGTCAAAGTTATAAACCAATTCCCAGAACAGAAGTATAGTAAATGGACAGGAAATAAAAAATACTGCAGGAGTAAATGTAATGAGATTTTATTCTTTTCATAGGTGCTATAAACCCTTCTGCTAGCACCCCTAGCTGTGGGTTATAGCTTGCGGCAATGAAATTATCTGGTTTGGCATCACTGTCTACTAAAGAATGATGTCAAATAGGCTTCCTTTAGTTTCCAAGATGAAAAGGACACAACAAACGTCAGCAGGGCAACCAAAAGGAGAAATGCTAGCTTTCAACAGACCCAGAAAAATCAAGAGACTGACAATTCTAATGTTGAATTATCACTCCATCTTCCATGGAATCTCATGTTGATGGCTGGATGCACAATATTCCCTCTCTACCCAGTAACTTTCTGAAATAAATACCTTTTGTTTTCAACCTCTATCCGCACATCATGTTTAAAAATCGATGGTACAACAATAACTGAAATGTTATTACCAAGCTCCAGCAGGATGATACTGTGCATATACTGTAATAACATTAATATTGCAGTTGAAAACCAGAATGTTCTTAGGATGGATAAAAAATGGGAGAAAATGTGCAGAAAGATATCCTCTTATACCCCTTGAAAGCCTGCAAATCATCTCATGCTGGTATTAGACAAGTAGCAGCAAGAAAGTTAAAAATAGTAACAAAACTTACTTCTTTCATAAACTATACTAATGGCATAAAAGACAGTCAAGCTCATTTTACAGATTAATGTAATGTCAAGTATTTACAGGAAATTACAATTAAGTGAATGTTAAAACTGCAAATCAGAAGGTTTGATCACCACGACTACAGTTTTTTAGCCCTGGCCCTATTTTAAAAGCCTGTAAAAATGCCATATGTCACTGCATGAGCTGCAGACTTCCAGTCACAGGCTACAGGAGAAGCACTGAAATTCAGGGGCCAAGTGCACAGGGAATCCATTTTTGGCACATCTACTACCACTGCAAATCCAGTAGGTGGAGACTGAATTTAGGAGAGCAAACGTGCACATGTTCTCAGCCAGTTCAAGTAAGTTATCACACATCTACTTGTGGAAAGAGCACGCAAACTTGGCACGGGGATGTCTCTGAAGGGCAGGGGAAACCAAGCTGAGCAGAAGAATGGCTGTCCAAGAAACAGTAACATAAGGCAAGACGTCATAACAATGCACCTTTATAAAGGCAGCAATACTTTGAAGTCTGTGGACAACATGTGAACTCTTGAGGCTTTCTCTTGTTCCAAAATTCTGCTCAGACAGCAGATTTAGTTCTCAAGCTGCCCAGATCCTGACGTGAATTAGCACAGAAAGCCCAAGACCTGTGGAACTCCTAAGGACACACAAATTATAGTACTGAGGCCTTTACTCTTTCTTATTTACAATATCCACACACAGTGGTGGAAGAGATTTTATTTTCAGCATAAAAATAATAAAATAATAATTCAAATAAATTTTTTAAAGTATACTAGGAATTCTCCAGCATCTAATTTTAAACTTCACCTGGAAGTAATGCATTGAAAGACAATTAAAGAAAGAGCTGACACAAGATCAGAAAGACAGCTTTCCCTTCAAAAATACATCTTATTGCAGAGTAGTTTGTATATTCATCCTTCTCACTAACTTCAAATTTCATTGCATCAGGCTGGGTACCCTCACACTGAAGTCAAACTGAAGAATTGAATAATCCACCCCAAACATAAAACATATGGAGTTCTTACTCATACCTGATGGGGTCAGATAAGAAGCAAAGGCCCCAGGCAAGCTTGACTTTTTGCCAGAGGGAAAGTGCAGCAATTGCTCTCTTAAATGTAACAGGGATGGGCCGGTCACCGAGGTGGAATTTACAGAAAGGTACTTTACTGGCCTGAAAGAGAAGATACAAATAACTAGTCAACATTTCATACTGCAGCACAGCAGATTCTTATTAACAAACATTCAGGATTTACTATGTTATACAGTAAGGTGTCTTAAAAAACAGCAAGTAGTGTCATACTTCAACATAAAAAAATATTTTGGCTTTGCAGTAAATAAAATTTACAAAATACTACTACATTACTTCATAAAGGAATACATCAGCTACACAATGCAGTAGGTATTCCAGTAAAAAACATTAAATTGTAATGCCACACCCTTGAGTTTACTTCTACTGAAGCAGAAAGCCTCTGACTATTACTACATAAGGTGACAATGGGGCTCAATATCTATCTGGGTCTGAATAAAGTCTGAGGTGAACCAACTGTTATCATTTTGCTTTCACCCAGGATTTGTCAGGATCATTAATCTTTCAGCTGGTAAAATATATTAAAGAAAGAGCTTATGAGACAATAACTGATGCCAGATATCACGTGATAACGTGAGACTTGGCTGTAGCTTATGCTGACAAATTTTAGCACAGTATAGAACTTCTAGAAAATTCTTTCCTATGCATAGCTGTTTAAAAATTTTCAGCAATCGCTTTAGAACAGGACAGACCTAATTTTTTTTTTTTCCCACTTAAAATGTGAAACACTTAAAATGTTTCATTCTGGTCTAGAATGCTCAAGAAAATACACCTTGAAGAAGTTTTCTTTTTATTAAGGATAAATACACCAAATTATTCCAGATTCTTTATCAGCAATATTCTCTCAGATGTCCTCACTAGTACATAAGTTACATAAAAATAACAAGATACATTCTGCAAGATACTTGTAGTGTGATACACAGCTATTATTTAGTTCCAGGTATCACTGCTGGCAGTAGTACAAAAGGTGATGTTAAAAGACCATATAGGACTAACAGACCAGCCAGATATTTCACTTCCCCAGTCTTTCTAGATGAATGGAACATGTCAGATCTCATTAATCCTTAGAGTTGGTTTTCACAGCCTGAAATCCTGACACCACCAACAGTGGGACCAAGATCAATAATCAGAATTCAAAACCAATTATTTAAAAGAAACTAAATTATTAATGAAAACAAATGTCTTCAGAAATATCATCAGGAAAAAGCCTTATCATTTGAAGCCTTTTTGGAATTGCTTTTGTACCACTTATGTCTACAAATCTTTGTACCTTAAGGTACACTTTGAAGTCGAAAAGGATTTTTACTACTTCATTGGCTTCAGCAGAGGTATGGCCAGAGTGCTCTTTTCTAGGCAATAACAAAATGGTTTATAGAGTTCAACTATGGAAGTAAAAGGCCAGTAATCTGACCTCAGAAAAGCCATTTCAAGTTCGCACCTCTTTGAAAGCCTCCCTGAATTCTCCTCCTGGGGCCATTCCCAGCTGTTCTGTGATGTGAGCAGAAACCTTCAGAAGCAGCATTTGCATCAATCCAGACATAACTCCGTTCTGGCAGAAGAGGGAGAAAAACACATGAAAAAAGGTCAACAGGCTGAAGAATGCACTGTTCACAGAAGTGAAATAAACATTAATTATTTTAACGAAGAAACAGCACTGAAGCTACATTTTGGAGCCATTTCACTGATCAATACAGCCCTTATTTCAGTTTTTATCATTTTACGTCACTGTGCAGCCAAAGTATTCTGCCTTTCAACAAAAATGTACGGCAGGTTAAGAAAATAAAGAAGGACAGCCAGACTTATTTCAGTCTATATTTACTCTGCCTGCTTGAAGAAAGTGTCTGAATAACTTAATGGTTAAACAGTTCATACTGTGCATTTAATTTTTCTTGACCTATCTGGATACAAAAAAATAAAGGCACCACAGGAGCATATTCCGTTAAGTGTACAGTGAATGCCACATCCCAGAAATAGTGAAATGATCAGCCAGTGGTCTAATCCCAGATGTGTCTACAGTAATGAAAAACACTAGGCTGAGGACTGGTTAGATGCAGAAACAGAGAATCTAACATTGTACAAGAAATTGCAGTTTATGATTTTGGCACACAAGATCTTAAAAGAGACTTCACAATACTGAGTATGAGTCAGTCCCACAAGAAGACTTGAAGGTTCTCTGCTGCTTTTTTGAACTAAGACTTAAAATCAAAACTCTTCTCTTGAAAAAGAATTCTCCTATGTATACTTTAGCAAAATTTTCCTTTCCTGACCTTTTACAAAAAGAATGAAAAGAACATCTCAAATCTGTCCCTTCTGTCCAGCTCTGGCTGTCGTCAACAAGTTATTTTTATGATTAGGAGTCAATGAATCAATATTACCTGTCCCAAAGCATAACTTGCACGTTGGTTACACATCTCTTCCAATTTGGCATCAGTCCACAATTCTGCCAAAAGGTGCACTGCCCCGTCCCTCAACAAAGGCTAATTTCCTGCTATATCATCAGCTTCACGCAACTGAAGATGAAGCTACGTAGGATAGCCTGATTTAATATAACTGCTGGAAGTTNATAACTGCTGGAAGTTACCAGAGAAGGTCCTGGTCTCCCTTCCTTGCTCAAATGACACACCCTGTGCCAGATCCAATGCTTGTGTGATCTCTCCAAAGGTTATGGGTGGTTTGTGGGACCAGAACTGGCAAAAGAGAGGGATTATTTTCAAAGCCAATTGATTA